>OY804596.1:1764881-1974532 GCA_963680895.1 Fragum sueziense
TCCACAATTTGTTGTTACCACTCTAGCATCCACAAATATTGACCAATCTTGGCCAAACTTGGTCAAAACATGTATCACCATAAGTTCTCGGATGAGTTTGATTTTGAGTCATATCGGACCAGGAAGTCCAGAGTTATGTGCCCTTGAACATAAAAAATGGCTAGGTTTGACTTTGTTACCACTCTAGTATCTACAAATATTGACCAATCTTAACCAAACTTGGTCAAAACATGTATGACCATAGGTTCTCGGATGACTTTGATTTTGAGTCAGATCGGACTAGCAAGTCCGGAGTTATGTGCCCTTGAATGTCAAAATGGCTAGTTTTTACTTTGTTACCACTCTAGCATCTACAAATATTGACCAATCAAGACAAAACTTTGCCACAATGTTGGTAACTATAAGATCTTGGATGAGTTCGATTTTCAGTGTGATAGGAGCAGGAAGTCTGGAGTTATGTGCCCTTGAATTTGACAAAATTGCTGTTTTCGACTTTGTTTACACTGTAGCATCTACATTTATTGACTAATCAAGACAAAACTTGGCCACAATGTTGGTGACTATAAGATCCTTGATGAGTTAAATTTTCAGCTTGATTTGACCAGAAAAACAAGAGTTATTGGCCCTTTAATTCCATGAAATTACCGTTTTCGACTTTATTTTCTCTCTAACAAACAAAAATGGACCAATCAAGACACAACTTGGTCACAATGTTGGTGACCATAATATCTAAAATGTTTTAATTTGTCAGATTGATTGGACTAAAAAAAACAGAGATGTGTGCCCTTGACGGTTACAAAATTGCCGTTTTCTACTTTGTTTTCTCTCAAACAGCAATAAATATTAACCAATAAGAAAAACTTGGACATAAAGTTGATGAGAATATCTTTACCAGAACAGAGTTATGTGCCCTTTACTGTGACAAAATTGTTGTTTTCTTCCACTTTGTTTTTACTGTAACAGCTACAAATATTGATCATTCAAGATTATGAAAGCAGTTTTCAGCTGGATCATAATCTCGCGTCTTAATTATTATGTGCTCTTGAACTTGACAACATTGGGACTTTCATTCTATCTAGGTGCAGGTGAGCGATTAAGGACCATCATGGTCCTCTTGTTTTCAAAATCTTTTTGTATGAGGGATGTCAAAAAGCGTCATTGTGTGGTAATGATTAAAGCTTCCAATAATATCACTTTGGGAAGGGATTAATGCATCCAATTCTTTTATTAAAAAAATTACACATTACCACACAACGACTCTTTTTGACTCCCTACAAAATAATGGCCATGGAAAACATCATGGAAAATGAAGAATTGCTTGTGACAAGCAATTTCTTAATTTCCCACAACGTTTTCCATCCAAACAGACCTAAATATTGAAAACTCCTTTCACTTGAAATGTCGTCTGCAGAATCTTTCAATTTGGACCGCCCTAGAATGTTGTCGTTTGGTAATGGGTTAATTACACAAATCGATAATTAAAAGGTGAAATAGCCTTTATCAGAAAGGCCTTCAATTATCTCTTGTATTTTGTTTGGTTTATTGGGGTTTTACGCCGTTTTCAACTGCATATTCCAAATATCGTTGCTAACCATTGACAGTTAGTCATTTAACTTTTCCAAAACAAAATTCTTGACTAGTCAAAATCCGTAGCGAGACAACATATTAATATTGCCAAATATTGGAAATGAATACCATAGAATGGAAGACAGTTTGAGAAAAGGAGAAAATTCTGGTGGAATTCAGAATTTCATCTTTTCTCTCAATGCTTTCTTAATTCTTAATCCCAGCTTATTTATTCAAAACCAGGAAATGAATTTTCATCAGTAATGATGAATTGTCGAAATTGCGAACAATTAGAGAAGCAGCCAATGGGCCACAACTTTTTATAGTTGATGGCTATACATGTATATTATGATTTTTTTTCTATTGTGTGAAGAAATGATATCAGGACATGCATAATTACAATGTATGTTCAACAGAAGTAAACATGTGTAAAGAGTTGTTATAAATCTATTTGTAAACATAAAAGGTTCTCAACTTATATTCTGGGCCTATCAGTTAACATTCCAGTGAAGGAATCACTGGCCCCGTGGGGTTAATTTAGGGTCAGTGTAGAAAAATTAATGGGCCAGATAAAATCGGTGTTAGATTGTGGGTTTGGCAAATATTTCTGGAGAATACTAGCTTGTGCGTAAGACTGTTTATTTCAATGTACAATTGTGCTCCGTCTCGCACAGATAAGACGGTCCCGCGTCTGCGTATACTCCCCGCTGGGAAATACTGATAAGATCTTCTATGAAGGAAAAAGTTCGGTATGATTAAAAGCATAATGAATTAGTCAAATTATAGAGATAAAATGTGATTAAGAATCATGGACATAGGACTGGGAGGATGCCAATTGCAAAATTTCGAAAAAAATATGCCTTAACGTTTAACCGTTTCCAAAATGCAAAATTTTGTGGTGATTTAATTCAAAATCTGATGCATACCACAAATTGGGTGTTGATTAAGATGATAAGATTTTTGTCAATATAGCAAGCAAAATATTGACGCAAAAGGGAGAAACTCTAATAAATAGCATTTTCTTCTTTTGTCTCTGTTTTTCTAAGCTTTATTTACAATGGAAGGCAAACCCAGGCCTTGTTTTGGAAATGGTTAAGGGAGGAGTAGCATACATGTATGTCCGTCATGTCCAAGTTCAAGATCTCAAAAACAAGACGCAAATCAGCGCCATATCATTCAAGAATGACCGGATTTTTGCTGGATTCCGTAAGCGGCATACATAACTGGACACCGTGGATATTCCGTGTTACAAGATTGATCAAATTATGATTTAAAATGTATGTTACACGGTGGATAACCCATGTGACTTTTTGGGAAACATTGACACTGAAAAACCATCCGCTTCAAGTATTTATTGTTTAATTTCTCAGCTTATACTCTACGGATTTTGACAAGATAAAGTGCACCGTACATGCATAAGCGCCTTTGCGAGAGCCATTCGTGGATGTACCGAATAATTTCGCTTTATAAATTATTAGCCATGTGTTCTAGATCGACGAAGCGATTTAAAAAAAAACGTATGGTTTTCTAGATAATGTATGGCTATGGATGTATGCCTGTATCATTGATTGCTCTTGACATGAGCCCCGTAATTTTAACAGACACGCCCGACATGCATTTTGTCTTTTGTAGCCGCTTTCAAGATGGGCCATTCTATCTATTTGTTGTTTGGGAAAGGGTCAATCTAACTGATAAGCCCCACCACGCCAATGGTCAGTTTCTACACGACTGTTAAGAATCCCATAATACGGGGCCACTTAACCCTATCCAAAACAAAACAATTTTAGACTGGCCAAATTTGAAAGCTGTTTCGGACGACAAAATACATTTTGATAAGTATATGGATGGTGTGTGTGTACACTAAGGATCACAGACAATATTGAGACAAAGGGGAGAAAATGCTGGTTACTAGCATTTTCTTCTTTTTTGTCAATATTTTTCCAAACATTTCCTACAATGGTCGTCAAAACGGTTAAACCCTTTCCTCAAGACGAATTTTGGCGGCCCTTTAAAATAATAGAACTGCTACGGAAACTATCGAGACAAAATAAGAAAACGTCGATGACCACGGGTTTCTCCTTTTGGGCTAACATTTTTGTGCTTTGCACTTATCCAATCTCTATAAGGCTAGAAAGAAAACGGACTTTAAATTCAAGTTATATGTCTCCGATTTGGGATAAAATCGGACAGATGAAAAACATTATTTTTGTCGCTACTACCATTCCAACATGGGAAAGACTTGGGAAAACATTTAGACAAAAGTCAAGTGCTGACGATCAGCATCTTCTCCTGTTGTCTCAATATATAGACATTCGCGATGCCATCTGTCTGCATCAGTTTCCAAAACAGTCCATTATTGTGCCTTTTGGATAAGGGTTAAACGTCACATGCATTGAAAATTGTCGCTTTTCAACGAAAGCTTCGTAACTGCAGTTTATTTTAAGCTGCAGTTAGGATGTTTTTGTTGAAAAGCAGCGAATGCGGCTTACACTGGCCTAGGTTCTTTTCTAAATTTTGATCGAAACATCATTTGGTAGGCCTACATGTTGAACAGCCTCATCAGGGCGATTTTACCAATTTAAAACAATTTGTATTTGAAAAAAAAAATCCACGACAACAACAAACAAATAAGGAAAAATGATAATTTCTTTGACGTGTGTCGCAAGATCTCAAAAACTAGACATAAAAATGTACTTCTTTTTGATAAATTGGTTAGAAAATGCTTACCTATATTATAATTCCTTATATATGTAAACACTAACAAAGAAGTTTCTATTCTATAATATACTCAGGCAGTGTACTGCGTGGACTAAAGTCATCAAACAACACCTTCACTGTGCACTCTGTTATCAGTCCCACATGTCAAATCAGGCCCCGCAGGAAGCAATTTCATATTTGAGGGGCGAAATGGGAAAATTGAATTTTATACCAAATGGGATTATACCAACTGGGATGTCCCCTCAAGACCCTGAAAATTGGGGGAGGGCTAAATTGGATTTTCCCTAGATATTCGATATAGAATAAGGAAAATTCGGCATTTTCGGCCAATTTTTTTTTTTGGGGGGGGGGGGGGGGGGAAGCCCTTCTAGCCCCCTGTTCCTACGGGCCTGCACTTATCAGATAATTATAGGTGATAAAATACCAGTAACAGACAGCATGCTGACCTCATTGATCCTTTGTTTAGACTAGTGTAACACGAGAAGTATGCAGATAGAATGCATAGGAAGTAGAAACTACACATTTTGAGAAATGGAAAGGAAAAATATCCATCCTCGGATACCCAGCGCTCTGAGCTACGCTACATGACGCAATGATAGATAGCCTATCCATTGTCACGTTGATTCGAAAAAAATGTGGTAGAATATTCTTATTTTTGCAGATCACAGTCTATAAAAATACTCTTATCTTTTTTCAAGACGCGATACTTATTAAGTTTAGTTAAATATTTAACCCTTTTCCAAACAACTCCTGTTGTCCTAAATGCCCTAATGGAAGGAGTAATGTCACTCAGAGAAGTTCTTCCGGGTCGTGGGGTGCTAAAATAATTCTTTAAAAAAATTGGCCTTTTTTCTGGTGATGCCTTGCTCTCTGCATGAATGAATTTGAGCTAGGGTTTTCATTGGTTTTCATTTGAGTGACATGTTTCTTATTTCTGAGCCAGAATCCATCTTTCTTTTCAGGACTATTTTGGATGCAGGGATACACGTGACCCCCATTTCCAGTGTCTCTATTTTGGCGCGGAAAAATACACGGTATGTATGTTTGAGTGAAAATTGTGAAAAAAAAATGATTCACATGAGGTGGGTCCATATGCTGAAAATTTTGCAGGGCAAGGATGGATCTGTGCCATTTAAGGTATAGTTTTGCTCAATTTGATATTGGAAAAGGTGAAAAAAATGTGTAGAAAAGGACATTTTACATGGAGTTATATAGGAGCCATTCTGGGTGAACTTCCACCGGAAAGGCTCGGCAAAAATGTGACATAAGAAGTAAATGCTGATAACCAGAATTTTCTCCTCTTGTTTCAATATTATAATTGATATAGTGTACCAAATTCCTACCTTTATATACTACTCAAAACTTATAAGTACTCCGACTACATCATAAAGCATATCTCCGGACAGGCATAACATATCTTAGCCAAATTTGACACAACTTCACTTCAATCATGTTACCATCATATGTTGAATTTTCATAAACTTCACGAAAACTTGAATTGAACAAGAAGCATCTAACGGAGACCAGTGTTGTTAACAAAAGTCACAAAGTCAATCTCTTGTGTGATGCATGTTCTCTCCCATGATAGCATGGTATCAGGAACGCATAAACAGTTTGTAATTCCTGAAATGTACTGTAGGGATATCTTCTTAATATTTTAGAAGTCTATGTAAGGTTCTTTACGCTCGCTAAGCATGTGCCAGATCATCATCATACTGGACAGTAAATCGTTAGTCTATAAAGCACTTTTTCACAATCAGTAAAGGATGGGTTGCAATAAGGGTTCAAAAAATAGATTTTCTTTAAATTCTGTGAATTGATAGGGTTACATAATATCTTTAATTTGTATGTGTAAAAATTCTGATGAGGGCTTATTTTTGGAGATAATGGCTAACAAAGTGGGTGGGGTAAATTGACACGAGAAGCATTTTTTTACTTTGAAGTTAAATAACTTTTTCTGTATGGATCAGATCGAAGTGAAATTTTGCACGTAATTTCAATGTACTAAGGACAGAATATTTTCGGAATAATTAATCATGTATATCAGTTTGTTGATTTTCTGTATTCGTCCTTCTGTCGATCTCAGATTTTGCTTATTTTTGATGCACTAACTTTACGAAACTATCTCTACAAACTTTATTTTTGTATGAATTGACATGATAGTTTGTGAACATGATCCTTTATAATGTAGCTAGATATGTGTAAACTTTGAGTCAAATTCATTGCATAGAACCAAAGTTATTTGACCTTGACCTTCAAAGGTTATTCTACAATATTAAATTTTAAGATTTTGAGTGAAAATTTATCATGAAAATTGGTATATGAAGTGAATTTTAAGAAAATAAGTTATTTTTATTATATCCTCGTTGTAATTACTTAGTTCAGTAGAAAATTCACGATTGATGCGGACTTTTTTGCACATAATAACAAGGATTTGTAAAGGGCAAGTGGACAATTTCCTTTTTAAAAGTCATTATTGTTCTGTATGTCAAGGTCAAGTTCTACTTTAAAATTTACATTGAACAAACTTAAAACAGTAAGAATATTATACCTGTGACTTTATTTATTGAAAAATACTTTTATAAGACCATTTTTATATCAAGATATAGCTGAAAAATATAAAAAGTGACTTTTTAGAATTACCTTTGAAGGTCAAGGTCAAATAACTTTGGTTCTATGCAATGGATTTGACCCAAAGTTTACACATATCTAGCTACATCATAAAGGATCATGTTCACAAACTATCATGTCAATTCAAACAAAAATAAAGTTTGTAGAGATAGTTTCGTAAAGTTAGTGCATCAAAAATAAGCAAAATCTGAGATCGACAGAAGGACGAATACAGAAAATCAACAAACTGATATACATGATTAATTATTCCGAAAATATTCTGTCCTTAGTACATTGAAAGTACGTGCAAAATTTCACTTCGATCTGATCCACACAGAAAAAGTTATTTAACTTCAAAGTAAAAAAATGCTTCTCGTGTCAATTTACCCCACCCACTTTGTTAGCCATTATCTTCAAAAATAAGCCCTCATCAGAATTTTTACACATACAAATTAAAGATATTATGTAACACTATCAATTCACAGAATTGAAAGAAAATCTATTTTTTGAACCCTTATTGCAACCCATCCTTTAATGCATCATTGGCAACTAAACATGAACATGTTAGTTGTTAGGTCATGGTTGATGCGACTTGTTCATAGACTTGATGAATTTAGCCATTATCGGATAGTTTGGACACTGAATGGTCTCCCTTGAAGGCATAATGTATCCCTTTCTATGACAGCTTCTGGACGCTTCAACTCACATAGGCGAGACAAAACAATGTTACGGTCACAATTCCGGTTTGATTTTCTATCACTTGGTTGTCTTGGTAGGTTGGCAGCACTTCCGGTTTGTCTGTACTCGGCCACAAGTTCGGTGATAGCTGTTGAATGTGCATTCATGAAACGGGTTGCTTTTCTTTTGAAAAATGGCACGAATGTAACAAAATGTTTATGTTTGAGAGTAATGAACGATATTTTGTATTAAATTTGTATAGAACGGCTGGAAATGTGGATATAAGAATATTACCTACGCTTGAATTGCACCACCTTGTAAAACACCGACTGTAATGGGTTGTTGTTGTAGAGATTTCTGACGAATTTTATGTTTTTATTTATGGCACGTCAATCCATGAAAAAATAAATTGTAAATTAAGCATGTGGGATTCGTGTATGAAACGAAGGAGGCATATTTCAATTTTCTATAGTTGGCCGGAAGTTACCATTTTGCACAACAGTTTTGCAAAATGAAAATGATATCGGTCAAGTTATTAGGTTAGGAAATAATAAACTATATCGACATTTGATATTCCTTTACCGGGTAAAATCTTGCGCATGATAGAAAACGGAGTACTTATAAGTTTTGTTAAGTGTACCTCGATTGATCTGGGGGCATGTTCTTTTACTTGTGTCTGTCTGTCTCTCCGTCCGTCCACCTGTCCAAAAACTTAACATTGGTCTTTTCGAGGGCATTTGTGTTTCACAAACACATCTTGTCTATAACAGAAAATCCAAATTTTTGCCATTTGGGAAAATGCTTAACGGAACAAACCGGTATTTGATTAATATGCAAAATATATAAGCCGAATAAGGCAGACTCCGTGGATTATTATTTTTTTTTCTGTTATGGCTAGTTTCAGTCAAATAGATCATAGTCCAGGGAGTAAATAAATTATGTCATAAATTATATCAAAAATAATGAATATTATATTAAGCTGTTTCAATAAACAGATAACGCCATGTATTTCCGTAAATAATCGACGGTAAAAGTAACACTGATGGTGAACTAAAACAATTTTCGCAACAACAAGGTATAGATATTTTGGGTTTAAAGGTGAGTTTGTAGATTTTTTTCTTATGACAATGAACTTGTTCTAAAAACCGGGTTTACCGTTTTGTATTGACAAACTGTCGGTGTTGTTATAAAATCTCGTAACTACGGCTTCGATAAAGCCGTAGTTACGATATTTTATAACAACACCGACGGAATACATTGATCGCAAAAAAACGTCCCTCGCTTTGGCCGAGTTCACCACCAGTGAGTAACACTATCTATAGCCTTTACCAAACGACGAAAATTTGGACCATTTGAAAGTTAATGCAAACCACAAAATTGAAACAAATGAGTGAATGATTTGTGCATATTATTGCGCAGAAAATATTGAGACAAAGGGAGAAAATGCAGATTATCAGCATTTTCTTCTTTTGCCTGAATGTTTTCCCAATGTCTTTTGGAATGGGGACGTTAAAGCCATGTCTTGTATGGGAAAAGGGTCAAAAGAACTTCAGCAGAAGCCTACAATCTGTACCATATGGTGGTGACCCCATACGGTTCCAGGCAGGCACACTCGGATTGCCAGAAAAAAGACATGCTGTGATTTTATGGCCGAAGGTTCTGGGGGTTCTCCACCCTTTCCCAAACCCAGACTTGGTAAGTGGTTTTGGTGTGTCCCCAATAGATGCATCTTCCACAGCCAAGGGTTCTACCTCCACCTTGTTCCTTACGTAAGGAACAAATTGGAGGTAGAACCCTTGGCTTGCGAAGATATCATGTAGATGATGCTTCTGGGATTATTGAGGCAAAAGAAAATACATTTTCTATGATAAATTGTACATAAATCCATTATTAGAGCCATCTAATTAGTCGTCTGCAGCAGCTTTCATATTGGCGTCCGTGATCGAGAGATAGAGCGCCGAAGTTGCGACCAAAAGCTTCAGAGTTCGATCCACGGTAGTGGAGGTAGTTCTTTAGCTTTTCGTCGAATCGAACCGCTAGCAATGGTGCAGTATCAAAGAAGCAGAATCGAGAGGGATTGAACAAATGTAACGATTCTCGTTTGATTTTAAACGTATTATAAGTTCACTGAGGACACATGACCGGGATTTTCAATTTTCTGGCCATTTTTCCACCTCTAGATTTACGAGTTGTAAGAATTTGTTTCCCAATCGATCTGAAATAAATACGATTAAACTAGGCTTTCAAACTTTGACAGTCCAAGTTTTTGTCGTTAAGGGACGGGTTAAGGTAAACATCTGGTAATGTACATAGGACTGTAAATATAGTCAGATGATGATCAATGCTGCTCTCAGACTTTCTATGGGTTCTTGGTTAGTAGAGAATAAATATTGATCTTGATCAGACTGCACACATTGCCTGGCTGATCAGGACCCAAACTTCAATTACACTTGTCAAATTTGAAAACAATGCCTGAGTGCAAAATCTTAGTTAAAAGATTTGAAAAATTCTTTAGGCCTATTTAGAGCATTGAAGGAATATGGAGAGAAATTGACGCTCCACGAGACCTTTTATGGAGCGTAAAAAGTATCGTACCTAGTCATTCGCGAATAGGGAACGATTTTATCAGGTTAACTGTGCCGTAATTTCGGACAAACAAATAGTATTTCTGCGGTGTTGCTATAAAATCTCGTAACTACGGCTTGATTCAAGCCGTAGTTACGAGATATTATAACAACACCGACGGTTTATCAAAACATAACATCAAACCCGGACTATTTTTAGCACAAATTGTATTGCTATTGCTAAGGCTGGGCAGGATCGAAACTTTTCAAATTATATGATAAATGCCCGGATCTAGATAATAACTAATTGTTTTTGTTATACCACACCAAACCGGGTACCCCCTTTTGAAATGAAAATCTTTTAAGATCCACTTTTTCGATCGCATGGAGCTTAATGTTTTTGAATAGTAGACATGTTAAACTACTTCAGTGCAAAGTTTGGTGCTTTCTTCCGGAAGTGAGCATCTTGGCCATTTTTATTTATTTATTTATTTATTTATTTATTTATTTATTTATCTATTTATTTATTTATTTGTTTATTTTTGTCTTAAGCGCTTCACTAACTCTCATTTTTCCAGCACAACATTTTTTGTGTCTTAACGTATACAACCCATCATTAGCACCAAAGAGCCAGAGGCGAAGTTTGAAAAGTGTCAGTAAATCCTAAACTGTGATATATTTCCATTCCAAATACAAACATAAGCATTTTGAACGGGTTAGAATTTTGAATTGAAGCATAATTATGGAAATATTTGACAAAAATGTTATAAATTACCTCCCTTGCATATGAATATAGAGTAAAAAAATATTTGTAAATTATTTTCTTCTTGAAGTATCATCTTGAAATCCGGCACGGTGAATCAACTTATTTGAAGTGTAACAAGTGTGTGTAATTTAATGCATGTCCAATGGCTAGAAAAGGGTGATTTTAATGATGGGTCATATACCTTATGCGCTTCACTAACTCTCATTTTCCAGCACAGCATGCGATTGAAGCCAAGTAAGTCTAATCTGTTTCTCGAACTTTTGTTTTATGGACTTCTAAGAAGGACCATCATTCAATCCTTTCCCAAACAAGACCAGGTTTTGACGTCCCTAACAGAAAAGACTTGGGGAAATCATTGAAACAAAAGAAGAAACTGCTGATAACCGGCAGTTTCTCCTTTTGTCTCAATATTTTCTGTGCCATATTTTACACAAATCCTATCTTGAATTTGATAACAGCCATTTTGTCTTTTGTGGCAGTTTTTGAAGTGGATTACCCTAAAATTTTGTCGTTTGAGAAAGGGTTAAGCTGAAAAGGCAACGGAAAACAAGAAGTAAAATGCAATTTCGAATGAAATCTGAACATTAATAAATTTTATTCTTATATTCTGCTTCCTTCGAATTAATTCCAAACGGCAAAAATAGGATGATCCAATTTAAAAAGTGATAGAGACGACAAAACGGGTTTTGTGCAATAAAGCATAGAAAATACTGACGCAAAAGAAGAAAATACTGATTGTCAGCATTTTTCTTTTATCTAAATATACATAATAAAAAAAGTTTAGCAACAAAATGTAAATATCTGTAGTAACCAAAATATTTTGTTTTAACATAAAATCAAACGTTTACACAATGGATTATAGCTAGAGAACACAAACAGGTGAATTGTATACCGTCATCGCGTGCGTCTCGCATTCCAGGTGCGCATTTTCGGTTTTCATGTCTGCCATGGTATTCATGTGTATGGAGCATAATTCTAGAAAAGAATTTTGGTGTGAACATAATTGTCTTTGCCCAGCATAAAAAAGGCCACTAAAAAGAATTTTCTGCAACGCTGTGGGACTACGCCATGGACTTACGTTAGAAGGACGTTATATCGCTAATGTGTTCCTACGTGGCAGAATCGGCGATAAAGATGTCTTAATGAATTTTGCGCATCTCAAAGCATAAGTAAAAATTTGAGGATGCTATGTGAGTCAATTTGTGTGGTTTGAGATAGTCCCGATCAAGGACGTGTAGAAAAAGGCCACGAGAAGATCACCGTCATAATTTCGTAACGTCACGGCAAAGATGTTCCATATCAACACCAAAACTTCCGAGTGGCTTCCACAAGAATTTCAACATAGAGTATCTACACTTACCATCCGTGATCGTCTCCACAGATGAACGGTTACTAGATGTTGACCATACGTTGTAATTTCCCTGACGCTACACCATGAACGCACCAGACTTGACTGGTATAGAGTCCTGAATGCTTTAAGCCAAATTAAGCGTATACAACATTGATGTACTCCCATTATCATCTCTTTCTTTCTGATTTGTCACCCATAGAGCACATACGGTGCATTTACGGAAGACGTGTGCGTGATCGCACTGAAGCGAATGACGTTCAATCTCTTGATAAAGTAGTGAATGTTGATACTGTGTACAAACAATTTAAGTGGATTAGAAAACGTTTCACTGCTGTTCTTGCTCGAAAATAGCCGCACAGTCGATACCGAATTCTATTGTAACTTTTTTTTATTTTGACCCCTCACATACGTCAAGACAGTGTTTCTTACACAATATTTAACGTTACCACAAAGCGACCTTTGAATGTTGTGCGTAAATGCATATGCTAAAATGTATATAACGGTTGTGAAATAAATATCACAGAAAATACATGTTTTCAATTAACAAAGTCAGTGTTGCTAAACTTTTTTACGTGGTATGTTTCCCGTGCCTCTTCTTGTTTGGGAAATGGTTAGGAAATGAAGAATTACAAAACTAATTTTATTAAGGTAAGACCTGTGTAAAGGGCTATGTGACCAGTTAATGGAACGAAATCTCTTTGGTGCAAATAAACGATTTCAATTGCACCTAACGCTACTTTAAAAATGCTCGGACTTACGGACGTCACGGAATAAGTCGAGATATAACGATTATACAGGAAGCGCATTACACAGGTCTTGCCTTAATGAGCAGAAGCCACATATTAACCGATTGTTGATATGTATATACATTTTAATGTCATTTTGTAACAGATACAAATTATGTCATCGTGCTACACTAAGCAGCATGTTTCTTCTGATGTTTGATGAAAGCGTTGTACAATTTAAACGCTATGTTACAAACATCACATTTATAAAATACGTTCGTCTTATGCATGTTCATATGGAGATGGAGTAATTTAGACGTTTTGAAAGCAGCATTACAGTGTGCGCATGAATACTTTAATGTTGGTTTTGGTTTTAATGTTGGTTGTTTATCATGCGTTGTCATATGCCTTTTCAGTCGGTATCTATTCCGAAAGCTTGCACCACACTCGCCACAATGGTATGGTTTGACAAGGGTTTTCTCATGAACTGACTTGATATGTTTACCCAGAGAATATTTTGAACAATAGACTTTGTTGCAGTGATGGCATTGGAACTCATTATCTCCAGAGTGAATTTTCAGGTGATATTTATAACCATTTCTCCATTTAAATGTGGCCTCGCAAACATGGCACCTGAACGCCTTAATGGTCGCATGTGCATATTTGTTATGAGTACGAAAATCGGATTTATATTTGAAAGTGCGAGAACATATTTCACATTTATACGGCCTGAGATAAGAATGTGTAGGTCTATGGCATGAAAGCAGTGAAGCTGAAGAGAAGGTTTTCCCACATTGTCCACATTTATATGGTCTCTCACCATTATGTCTTCTCAAATGATCCTTTAGAGTAGCTTTGAGAGCAAACGCTTTTCCGCATACATTACAAGAATAATCTTTTTGTCCAGTGTGAACGACTTGGTGCCTATTTAGACTGCTTTTTGATGAAAGCGTCTTTTTACAGATATCACATTTGAATATTTTTCTGTCTGCTTTTGGTGTACTCTTTAAATTTGTCTTAGTTTTGCCTTTACTTCGTATATTTTTGATCCTGCTTCCTTTTTCTTCATTTGGATGTCCACCATCTCCTTGAGAAGGACCGTTGTTTGATATGTTTACATGATCAAACACACCAAAATCTTTATCTCCATCCAGTTCTTCTTCTGCACCTCGTTTTGTACAATTATCTCCACAAATGCTCGATTTTCGACTGTCTTCTTCTGAACTATCACCAACGTTTATAAGGGAATCACCCAGCAAAAAGATACTTGTATTGCCTCCTTCTACGGTGTCAATGTTTTCTATTACCAATGCGCCGTCTTCGTCGTTACTTTCTGAGTCTCGTTCGCGGTGTTCATTGACAATGCATGTTTCTCCATCACGTTTCGATGATATAAATTTACCTTTGTAATTCTCGTCAGTACCAATACTCATTTCGTCAATAACGTCCTTTACTGTATCTTGTTGTTGCTCTTCACACGCTGTTTTAGATTCACTGTCATTACTGTTTATAAATGGGTTGCGAAGTATATTTTCATTCATAATTTCACTATCGGTTTCCGGTTCCATCGCATTCTTGCTATCTAGTGAACAGGCTTCACCAGCCAGGTCAAACCCTAAATCTATTTTTACTTCTTGGTCACTCTTAGTTATCTTTTCACTTGTGCCAACTGTGTTTCGAATTAATTCGTCCTGTGTATCTTTAAGAAAGTCCTTCTTGCTCTCGTGCAGATGTGTACCGGTCTTTGTGCTGGCACTGTTGGAAAGTTCAAAGTTTTCGGTGATGTTATCTCCTTCTTCTTCGCCGTCTTGGAATATTGTACCATTCACATTCGTGGCGATTTCTTCTCGAAAAGAATCTTCACTAAACCTGGAATATTAGCATGAAATAAAACCTCATTAAACCTTTCCCAAAGAGCGGCGTATTGTGACGCACTTAATATAGGCCTACTATGGTTGGGAAAACATTGGAACAAAAGAAAAAAGCTAATAATCAGCATTTTCTCTTTCTGTCTCGTTATCGTACAAAAGTCTCATCTTCGTTAATATTCATTTTGTCGTCTGTAGCAGCTTTCAAGTGGGAGCAGTCCAAATCGTCGCCGTCTAGTAATGTGTCGCCGTGCTATTCCAGAACATTTTGAATATAAACTACCTTCCATAATGTAATTTGTAAACTTCTACAGAATCAATTAATAACTTATGTTGCTTTAACAAAAATGAGTTTTGAATCCGTTCACAAGCAATGGAATTTTGAATTCTTCAACGTCTATTCCGAATCTATAAAATTAAATCCCTATGTTGTGGATATGCCTACTCATTTGAATCGTTTCGATGAAACAATTCAAATGAGTACCAACAACTAAGGATTTGGTGAGAAATAAAAGAAATACATGTATTGTATTTATAAAAGAACCCTTTTATCTATAGCTCTACTTACAATTGTGTGTTAACATGGCTATCTTCCACAACATGCTCCTTCTGGTGTAGCTCGTAACATCCCTTATATTTAAATGTAAAATTACAAAAGTCACACTTTATATCAGAATTAGAATTATCAATACTCATATGCAAGCGGAGAGCACTTTTATTGTTGAAGCCAGTTTTGCATTCTGAACAAGAATACTTAAATGACGGGGTTCGTTCATGCCATGCCATGTGATTTTTTAAAGAGCCTTTATACTTAAAGGTGTCATCACATTTAGAACAATGATAGGGCCTAGTATAAGGATCTTCATGAAGTATTCTGACATGTCTTCGGAAATTATTTCTTGAAATATTTTTGTTACAGTAAGTACACTGGATGAATCTATAGCTGTCTCTACAAGTGTGCGTATTGTTGAACCCAGCTTTGCAGTCCGAACAGAAATACTTAAACCTTGGTGTCCCTTCATGTAATCTCACGTGATTCCTTAATGAGTTGTCACATTTGAATGTGGCGTTACATTTATTACAACTGTAAGGTCTGTAAGAAGGATATTCATGAATTGTTCTGATATGCTTTCGAAGATTATATTTCCCCACAATGCTTTTATTACAATATTTACACTGAAGGAGTTCTAATTTATATTTGCTGACACGCTTTTGCATTTGGACACCACTGCGTGTAAATGTTTCTCCGTTTGTATCCTTCGGTACCATCTGTCCATCAGTCATTGAGTGTGGACCATTCTCAATGTTGGTGGTGTCAGTGTCTTTGTGTATCTTATTACTTGACTCGACAATTAAACGACTCCTCTCTCTGTTGTGATTTTCTACTCTGTGAATGTTCCGCACACATGAATCATTACCTCTGTCCGAGTCATAATATGCTTTCAAGACGCTTTTATCCATTGACATTTGGCTGCGTTGGTCGCTTGGTTTCATTCTCCGACCGCTTTCTATGACCTGAACGCCGGTTGCTGTGTTAGCACTTTTCGTAAAGTTATCTGCCGTTGCCATATCTGGATTATAATCACTCCGTTTTTGCGTTAGATTTCCATCGTTTTGTCTTGATGATTCAGCATACGCTTTTATGCAGACTTTCTCTAGCCACATTTGTCTACATTGTTCCTGCCACATGGGTACACCTATCGCATGTGGAACATTTCCTGTAAAGTCATATGTAGTTCCTCTATTACAAGTCACATTGTTAATCCAGTCGAAATCTAGATATCGTCTCTCAGTCTCGAAGTTATCTACAATTTGTTGTTTCCAAACATTTCTATCGCCACCCCCTTCTGATTCATAATACGATCTCAACATAGTCTTTTCCGTCGATACTTCATGGTTGTCCACACTGCGTTGTTTCATTTCACGATCATCCGAGTCTAAATATGGCCTCCAGATATTTCTGTTCGTCTGTCCTTGATCTTGAAACGCCATGTTTGGATGTTCTCACTATCGCTCACTGTGTCTGGACCATCTTAAATTGTGTTCTTCACAGCCTGGAAATATTGATCAAACTAATTTACGATCTCCATAACAGCTTCATCGTCGATACAATATGAACATCCCTGTAAATAAATATAACATTTAAGGTAGGACATATTTTTCTGAACTTGTATATAGATCTAGCAAGAGGACCAACTTGACATTTCAACAGTCACCAAAGATCTGTTCAAGGTTATGCTGCATGTAAATTCATGGTAAAGTCATTACAAAATAGACATTTCCAAGTTGACAGCGGTTACAGACAACAAAATGAAAGCTGATATAGATGATATTTGGAGCCAAAAACAGTATTTCACATAAAAAATCACAGAAAGCGGGTTAAAGTTTGTCTTTTCCCTAAATGGAGCTTTATTGCTATTTCAACGGTATTTCTTTAGCAAACTATACTGTTAAGATTCTCTCTGTTACTTGGTAATCATGTAATTTTAGTCTTCAAAGACGATAAGTACACAATTTAGCGAAAAAGATGCACAAAATGGAAGTCATTATCATAATTAGAGAATATTTGAGATTTAACTGGCCATTTTTGAGAAAAAGATGCAAATGAGGACAGAAAATCCTATTTTTACTTCTTGTATATGTTACAGCCAATCTCTGAAATCAGCCATTTCATGAAATGGCTGAAATTTTTAGCCATTTCATGAAATGACTGATTCACTCAGCCATTTCATGAAATGGCTAAAATTTTCAGCCATTTCGTGAAATGGCTGAAAATATCATGTTTATATTACACAGATTGGCTGATGCAATTTCAGCCAATCTGTGTAATGATAGTTTTGATTAACATTTGCTTCTTTTTGCTACTATAATTGTTTTTGTTTGATAATCTTTATTTTGACATTAATGTTTTACACAGAATGACTTGTTTTATTGCAGCAAATTCTGTGTAATAATGAGTTTGCTTCATAGTTGGTTCAATTTGTTACTACGATTTATTTTCATAAAAGTAAAGATAATTGAAACTCTAAAGTTTTCCTTAGAATTCCTGATTTAATTTCTGCAAATCTGTGAAATGATGATTTAGCTTCAATTCGCCACTAAAATTGGTTTTTTTTTTTATCAAAATGACGGTAATTTCAACTTTAAAGTTTTTATTACTCAACGTGGCTGGTTTTATTCCAGCCAAAGTGTGAAATTATGTTTTTTGCCTCATTTTTTCTTCAATTTGCAACTATAATTGATTTTTCTTTATCAAAATATGTGTAATAATAATCTTTTGCCTCATTCAGTTCGATACTGTAATTGAATCAAAATGATGATAATTTGAACATTTCACAGAATGACTGACTTTATTTCAGCCAATCTGTGAAATAAAGATTTTATTTCATATTTTGCTTTAATTTTAATACATGTGTAATTAACATTTTTTTTCAACATAAAACTAATTCCAATATTAATCCTTTCCCAAAAAGGATCTCGGTTTGACAACCGAAATGGAAAGATCTGTGTTGATCAGTATTTTCTCCTTTTGTCTCAATTTTTCCGATGCGATATTGTACAGAATTCTTATCGTTATGAACAACAGTTTTGTAATCTGCAGCAGCTTTTGAATGTGATCAACCTATAGTTTTGCGGTTTGGAAAAAGGTTAAATTGTTTCTAAGAATCGGTGGTTTAATTTCAGCAAATCTGTATAATAATAAGTTTGTTCCAATTCGCACAAAATTAATTTATATTAAATAATGATAATTAGAGCATTTACATTTTACAGAATGGCTAGTTTAATTTCAGCCAATTTGTGAAAAAATGATTTTGCTTAAAGTTTTCATCCTTAATTGTTTTTTGTTGTTTTCTTTTTTTTTTTTCAAAAGAGGCCTGATGATAATCTGAGCATAAAGGTGTTTATTTCAGCCAATCTGTGAAATAGTGGTTTTGCTTTAATTCGACGCTTTAAATGAATCTTATCAAAATAATGATAGTTTGAACATGAAAGTTACACAGAATTACTTGTTGTTGTTGTTGCTTTTTCAGCCAATCTGAGAAATGATTATTTCTTTATTTTGCATTAACTTTCAAATAAAATTGACCTTTTTAGATAAAAAAAAAAAGAAAAATTTAACAGGAAGCTGTTACATAGAACGACTGATTAACTGTCAACTAATCTGTGTAATAATGATTTTGCTTCAAATTTATCTCATTTTCTTTTAAAAGATATATCATATTTTGATGTTAATATTTCAAGTGAAAACAAATAATTAAATATTAAAATGTCATTAGAGTAGAAATATACATGTAGTAGTAAAGCACAATATTCATTAAACGTAAAAATGATAAAAATTGCAAAAGTACTGTAGTTTCACTAGTCTTGAAATAACGTTAAAACCTATTTTATTCACATTTCCCTATTTCAGCCATTTCATGAAATGGCTAGAGCAATATTTCAGCCATTTCATGAAATGGCTGAAAATTTTAGCCATTTCATGAAATGGCTGAGTGAATTAGTCATTTCATGAAATGGCTAAAAATTTCAGCCATTTCATGAAATGGCTGATTTCACAGATTGGCTGTAACATATATAGCTCATGAACGGTTTTTGAATTGATTATTGATCTAATAGTGTTTTTTACCATTTGGCATAATAAAAATGAAATATCTCAGCATATTAATTCACTAATAAAGTCTTGTTTTAGCAAATCAAACACATTTTCCAGCAAACTAATTCTTATTAATGAATATGCAAATAGGCAAATTAGCTAGAATATCTTGATTTTGAGAGAAATATCTTGTAAACATTGTAAAACTAGTCTGAACGTTTACGGGTTAACCCTTTCACAAAGGGCAGAAATTTTTAATGTTCCGCTTTGAAAGCAGTTGCAGATGACACAGTGGAGGTAAAAACATATTTAGTTTATGTACAATATTGCACAGGAAATATTGAGACAAAGGTAGAAATGCTGGTTAAACAGCATTTTCTTCTTTTGTCTCAATATTTTCCCACGCTTTCCCATGTATATATACGTCAAAACCAGGTATTGTTGGGAATGGGTAAAAACCACTTCTACAAACAAACAACAAAATACGTCTCTTGTCCCTACCTTTGCCATTTCGAGAAAGTATTCCAGCACAGTCTTCCTAGAAAATCTCCATTTGACTGTACAAAGTGCCAAAACACCGCCAGCTATAAAATAACCCCTTTCCCAAACGACACAGAGAAAGCTGTTGCAGACGACATACTTATTGAAATCAATATAGATAGGAATTGTGAACAACATAGCACAGAAAATATTAAGAAAAAGGGAAAAATGTTGATCATCAGCATATTATTCTTTTGTCTCAATGTTTTCTCAAGCCTTTTCCTTCAGGGACGTCAAAACAATGTCTTGTTTGGGAAAAGGTTAAACAGCGGAATATTTCAGGTTGTTTCAAATAGGTAACTGGATACGATTGAATAATCAAAATTAACAGTTGTTGGTCACATGTCAAACCCTATGCTGTTGGCACTCACACAAATTTACTAAACTAAGTAATATAAATGAGTATCAACAACGTATCGTTTGAGTGATAAAGCAGAAGATTTTTCCAACAGAAACATTACATAGCGCCCTGTACTGGAGCCCACAAATGCAACAAACAAGTCAAACGATGTGGGCCCGTCATTAACCCTGTCCCTAACCAGGCCTGGTTTTTACAGCTCTAATGGAATGGGCTTGAGAAAACATGGAGACAAAAGAAGAAACATTTTCTTCTTTTTCCTCAATATTTTTCCTGACTATTTAATACACAAATCCAATCTTTTTCAACATTCAATTTGTCGTCTGCAGCAGCTTTGAAATCGGAGAACCTTACTTTTGTTTTGTTTGGGAAATGGATTAATCACTTCCCAAATATGCCCTGGTCTTTGACTATGCTCCTCCACAAAATAACTTTGGAACGTCATGAGAGGAAATGAGATGATACGGGAAACTAGCATGTTCTCCATTTCTCTCAAGGCTTTCCACGGTGTATAGTAAGCGTTTCACACAATCATTAGCCTTGTTTTGTTGTCTGCATATCTCTTTTGAATAAGGATCAGTCTACGCTTTATTCTGGGAAAGCATTAAGTCGAGGAAATTTCAAACCCCCGTCGTGGTTAGGGAACTATTTATTACCAGCCTGACCCCTATGACCCCCAGATACACTCATTATCTCGTTGGTGTTATTGCAAAACCTCATAACTACAGCTTGAATCAGGCTGTAGTTATGAGGTTTGCAACAACAAAGACCCTTTGTAGAACTTGATGGGCAAATGCAGAACCATGTGTTCCCGAGAAGTTCGTAACCTATTCAAAAGTAATGACACTTTAGCAACCCATAAAATAAAAGTTACGGAAAAATGTGGAGAGTGAAGAATGCTCGTAGCAAGCATTTTTTATTTCATTTTCCCAAATGTTTCCTAAACAGAAAGACAGAATAACTGTAAAATTTCATTCACTTGAATAGCCTATATTATCTGCGACTTCTTTGAATCCGGTCCAGTCTCAAATTATGCTGCCTGGTAATGGGTAAGCGAATTTAATCCTTTCCCAAACGAAACAATTTTAGGGTGGTCCAAATTGAAAGATCCAGCAGACGGCAATTTCAAGTGAATGGATTTTTTTATTTTCAGGTCTTTTTGGGTGGAAAACATTGTGGGAAATGAAGAAATTGCTTGTCACAAGCAATTTCTTCATTTTCCACAGTGTTTTCCAAAGCCATTTAATTTTGAGGAATCAAAAAGAGTCATTGTGTGGTAATGGGTTAAAGCTTTCCCACGCGACAATTTTTAAAGCTTGCCACTTGTTGAAAGCTGGTGTAAAAGTTAATTTCAAGTTGATGAAATTTTAAAAAATCTTTCAATTTTTGGGTCAGAAAATATTGAGGAAAATGAGTATTTACTCATTTATCACAATGTATTCCCAAACATTTATTTGTGAGGGGCGTCAAAAAGCGTAACTGTATGGGAATGGGTTTTGAAATAACTTGCTTTTTTTACCAATGCATTTCTAAAAATTTCAGACTTGTCCAAATTTAAGAAAATTGCAAAAAACCGATACAAGAGACAAAAAATGCTAAATTTCATTCACTTAAATTTGCCGTCTGCCAAATCTCTGAATTTGGACAAGTCCAAATTTTGTGTTTGTTAATGGTTTAAAGAGCCAAGGTCTATTGAAAAGTGAGGAAGGAACAAAGATTTCTTTGTATCCTATTTCTTCTCTATGTCCATAACAATTATGGAGAATGAAGTGTGAAATCTAGATTTTCCCACTTATGAAATTTAAAAATAAGAGGGCCATGATGGCCCTGTATCGCTCCACTGGCTTTTAGATTTTTAGACTACAAAATTCTTCAAGGAATACAATTGAAGTCTATCCAAAGAAGATTCATGCTACACCAGAATGAAATCCAATGAGTGGTTATGAAGGAGAAATGTTTTTAAAATTTTCTTATAGCCAAAAATAAGCCTAGCCCACAGCGGCCATGTTTTTCATCCAATCTATAATTTTCAAAAAATCTAATGGAGAACTGTACATTGAACTACAATGAAATCCAATAAGGCGTTTTGGAGAAGATTTTTCAAGATTTTTTGAAAATTTAATCTAATTAATTTAATCTAAATTTCAGTTCTAAACCAATTTTTTTAAGGAATTTGGAAGAGATTCATGCAAGGAAGATTCCTGTGAAGTTTGGTTGAAATTGGTCCTGTAGTTTTGGAGAAGTAGATTTTTTAAAGATTTTTCGAAAATTTAATTTAATCAATTCATGTAAAATTCCAGTTCTAAACGGAATTTAATTTTTTGAAGGAATTTTGAAGAGATTCATGCAAGGAAGCTTCCTGTGAAGTTTGGTTGAAATTGATCCAGTATTATGAAGAAGAAGATACATGTATTTTAAAGATTTTTCGAAATTAAAGATTTTTTGAAAATTTAATTTAATTCAATCAAAATTTAAGTTCTACAAGAAATTTATTTTTTTAGGGAATTTGGAAAAGGTCCATGCAAGGAAGATTCCTGTGAAGTTTGGTTGAAATTGGTCCAGTAGTTTTGGAGAAGATGATTGAAAATTATTTACGCACGGACAGACGGACACACAACGGACACAGGGCCATGACATAAGCCCAGCTGGCCTTCAGCCAGTGGAGCTAAAAATCTTACCATCTATGGTTAGAAAACGTTGTGGAGAATGAAGTAATTGCTTTTTACAAGCAATTACTTCATTTTCCAAAGTTTTTGCAAGAGTTTATCTTGAGGGGGCGACAAAAAGCATCACTGTGTTGGAATGGCTTATTCAGTGCTAGGAAATACTTCGCAAATCTCTTTCCATTTTATCTGACCTGTTAACAGATAGTTTCTTATTGCCCTGACCAGGTTATCTGTAATTCAAGATGTTGATAGTCAATAAACCCAGCATGAGAGCAATAAATTACCCACACACTGACCACAATATAGTGAAGTGTACTTGCTGATGAACCACAATCATTATTTTACACCAAGAGCTTTTCTGGTTGCAAAACATTGTAAGAAAAGAAAGGGACACAAAGTCATATTTTACAGAATTCATATAAAAAAAAAACTTCGCAAAAATTACGTTATTCTAATTTCAAACTGGTGAGTTTTGAAATATCAATTGATAAAATGCAAAATGTTTTTGTTACTGCACTACATTTTCATGTTATTGTCTTTTTTTTTTACTATATTTTCACTGCACCAATAATTATTTATACTTTAATTTTGGAAAACGTATGAAACTAGATAGATCTATGAAACAAATTTAATTTTCTTAGAAGGCTAAGCATAGAAAAATATTTTGTATTTAGCTATTGAATGATTAGATGATAAAGATTCACTTTGCTATTATTTTAAGAAAAAGTACAGAATTATTATTTCAAAGGAAATGGAGGAATTTTTACTGTTGTTGTATCACGGTGGGGACTGTGCATGCTGGGATGGATAACGAATACGGACAAAAATAATCTCGAATATTTTGCAATAACTCCTTTATTTCTTTGTCGATTTTCAAAAGGTCTGTTGCATGTACCCCGCCTTGAAAATCTCTTTCCTCGGATACATGGATTATTTGTGGTTTCCTTTTATTTTTTCCAAAAATTGATCCCAACTGACTAGAAAACGAAATGATAACGACTACAGCAAAATAAGTCACGCTTCAGGTAGGAAATTGTGCAATAATTTTCTTATTTCTGTGTCAATTTTCAAGCGGTTTGTTGCATTTTCTCAAAAAACGATCCCAACTGACCTGAAAAACGATCAGATTTTTTGTCGTTTTTCTGGTTGGTTGGGATCACTTTTCGCAAAAAGTACAAAAAGGTTTCGTGTAAAGCATACATCGGAGGAAAGAGCTCAGTAAGGCGGGGTACATGCAACAAGCCGTTTTTGAATTGACGCAGAAATAAGGAAATTATTGCAAAATGTTTTACCTGAAGCGAGGCAAATTTGTTTGTAGATTTACCCATCCCAGCATGCACAATCCCCACCGTGTTGTATGTCCACATGACTTTGACCCTTCACAAAACGACAAGATTTAAGATCAAAATCCAAAGATGTTGCAGACGATAATTTCAAATGAATGGAATTGCATATATATTTTCTGGTCTTCCTGGGAAGAAAACATTCTGGAAAGTGAAGCATTTACTTGTGTAATCCTGGCTTGTATCTGGTAAAAGAGCCCCTATAGAATATGAGACGAACACGGATCCTGTTCAGCTATGGGTTAATAAATATCTGCAATGCTTTCTTAATCTCATTCCAAACAAGACTTGGTTTTGACGCCTGTATTATTAAAGGCCTGCGAAACCATCTAGGCAAAAGACAAAATTGTGGACCATCAGCAATTTCTGCTTTTGTCTTAATGTTTTCTGAGTTATAATTTTTCACATATTCTATTTTTTCGACATCTATTTTGTTGTCAGAAGCATCCTAAAATTTTGTCGTTTGAGAAAGTGTCTGTATTACTTTTTGCAACTGTCTTCACTAAGGCATAAGCCGATCTTGATTCTGAATGCTTTAATCCTTCGGAACCAAGACGTGGTTTTGATGTTCCTTACAGACATACTTGGTAAAACATAGAAACAAAAGAAGAAAATGTTGATGGTTAGCAATTCCCTCTTTTACGTCTCAAATAATTTCTGTGAAACCAGGCCCAATCTTTATCAACATCTGTTTTATCATCTACATCTACAAATAGGAAAGTTCAAAGTTTTGCGGTTTGGAAAAGGGTAAAATGCCCTTTACACGAGAAAAATACAATAAAAGGCAACTCATTTCTCCCAAAATCATTGTTGAACCCTTTCCAAATATTTCCAAGCAAGATCTGTTTTAATTACTCATAGTTAAGTCTTGGGAAAACAATAAGGGCAATAGAAAAAGTGCTGGGCCCCGTTTTACTAACGAACTTACGATCATATTTTTGTGTAAACTGTGTAACAACGCATCTGATTGCACGAAAAATCGGATTAGGCCAATCAGGTTTGTTGTTACAAGTAATTACGCAAAAAAATAATCGTACGTTCGTTAGTAAAACGCGGCCCTGGTCTTCAGCATGTGTTCCCTTTCTGTCAATATTTTATTACTGTATGTTACAAAAATGATATTGTCTATCAACAACCATTTCGTCGTCTCTACCAGTTGTATTATAGATGCTGGTCTAAAATTGTGTGGGAAAGGTATACTTTTCTTAAAAACAAACCACTAAATCTTAATCTTAACTGTTCTTAAATTTTGCCACATGTATATTATTAAATACTTTTAAGAATTATATCTACACCATTTTTCCCGCAAGATAAATCAGAAATAAAGTTTATGACTACAGTTTTTTTTTCAAATACATGAACTGAGATGAGAGTCTGAGAGACAAAGAATGTTCACCATTCTGTCTCATTTGAATCAATAAAACACCAAGTAAAAAGAATAGACCTACTGTCTGCCACCGGTGTGTATGTGTGTGTGTGTGTGTGGGGGGGGGGGGATAAAACATTCAGTAAAAGGAAAACCAAAGTAGATCTAGCAAAATTAAGACTGGCCCATGTTTCAAAGATGTTGAAAATGACAGAAATGATTGTATGTATTTACCATTTTCCACAGAAATTATATGGTGAAATGCTGTTTTCAGAATTTCTTCCTTTGTCATGATGTTTTTAAAGCTTATTTCATTATCTACATTAAACCAGGCCTCTTTGGGGGAAGGATTCAAGAAAGCCCGATGAAATTCTAAGATGGATAGCCGTTCTAGCTTGGTCCTCGATGTACTGGCTTTGAGAGATAATATGGCATGAAGGTTTTATGGGGTCATAGTTAGGGTAATAAAACATCCCTGCTGGGAAGTGTTATAAGAGGCTAACTGCAACTAGCCTGATCAATCCTGATTGCATTCTGCGAAGTATTTCCTAGTACTGTATTATGATTATCAGTATCTCCTGCGTATTTGTCCTTTTGTAAACTGTGTGACTGCTGATTTGAATGGAAGTGACTGTTTGAGATTTTGTCACTTTTCTTTCTTTCTGGTTCAGTGGCACCAAGATTTTTTGAAATTCAAATTCTTTGAACTACATTGAAAGCTTTTTACGCAAACAAGCAAACTGTTCTTGCAAAGTTTGAAGATGTTTGGCCGACTGGTTACCAGGAGTTCTGCAAAGAAATAGTGGCCATACAAATGGCTGGACAGTCAATAGACATTGCTGACCACAACAACTAACATTGTAACTGCTAAAGTTACCTAACCTGGGTCTGTTACAATTCAAAACGATTCGAAGACCAGCAATTGGATTTGTCTTTCATATAGCAAACCATCAGCATATTCTTCAGTGTCGGATCCAGAGGAGGGTCAGAGGGTTCAAACCAACCCCTTTTGTTTCCTGATTATATCATTTTCATATAGAATTTCAGTCAATATCATGGAATAATAGTACAAAGAACCACTGATTTGTTTGCTAGACCACCCTCCCTACCCACTAACACAGAAATCCTATATCTGCAACATTTCTTCATTTTCCTTAAAGGCTAAATGTTTTCAAAAGCCTTTTCTGTCAGAGATGTAAGTATGAGGGGCGTTCAATTAAAAGTGGTACTAAAGGGCCATCATACCTCACGGTTCTATAGAAATAGTGGTGTTTGTGGCTATTTGACGGGAAAATTATTGTCCATACTTGTTCAAAATTTGAGGCAAATTCATTTACTCTTTCAAAAGTTATTGAACTTTTAAGTTGGTTCAGTCATATACACTGGCTATTTCGCTGTGCGCAAAATGGAAAACGAACTGAAGTAGGATGTACGATCTACATTAAAGGTCGCATAGGCTTTGGCATATCTGCATCACATATATTAAATGAACTATATTAGATGTATGGACATTCGAATGTTGAACATACGTCAGTTTTTAGGAAGTTAATAAAAATCAAAATTGGTAAAACTGGCCCTAATGACGCCTTCCTCTCAGACAACCCGGGTAGAGCTAGTACCAAAACAAATGTTACTGTAGATTCCGACATGACCGATCAAGACGAGTGGTTCTATTTGCAAGAAATAGCAGATAAAGCTGGTTTTTCATCGGGGATATGTTATACGATTTTGACGAAAGGGTTGAAACACAGACAGGTTTATGCCCACTGGGTCTTCCACCTGCTGCCTAAAGGACAGAGAGCCACCCGTGTAAAGGTGGTAAAACATATTCTGAAATAATGCAATAAATGCAACAAATGTGGGTTTTCTGAGCTTTGTACATATGATTTAACAATAATCTACTATTATGAGCCCCAATGGCATGTCATTAGCAAGCAATGGTTGCGAAAAGATCAGGCAAGGTCTGTGATAGCCAAAAAATTAAAAGCGGAGCAAAAGTTTTGTACGTTGTAATTTTCAAATGTAACGGGTGTATTGTTCAAATTGCTGTTTCAAATAGTACCACTATCGCCGGTCATTCATACAAGAAATGTTTGTCGGCGAAAGTAAAGAAATATCACAACAAGAGGACCATGATGGTCCTATATCGCTCACCTGAACCTAAATGATATGAGCAACACTTTTGTTCAATTCAATTAATATTTATTAATTTAAGACTGAAAAAGAACTTATGGTCAATAAGGTTGTGAAAATCTAACTCGTCCAAGATCTAAATTATGGTGCCAAACATTGTACAGGGCTCCAGATAAGAGGGGGTGGTGACTTTTCAAACTGCAATAATGCTGTCAGTGATCATCCAACCCTATGTTGTAGGTACATGTACTCATTTGTATCGTCTCGTCGAGACGATTCAAATGAGTACCCACAACATAGGATTTGAATTCGAAAAAACAATGTTAGTATGTCTTCACCTCCACTTATCTGTAGCCCTGATTGTATCCAAGTTTTGTCTTGATTGATAAATAATTGTAGATTCTAGAGTATAAACAAGGTCGAAAACAGCCGAAAACAACAATTTTGTCAATTTCAAGGGCACAAAACGCTCGACTTTCTGATCAGATCTGACTGAAAATCAATCTCATATGAGATCTTATGGTTCCCAACATTGTGTCCAAGTTTTGTATAGATTGATCAATAATTGTAGATTCTAGAATGTAAACAAGGTCGAAACCAGCCGAAAAATGGCAATTTTGTCAAATTCAAGGGCACATAACTCTCAACATTCTTGTCAGATCAGACTGAAAATCAAACTCATCTGAGATCTTAAAGTTCCCAACATTGTGTCCAAGTTTTGTCTTGATTGACCCTTTCCCACACATTGGCGCTTTTGGATGCCCCACAAAATAAAGGCTTTGGAAAACATTGTGACAAACAATTTCTTCATTACCCACAATGTTTTCTACCAAGAAAGACCAAAAAATGTTAAATTTTGTTCAATGGAACTTGTCGTCTGCAACACCTATGATTTTGGACTAGGCTAAAATTTTGTTGTTTGGTAATGGGTTAATAAGAGTGTAAATCTATTTATATCCTCTATCAAACTAGATAACTCTACTTATACTGAAGTAGTAGTGTCAGAGTTCCTTCCCTTAGAATCTATTTATATCCTCTATCAAACTAGATAACTCTACTTATACTGAAGAGAAGTAGTGTCAGACTTCCTTCCCTTATATTAACTCTTTTTTGAATACAGCAAAAAAGTGGCAATTTTGCCCAATTCAAGGGCACATAACTCTCATCTTTCTGGTCAGATCAGACTGAAAATTGACCTCATCCAAGATCTTATGGTCTCCAACATAATGTCCAAGTTTTGTCTTGATTGATCAATAATTGTAGATGCTAGAGTGTAAACAAACTTAAAAACAGCATTTTTTGACATTCAAGGGCAGATAACTCCGCACTTTCTGGTCCGATCAGGCCCATAATCGAACTTGTTCGAGAACTTATGGTCGTACTTGTTTTGGCCAAGTTTGATCAAGATTGAGTAACTTTTGTGGATGCTAGAGTGTAAACACCCCAAATGTTGACGGACGGACGGACGGACGGACGGACGGACGGACGGACGACGGACAAAAAGTGACCACAATAACTCACCTCGAGCACTTCGTGCTCAGGTGAGCTAAAAAGAGCAAGTCTAGGACCAACTAAAGAGGCATGCGCCAAATCCATGACAATGGAGCTGTCCACAGGTGTCCTCTTGTCCAAGACTTCCTGGAAGAGACCCATGCTGCAGAGCGTCTTCATCCACCCTTATAGCCGGGCTTTTTTTTTGAAAAGCCCTCGTGACTATTTTGTGTTCCCCATGATGGCGAAAAAAACCTCTGGTCGTCGGTACAGGCCTGCATGTTCCATATGCAGAGCAATTTAACAGTGTCTGCGGGGTGTTCCAAAAGAGGCCCATTTATTGGCATATAAATAATGGATCTCAAAACGTCAGAAGTGTGTGGTTGTCAAAGAGGATTACTTCGAAGGATTGAAGAAACTTTAAATTGAATTGCAACAAAAACTATGGCTTATAGAACCTCAGTTCCAAAATTAATTGAACACCCCTCGTACCAGTGTTCGGGCGAAGGTTAATAAAAAGATTTATACTGAAACCAAACTGAGCTAAATCATAACATTTATTTCTTCAACATAATATATTACTTGATATCATAAACCAACACTGGACTAAAATACATTCACATGATTATAATAAACATTGAACAACATTTAGCTTAACCCTTTCCCAAACAACAATATTTCAGGATGGTCCAAATTACAAGGAGTTGGAGACGAAAATACCAATGCTCATATGTATTCATGTATAGATATTCAGATAATAGCATGACATTGTAAAACCTTGAATGAAAAGGAGAAAATGATGGATTTCAGCATTTTCTTCTTTTCTTGCAATGTTTTATCGACCAATACATAATGGGTTCATCAAAAGGAGTCACTGTTTGGGAATGGGTTAAGGTAGTAAATCCCAATCTGGGTTGCTTCATCTTAACTCTTTCCAAACAAGACCTGATTTTGACATTCTTATGAGAAAGGACTTGGGAAAAGTCAAAAGAAGAAATCCTGATCACCAATTGCTCCTTTTGTCTCTATATTTTCTGTACTATAATGTACAGAAATCATATTTTTATTAGCATCAATTTACCATCAGCAGCAGCTTTTAAATTAGAGCCATCTAAAAGGGTACCACTTAGGAAAGGGTTCAATCACACATAAAAATCTTTTACTAGAATTCTGAAGTAAAAGCTCGTACCTTTACAATCCTAGGTTATAGTGAACCTATAAAATGTTTCTAATGTATTTAATGCTGAATTCAGACAAGCAAGTCATCTAGAATATTTTAGCCAGACTTCATTTAGGAGATTACATGAAGACTGACTTTGTTCCATGTTGCCTGCAAAAGCAATCAAAATATTTCTGAATCAGCAAAACAAAGGTTTTACTGTACATTTTCCAAACAACCGAGTTATATACAAATTTACTTATTTCTGAGTTAAAATGAACCTTCTAAACAAGTTTCCAATAGAAATCTATTAATCTTTTATACAAACAAATATGGTAAATTTGTCCATGCACAATATCTAACAAAACAACAACATATCACAGTGCTAAATGGTCATTTAAATCTCAACTTTGTTACACACAAACTGGTTACAGACTTCAACAGATCTGTATTTCTTTAATCCGGCAAGTTCTTTCCTGAACGACTAAAATTTTGGGTGATCGAAAGCTGCTGAAGGGGACAAAATAAAGACCAATAAAGACAGAATTTGTGAACAATTTAGCCCAGAAAATATTGAGACATAAGGAGAAAATGCTGGTTATCAGCATTTTCTTCTTTTGTCTCAATGTTTTCACAAACTATTTCTATGAGGGACGTCAAAACCAGGTCCTGTTTGGGAAAGGGTCAATATGAAAATTGTAACATTTTAGATTTCTGTACTTCAATTTGAAAACGGCTGCAAACAACAAAACTTATCTTGATAGGACTTATATACAATATAGAACAGAAAATATCAAGGCAAAAGAAGAAAATGCAGTTATCATCATATTTTTCTTTTGCCTCATTGTTTTCCCAAGGCTCATTTATTAGAGATCATGTCTTGTCTGGAAAAGGACTGGGAAGGAAAGTTTGCAGACTGTCAACAGTCTGTGTGTAACAAATTTTCTATACTACATACATTCATCTATCTAGTGCATATTTACAATTAAAGCCATAAAAAAGTTTAATATATTTTGTAGAGAAACTCTCATGCTTTCATGCTCAAACAAGAGTGCCATAGTCACAATATACGCCGCCACTTATAAACCTTGAGGAACAAAAATGACATTGACAAGGATTTATAAATATCCACACAAAAACCTTTAAAAAGTTGTGTTCACAAGAAGGTTTTATAAATATCCAGTAAAAAAACCTGGAAGGAGTTGCGTTCACAAGGCTGAAATATCATTAAGCCCCAGAGACTAAGTTTTAAGGGGGCATAACTCAGGCAAAAATCAATGAACCATAAAATCATTACTTCATGCAAATCTACCAATAAAGGTAATAACATCCACCAAGTTTAATTAGGATCCAGCCAGAATCTTAGGAGTTGCATTGACAAGGCTGCAATTTCAATAAGCCCCAGAGACTAAGTTTTAAGGGGGCATAACTCTGGCAAAAATCAATGAACCATAAAATCCTTCCTTCATGCACATCTACCAATTGAGGTGATAACATTGACCTAGTTTCATTAAGATCCAGCCAGAAACTTAGGAGGAGTTGCGTTGACAAGGCTGCAATTTCAATAAGCCCCAGAGACTAAGTTTTAAGGGGGCATAACTCTAACAAAAATCAATGAACCATAAAATCCTTCCTTCATGCACATCTACCAATTGAGGTGATAACATTGACCTAGTTTCATTACGATCCAGCCAGAATCTTAGAAGGAGTTGCGTTGACAAGGCTGCAATTTCAATAAGCCCCAGAGACTAAGTTTTACGGGGGCATGACTCTGGCAAAAATCAATGGACCATAAAATCCTTCCTTCATGCACATCTACCAATTGAGGTGATAACATTGACCTAGTTTCATTAAGATCCAGCCAGAAACTTAGGAGGAGTTGCGTTGACAAGGCTGCAATTTCAATAAGCCCCAGAGACTAAGCTTTAAGGGGGCATAACTCTGACAAAAATCAATGAACCATAAAATCCTTCCTTCATGCACATCTACCAATTGAGGTGATAACATTGACCAAGTTTCCAGAAGATCCAGCCAGAAACTTAGGAGGAGTTGCGTTGACAAGAAAAGTGGACGGACGTACGGACGGACGGATGGACGGACGGACAGACGGAGAAGATGAGGCCAATATACGTCTGCCTCCGGCGGCGTATTAAAAACTGGAATAAACCATGAAAAATATTGTCAATCCTAGCATATAAACCCCTGACTCTTTCAAAAACGACAAAAGATTGGACTGTTACAATTTAAAAGATGCTGTAGAGTACAATTTGATGCCGATAATAACAGCATTTGTAAATGATATAGAAAATGAAGGTTATCAGCAATTTTCCACTGCACTTTCCATATCTGTGTCTACTATAGATGTAAAAATAGTTAAACAATTTTTCAAATGATATATTTTCCAAAGTGTTTCCAAAGATTCTTATCTATGCTGTACAAGTAGTGCTAATGGATTATATTACAAAATAGTTTGTCTATAATCATAACAATAAAAAGATCTACCCTATATCAAGGAAACTTTCTTGAATTTAATGTTGTTTCCATTATCAAGAAGTTTGACCCGTACTAGATGCCATGAAACCCTTTCCCAAACAAGACCTGGTTTTGATTATCCTGAAAGAAAATGTGTAAAAAAAACATTGCGGAAAGAAGAAAATGGTGATAACTGCAATTTTCTCATTTATGGTCAACATTTTGTGTATTGTACACAAATCCTTTTCGAACAACACCCATTTGTCATCTGCAGCAGCTTTCAAACTAACTGTGAAAATTGGAAAAGGGTTATTCACACAGAAAATAATTAAATCACAACAAAGTTTTGTTCTAAATATACACATTATAAAGGGAGGTAACAGAAGCTGGAATGATGAATACTTAACATACAAGATTATCACTTTGTCAAACAAAGATGCATTTTGACACAGTAAGTACAGTTATACATTAAAGTACAATCCTTGAAAACCATTCAGACAAAAGAAGAAAATGCTGATATCAAGCATTTCCATCTTTAGCACAAATTTGTCTTCCCTATTATACCCATATTTCTCAAATTCATTTGTATTTATTTTGACATCAGCTTTCAAATTAGACCACTAAGAAATTTTTTTTTGGTAGCGAAATGATTATAACAAACATTATACAGAATCTGATGTACATTCATGTCAGCAAGTCAAATTACCGTGAGTATAACAAATGACAAAAATTTAGATAGTCCAATTCCAAGGAGTTACAGATTACAACAAAGGGTCCATAAGGCATTTGAGACCACCATGACTTAAGATCAGACTGTGCCTTACAGAAGTGTGATCAGGATCCATAATGCTGTCAAGCATTTGTCCTAATTTAAGAAGAAACTTTAAGAAAACAGCATGGATCTTGATCAGACTGTGCCCAGGCATAGGCTGGTCTAGATTCCTGATGGTCCAAAAAGCTATAAAAAGACTGCTTTTCAAGAACCCAACTCATTGGAAAACATCAAAGAAATAAAGAATAACAGTGAAATAAAATTTTGTAGAACACATGATTATTATCAGCAACTTTCATGAAGGTGAAACTAAACATGAAACTGAAACACGATTCACTTTTAACCCTTTCCCAAACAAGACCTGGCTGTGACATCCCTAATTGAATAGGCTTGGGAAAACATTGACGCAAAAGAAGAAACTGCTGATAACCAGCAGTTTCTCCTTTAGTCTCAATGTTTTCTGTGCTATATCATACATAAATTTAATCATAAACAACATCCATTTTGCTGTCTTCAGCAGCTTTTGAATTGGACCACCCTAAAATTTCGTTGTTAGGGAAAGGGTTAATGAAGATTATTCAGCAACATAACATAGTATAAAACAACACAGAATGTAGGATAACTAAAAATGACTTGCTTTCCTTCAAAAACCTTGTAACTACAGCTTAACCCATTACCAAACAACAAAATTTTAGCCCAGTCCAAACTCATAGGTGTTGCAGACGACAATTTCCATTGAACAAAATTTAACATTTTTGGTCTTTCTTGGTAGAATACCTTGTGGGAAATGAAGAAATTGCTTGTCACAAGCAATTTCTTCATTTTCCACAATGTTTTCCAAAGCCTTTATTTTGTGGGGCGTTCAAAAGCGTAAATGAGGGGGAAAGGGTTAAAATAAGCTGTAGTTATGAGGATTTTGAAGAAAAACAACAATTTATGAGTCAAATAACATGAAATGGGGCTTTTTTCACAACAAAATGGCAAAATTTTACACCAGTCAAGGGTCCCTAAAATACAATTTTTAATATGTCTTTTCCGGCACAAGCACTTGTTTTGACATCCCTAATAGAAAGGTTTTGTATATCTTTAAGGCAATACAAAAAGATGTTGATAACTAGAAAATTTCTTTTTTTGAATCATTACTTTCTCAGTTATATTTCACACATATCTAACTTCTTTGTCTGCAGCAGCTTTCAAAAAGTGTATTTTTTGCTATTATATTATAAAATTCATTGACTCTAAATCAGCCCTATCCTATGTAATGAAATGAATGTGATATAAAAACAGTGATATTTTGAAATGTATTAATTGAAGAGAATGGAATCTGGATCTTGATTTTGTAGCTGAACAACATGGCGTAGAACATCCTTCTTTGTAATTATGCCCAAAAGTCGTCTGTAAATATAGGCATCAGTAGAAGAAAAAATAGACATCATTAGATGACTTGATGAGTGATAAGTTTACATGTCAAAATTTATGTTTTTCAGAGTTACAGATAAATGGGTGAAGATATTCTTTGTTATTTCAATTCAAAACCCTATGTTGTGAGTACTCATTTGAATCGTCTCAATGAGACCATTTATATGAGTACCCACAGCATAGGGTTTATGAACAATAAATGAAATACATGTATTGCATTTTGAAAAGCCTTCACTCCCTCTTATCTGTAGCTCTGTTTTCTAGAAGTATGGAACAGAGCAATTTATTGATAAAACTAGTAGATTCACATTGTTTTTTAACAAATACAAAATTCAATTAGTACATGTATATGCTTTTTTACCACGTTATTTTACATCAATTTAGGATGAAAGAAAGCATATGAAAGTACCTACCCATTCTGCTAGCCAAAACAAAACCAGTAACTAACTGCCCCAAATGTGTGGGTAAATGGAATGTCAAAAACAAATCTCTGTTACCAGTTTACTTTAATGAATTTCTGAAGAAAGTTCACTATCGTATGAAGAATTTGTGAGACATTGACACTTTATGTGCTTGATTAATTTACAGAACATTTTATAAGTAATTATTCATGTAATGGCAAAAAAGGTACGAAACACCTTGATATAAATCATGTAAAGCTACCTACCCATTGACTGTTACTAACGTCTGTCGTAGACCTAACTTTCTGAACATTTCTACTACGGTCTCCATGGGAGTTTGATCTGTTATTGTAACTGGAGCCTGAATAACAAACAGAATAGCTATCCATATAAATCCACATATAAGAAAATTTATTGACGATAGCTGTACAAAGTGGCCCAAATTTGAACGAAAGAGCTTATCACAAGGTAAGAGTTGCTAATAGTTTATCTATATTGAATTTTCAGAGTACAAAACTTAATTTCATGATATGATATTCTTCCAATCATTAACATTTTCCATCTGTCATTTGATACCAAATACTTTGTGTGTATTTTTGCTGTCAACTTCGCAGTTATCCAAGACAATGGAAATTGACAATTTATTCAGAATTAAAAAAAATAAAAGACTTCCTATTCTTAACTTATATCTAAAATTTAACACTAACACATGTCTGAAAATTTCATTGTTTGGAAAAGGATTAATTCAGAAAAACTTACGAGATCCAGTATTTTTCTAAGTTTTAGTGGTCCTGGCCCGGACACATTGCTGGGGACTTGACTTGTAAAATATACAATAGAATCACTGACAACTCCCTCTACATTCTTTCTGGCATTAGCTGAAATTAAAGTATGAACTTATCAAGAACATAATTCTTTAGTTGAAACTCCATTCTATAATAGCAACAAGAGTGCAGCAGTCACAATATACGACAAATATACACTTGCTTTTTGCATTAATCCTTTTCCAAACCAGACCTGGTTTTGACGCCCCTAATAGAAAATGCTTTGAAAAACACTAAGACAAAAGAAGAAAGTGCTGATAATCAGCACTTTTCCCTTTTGCCTCAATATTTTCTCTGCTACATTGTTCACAAATCATATCTTTATTCACATATAATTTGTCCTCTGCAACTGCTTTCAAATTGGACCACCCTAAAATTTTGTTGTTTGGGAAAGGGTTAAGGAATACAACCCATCACTATCTACCCTGTGGTACCCTCGTCAATTTCCGGAAGTCATCAATGGCGGAGGAAATTGACGAGGGATACCCTCATCAATTTCTGTTGACACGGATGACATCCGAAGATACACAAAGTGTTTTGTAGATAATAATGGGTTGTGAATCTTTAAGTGCCCTTTTATAATAAAGTAATATGGCAAAACATGACAATATGCACATGTTCAGGTGATCAGGAACATTCTGTGAAAATTTTCTCCAAGTCCATCCATCAATATAGGAGTATTACAAACAAGTTGCTGATGTATAGATGGACAGACATACTGAGAAGTAGATGCCAGTATACGACCATCTTCCACAGCATATAAAAACTAGGACTTTTCTATGTAAAACTGTTCAAGAAGACAAGACTTAGTGTGATGAAAATATCAGAGAAGATAAGAATTGTAATCAAGACAAGATATCCTATTTCTTTTCTTGCATATAAAGCTGCAAAATGTGAACAATGGTTTATGTTCAATTTCTCAGCCCTGGTAATCTCTGATCTGACAGTATTCTCAGTAAAGTTATACTGTATGACTTGAGACTTAATAAAGAGTTATACCCACTCACCGATGGCTAGCATCAGATCGCGTCTTGTAGCAAAGCCCACTAAATACTGAGATTCTAGAGATACGACAACAGGAAAACCATTGTGTTCTGTCTCCTTGAGTAAAGTTTCTGTAAATAAAGATGTTATAAAGAAATGATAAAAATAATCTATCTGTAAGTAATGGTAAGATTTATATAATAATTTGAATATCTACGTAGCAAGCCCAACTACATACAATGACATGTACTGAGATTCTAGAGACACAACAACAGGAAAACCATTATGTTCTGTCTCCTTGAGTAAAGTTTCTGTAATGAAAAGTATGCTTTCTCATGCATCATAACCTCATTGAAATTTGCTCCTACAGACAACAAACAAACAACAAACAGACAATGTAGCTCCCCTATACAAGAGCTGGTCGCAAAAACAGGAGTCCAAGGTCAAAGGTCAAGGTCACTAGGTTAAAGGCCATGGTCTCAAGGTCAAGGTCATAGAATGAGGTACCCATATGTGAAATATCAAGGCTCTATCTGTAATAGTGCATGAGATATAGGCCAGGTTAAAGTTTTTTAAAAGTAGGTCAAACTCCAAGGTCAAGGTCACTAGGTCAAAGGTCATGGTCCCAAATGAAAGGTCTTGGCAGAAAATATCCATGTGAGAAGTATCAAGGCTCTTTCTATAATAGTGCCTGAGATTAGCCCAGGTTAAAGTTTTTGAAGACTCAACGCGACAGGATGCCAACACTAGGGCTGTGACATTAGCTTCCCGGACATAAAGTCCCGACTCGCTTAAAATTTAGAATGCCTTCATCATTCTCTGCTCTGGATGAAATAAACATGTTATGCCAATGTTATCACTACAATATCAATATTTCAAGACAATACTTTCCTACATTATGTTGGCAATGTAATTTTCAAAACCACATATTTTTTTTAAGTTTATACAGCCTTGGAACATTAGTCAATGCAATATAGAGTGGATGAAAAAGCAGAAGAATGACTGATAAACTGACTACTATATGTATAAAACGGTTTTGCTGGGTACTATGATGTATTGTTTTTATTCTAAGAATTAAAAATATTACAGCAGTGTATCAAAAACATGCTTACAGACAAGAATGTACAGACATCCTTATAACTCCTTCGAATAGAACATGACACTGCTACAGATTTTGTACCAATGAATTTAACCCATTACCACACAGTGACTCTTTTTGACTCCCCACAACATAATGGCTTTGGAAAACAATGCGGAAAATGAAGAAATTGCTTGTGACAAGCAATTTCTTCATTTCCCACAATATTTTCTTGACAAAAAGACAAAAACTGTAAAAATTCATTTCATTAAATCGTCGTCTGCCCACATCTTTGAATTTGGGGGGAGTCTAAAATTTAGCCATTTGGTGACAAGTTAATAATAAATTGTCTTGCCACTCACCTATTTGTTCAAGTTTCATGCTGTCTTGAGTTATAACACATAAAGGTGGATCATTACGTCTGAAATAAATGAGAATCAGGTCAAAGTTTCAGCCACAGGAACATAGAGCAAGGCATCAACCCTGCAAGCCCACTTTGACATCATTGTATTACCAATTTACCACTACAACATTGTTACAGAGACAAGTAGTAACAAGAGGACCATGATGGTCCTAAATCGCTCACCTGAATCAAGATGACAAGAGTGATAATGGCATTTTTTTCAAATTCAAAGGCATGAAACTTATAAGGACTTTCTGTTTGGAAACAATTAAGAAATAATTTTGTTCCAATCGATCCTGTAAGGTTGGGTATGAATTAGCACAATTGTTGAGCTAGTTAATTTTCAACAATTATTTCATGATTTCGCAATATACAACATAGGGCTAATTTTCAAAGCATACTGATCTGTTAGAGATTGATCATTTATGATAGGCTCAATTAACAAGATTTTGTCTGTGATTGGTAGAATTTAGTGAAAGATTACCATCTGATAAGCTAAAGCTAATCCCTTATTTGTTTACATAAGATAAACATGGGGCCAGCCTGAGAGCAACAGATAAGGGAAATAGAAAATTGGCCCAATGGTTTATTTTTAAAGAATTTTCTTATGATTTCTCTAAGTCTGATAAGCCCTTCCTCCCTGCCATGCCCACATTTTTTGACCAATGGAAAAATTTGTGAACACATTTTGAAAAGAGTAACTCAAGGAACATTCAACTAAAGTCTGGTTCAATTGGGCACAATGGTTGATTGTTAAAGAATTTTCTTATGATTTCTTTAAGTCCGATAAGCCCCTTCCTCCCTGCCACACCCACATTTTTTGATGAATCAAAAATCCGTGAAAAAGTTTTGAGAAGGGTCACTCAAGGAACCTTCCAGCAAAGTCTGCTTCAATTGGGCACAATGGTTGATTTTTAAAGAATTTTCTTATGATTTCTCTAAGTCTACTCTAATAAACCCCTTTCTCCCTGCCACAGTAACAGTTTTTTACAAATGAAAAAAACTGTAAACAAATTTTGAAAAGAGAGACTCAAAGAACATTCCTGCAAAGTCTGCTTAAAATTGGCCCATTGGTTATTTTTAAAGAATTTTCTTATGATTTCTCCAAGTCTGATAAGCCCCTTTCTCCCTGCCAAGGCCACAATTTTTTACAAATAAAAAGATTAGTGGTCAAATTTTGAAAAGAATGACTCAAGGCACATTCCTGCAAGGTCTGGTTCAAATTGGCCCAATGGTTGATTTTTAAAGAATTTTCTTATGATTTCTCTAAGTCTAATAAGCCCCTTTATCCCTGCCACGGCCATGTTTTTTTTTTTTTTCAAATGTAAAATTTCTGAACAAATTTTGAAAAGAATGACTTAAGGCACATTCCTGACAAGTATGGTTCAAATTGGCCCAAAGGTTGATTTTTAAAGAATTTTCTTCTGATTTCTCCAAGTCTGATAAGCCCCTTTCTCCCTGCCACGGCCACAATTTTTGACAAATGAAAAAATTTGTGAACAAATTTTGACAAGAATGACTCAAGGCACATTCCTGCAAAGTATGGTTCAAATTGGCCCAATGGTTGATTTTTAAAGAATTTTCTAATGATTTCTCTAAGTCTAATAAGCCCCTTTCTCCCTGCCACGGCCACATTTTTTGACAAATATAAAAATTTGTGAACAAATTTTGAAAAGAGTGACTCAAGGAATATTCCTGCCGAGTTTGGTTCAATTGGGCCCAATGGTTGATTTTTAAAGAATTTTCTTATGATTTCTAGTCTGATAAGCCCCTTTCTGCCTGCCACGCCCACATTTTTTGACAAATCAAAAATTCATGAACAAGTTTTGAAAAGTATCACACAAGGAACATTCCTGCCAAGTTTGGTCAAAATTGGTCCAATGGTTTAGGAGGAGAAGATGTTGAAAGAAATTGTGAACGAACGGACGGACGGACAGATGGACGGACGGACGGACGTACCAACGGTTGACCATATGTTGGGTACTTTGCCTAAAAACTTGTTGGATACCCCATCTTGGGTATCAAAAACAGTTCTCACGAGAGGACACTTACTGGCTATGTGTCCAAAGACACAACTGGGTATTTTAGAAATGTTGGCATCACCAACACACATTGGTAGCAATGGTACTCTGGTCATCTTTTAATGCCAAAATTCATGAATAAACAAGAGGGCCCAGGGTAGCTGACCTGAGAAATGGGGCGAAATTCTGATCAAATAGGGACACACATGTCCCATCTAGAGTCAACAAGGATTTTCTTAGATTTGTCCTGGTGACATTGATTTTTACCCCTATGTGACCCAAATCTGAACTTCACCCGTTTATTGTCAAAATAAACATTGTGACAGTTTCATCAAACTTGGGTCAAATATGTGACCTTTATGGTTCAAAAAAGGATTTCCTAAGATCTGACCTGGTGACCTTCTTTCTGACCACACATGACCCATATTCAAACTTGAAAATTCTGTGAGGGGTGTTATGGCTTCTCTGTTGCAATGCATAATCTAAATCATGAAAATAAGTAACCAAATGAAGCCGTCAATAAGGCTCATAAAATGATACACTCTTACATGTACTTTGAAACAATTTCTAAGAGAACAAAATCAATGCCCATAAACTGGTGCATTGTCTCATTTTGAAACGGTCACTAACAAACAAAATCGTCATTTGTACAATGATGCACTCATTCATATTTTGAAAGTAACTAACGAACAAAATTTTCACTTGTACAATGATGCAATCATTCAATATTTGAAAAACTGTTTATAAAGAACGAAACTGTCACTTGCACAATGATTCAAATTCCTTTTTTGGGCTTTATTGGTTTAAAATCCAGTCACAGGAATGTTACCACAAAACAAACAAGAATTACAATTACAAGAAATCAAACGATGTGAAATCATATATATTACCCACGGCATTTTAATCCATGACAATAAGAATATCTTCACCACCTTTTCCATTCAACTACACAATATGGTGCACAAGATTATGAACATTGTGGAATAGTAAGAAGTAGCGAGTGATCTACATTTTCTTCTTTACTTCAAAAATTGTGAAGGCAAAAGAACAAAATGCTAGGACATAGCCTTCTCACCTTTCCCCTCGACAAATTCTGAACAAGACTTGGTTTTGATGTCCCTACCATATGGGCTTTAGAAAATGTTAGGGCAAAGGAAGAAAATGTTGACAATCAACAATCAATTTTCTACTTCTGCCACTATTTTTCTGAACAGTATTATACTAAAATCTTCGATAAAAATAAGAAAAATTTAATACAATATTTGTGCATGACACAAATTGCATCTATATAGGTATCTATGACCTTTCTATAGAGAAATTATTCAAGACCTTCATACTTTAACTCTTTTTCAAAACATATCTTTTTTTTGCCTGGGTAAACATTGAGGCATAAGAAGAAAATGCTGATAGTCTGCATTTTCTCCTCCTGCTTCAATAGTCTGCATTTTCTCCTCCTGCTTCAATATTTTCTAGGCTATATTGTACACAATTCTATCATTATCAAAATGAATTAAGTTGTCTGCAACAGCTTCAAATTGAACTGCACCGAAATTTTGCCATTTTGGGGAGTTAATTCTTTCCCAAACATTGCCTGATTTTAACATTCTTCAGGGATATAGTTAGGGAAAACATGGAATAAGAAGAGGAAAGAACTAAAAGTCCCCTTCTCTCAATATTTTCTATGCTATAATATATGCATGCTTTCTACTTCGAAATCAGAAATGTTCTCGTCTGCAACTCTTTCCCAGTTGAGCTGGTCCAAGGTTTTGCCATTGAACTCTTTCCCAAACCAGACCCACTTTTGACGTCCAACAGAAAAAGGCTTGGTAAAACATTGATGCAAAAGGAGAAAATGCTGATAGCCACCATTTTCTCCTTTTGCCTCGATACTTTCTGTGATATACTGTGTACTAATCATATCATTTTTAACAACACTTTTGTCGTCTGCAGCAGCTTTCAAATAGGACAATCCTAAAATTTTCCCGTTTGGGAAAACAAATATATCGCCGCCCCTAAACCAAAACTATGTAACCTCAGCTGTCACTGTAAGATGACAATGCCCCAGACACCGCTTTGATCGTTTAAAGTTTCATACAATTTCATTTCATTATTAATTCATTGCTGTTCATGTCGGATACCCAGCAAATATTTGGACGATATAACCAGTAAATCACTGGACAAACTACCCAACAGTTAATCTCCCTTTGGACTCATTTTTTTTTAAATTGATGATCATGTCAGATACCCAGCAAACATTTGGACAATATAACCAGTAAATCACTGGACAAACTACCCAACAGTTAATCTCCCTTCGGACTCCATTTTGTTACAAATTCATGTTCATGTCAGATACCCAGCAAATATTCAGACAATATAACCAGTCATTAACTGGACAGACTACCCAACAGTTAATCTCCAATTGGACTCATATTTCTTTTAAATTGATGTTCATGTCAGATACCCAGCAAACATTTGGACAATATAACCAGTCATTCACTGGACAGACTACCAAGGAGTTTATCTCCCTTTGGACTCAATTGTGTTTCAAATTCATGTTCATGTAAGATACCCAGCAAACATTTGGACAATATAACCAGTCATTCACTGGACAGACTACCCAGCAGTTTATCTCCCTTTGGACTCAATTGTGTTTCAAATTCATGTTCATGTCAGATACCCAGCAAACATTTGGACAATATAACCAGTAAATCACTGGACAAACTACCCAACAGTTAATCTCCCTTTGGACTCTATTTTCTTTTAAATTGATGTTCATGTCAGATACCCAGCAAACATTTGGACAATATAACCAGTAAATCACTGGACAAACTACCCAACAGTTAATCTCCCTTTGGACTCTATTTTCTTTTAAATTGATGTTCATGTCAGATACCCAGCAAACATTTGGACAATATAACCAGTAAATCACTGGACAAACTACCCAACAGTTAATCTCCCTTTGGACTCTATTTTCTTTTAAATTGATGTTCATGTCAGATACCCAGCAAACATATGGACAATATAACCAGTAAATCACTGGACAAACTACCCAACAGTTAATCTCCCTTTGGACTCTATTTTCTTTTAAATTGATGTTCATGTCAGATACCCAGCAAACATTTGGACAATATAACCAGTCATTCACTGGACAGACTACCCAGGAGTTTATCTCCCTTTGGACTCAATTGTGTTTCAAATTCATGATCATGTAAGATACCCAGCAAACATTTGGACAATATAACCAGTAAATCACTGGACAAACTAGCCAACAGTTAATCTCCCTTTGGACTCTATTTTCTTTTAAATTGATGTTCATGTCAGATACCCAGCAAACATATGGACAATATAACCAGTAAATCACTGGACAACTACCCAACAGTTAATCTCCCTTTGGACTCTATTTTCTTTTAAATTGATGTTCATGTCAGATACCCAGCAAACATTTGGACAATATAACCAGTAAATCGCTGGACAAACTACCCAACAGTTAATCTCCCTTTGGACTCTATTTTCTTTTAAATTGATGTTCATGTCAGATACCCAGCAAACATTTGGACAATATAACCAGTAAATCACTGGACAAACTACCCAACAGTTAATCTCCCTTTGGACTCTATTTTCTTTTAAATTGATGTTCATGTCAGATACCCAGCAAACATATGGACAATATAACCAGTAAATCACTGGACAAACTACCCAACAGTTAATCTCCCTTTGGACTCTATTTTCTTTTAAATTGATGTTCATGTCAGATACCCAGCAAACATATGGACAATATAGCCAGTAACTCACTGGACAAACTACCCAACAGTTAATCTCCCATTGGACTCATATTTCTTTTAAATTGATGTTCATGTCAGATACCCAGCAAACATTTGGACAATATAACCAGTCATTCACTGGACAGACTACCCAGGAGTTTATCTCCCTTTGGACTCAATTGTGTTTCAAATTCATGTTCATGTAAGATACCCAGCAAACATATGGACAATATAACCAGTAAATCACTGGACAACTACCCAACAGTTAATCTCCCTTTGGACTCTATTTTCTTTTAAATTGGTGTTCATGTCAGATACCCAGCAAACATTTGGACAATATAACCAGTAAATCGCTGGACAAACTACCTAACAGTTAATCTCCCTTTGGACTCTATTTTCTTTTAAATTGATGTTCATGTCAGATACCCAGCAAACATTTGGACAATATAACCAGTAAATCACTGGACAACTACCCAACAGTTTATCTCCCTTTGGACTCTATTTTCTTTTAAATTGATGTTCATGTCAGATACCCAGCAAACATTTGGACAATATAACCAGTAAATCGCTGGACAAACTACCCAACATTTAATCTCCCTTCAGATTCAATTTTGTTTCAAATTCATGTTCATGTCAGATACCCAGCAAATATTCAGACAATATAACCAGTCATTCACTGGACAAACTACCCAACAGTTAATCTCCCTTCGGACTCAATTTTGTTCAAAATTGATGTTCATGTCAGATACCCAGATGATATTCAGAAAATATAACCAATTAATCATTGGACAAACTAAAACTACCCAACTGTTAAAAATTTTACTCAGGTATTTGTAGGGTCAGCATTTTTGTCCACTAAAATTAAAGCAGGACCAGTGGATTGCAATTTTTACAGGTCCTCCTCCAGACTAACAGGTCCTACATTCAGACTCAGTGAATTGTAGGAGAAACAAAGAATAAATTGTATATTCATTGTTACAACACTCCGATAGTTTCTATATAAGAGTCTGGTAAAGGGTTCTGAAATAGCTGAAATAGCTAGTCATAATTATCTCTGGCTGTCCTGTTGAGTTTATGCCTTTTCAAATTCAATATTTTGTTAAAAGTACAAGTAATTTTTGTTTATATATATGTAATTGTTACAAAGAAAACAAGAGTTGTCCGCGGACAACGTAGCTCGCCTATACGGGAGCGTGTCACAAAAACAGCAATTTTTTTAAAAGTAGGTCAAACTCCAAGGTCAAGGTCACAAGGTCAAGGATAATGGTCCCAAATGAAAGGTCTTGTCGTGATGTATCTGTATGAAATATCAAGGCTGAATGTCTAATAGTGCCTGAGATATAGGCCAGGTTAAAGTTTTTCGAAAGTAGGTCAAACTCCAAGGTCAAGGTCACTAGGTCAAAGGTCATGGTCCCAAATGAAAGGTCTTGTCGAGATGTATCTATGTATGAAATATCAAGGCTGTATCTCTAATAGTGCCTGAGATATAGGCCAGGTTAAAGTTTTTCAAAAGTAGGTCAAACTCCCAAGGTCAAGGTCACTAGGTCAAAAGTCATGGCCCCAAATGAAAGGTCTTGTCGAGATGTATCTATGTATGAAATATCAATGCTGTATCTCTAATAGTGCCTGAGATATAGAACAGGTTAAAGTTTTTCAAGTGAAGACACGACGGGACGCCGACACTAGGGCTGTGACATTAGCTCCCCGGATATAAAGTCCCGGCTCGCTAAAAAGGTTGTTAGTAGGTGCCATGTCAGGTTTTGAAAACAGATGAAGAAAGTTGCTAACGTCTGAATATGCAAAACAATTTGGTCAAAGAAATTTTGAAATTGCTATCAAAACTGTGTATAACTACACTAGTATAGAATCTAGTTGCTACCCCATTTTGATTGCATACATTTCCCAAACAAGGCTTAGTTTTGATGTCATTTGTAAGTAGTTATCAATCATTGATAACAAAGAGAAATAAAGAAAATTATGATATACTTGAATTTCTTCCCTTCCCCTGATTTCATGACAATGGGATGTGCATGTTCTGAGTTTGATTACATTATGTCCATTTTGGGAAAGGGTAAAAGATCAAGCCCTTCAACAGAGGATACATGATCAGGTGTTTGGTAATTGCCCATATCCAAGATTTTAGATCTAATGATTCCAGCTTTCAAATTGATCTAAATCTAGTAACGAAAAATTGAGGTTTGGCGAATGAGAATCATATATATAAAGAAATAATAAAGTATCATTGTATGTTGCCAACAAAAAGGTAATCTGTTCAACATATAAATTAATATGCTATCGGTGTAATAATGACAGTAAAATGCAAACTCAAAATACCTTGTTTTTAGACTTACCTCAACAGAATATATTCCTATTAAATTAAATTAAAGGTTTAAACTTTATATGAAGATTTGTGCACAATCACTGCTAGACTTTAGTATTTGAATGTGTGCAAGGAAAAAAAGGGTTTCTCTTTTATCTTGGGGAAATCTAAACTCACTCTGTGTGATGTAAGCAGTGATGTCACACTGTATGTATTTTTGTTTGGTTATTAAACAGCTGATTGAGCCCAGTTACAGAGTTATAAATAGAAGTTCCATTAACCTTTACCCAATAGAACAAAGTTTGCATTTGTAAATTTGGATTTCTTTTTCTATCCTCATGTTCACAATGGAAGAAAAAAGACGAAATTAAATGCATAAGATTCTCTATTCGTATGAATTCAGTAAATAAGATCTTGGCCATAATTCATTGTTTAATTTAATATTGTTAGAATTATCCTTGACTGAATGACTAAGAAAGGGTTAAGGAAATTGTAACAAAGTGAGTGGATGTTTTCAGTGGAAAAAAATAGTGGACTACAAACTTGTGCAATTATTATAATTTAAAAGTAATAATCGGATTAGAATTCCTAAGGTAGGTGAATGATAGACTGATGAATTTCTAGTCAATTGATTTTTTAATCTAGATTCTTGTTCACAAAAAAAACCACAACAGTTTACTGCTTTCTTTGTCCTGTCAATAATTTTCCATTCAAGATGTGCCTGAAGGATGCAGTACTCGGTGGTTTTGTGATGTACATAAGTGTTACGTATGTAACACAAATCTACGATTTGTTGTTTTTCTGTTGTGTAATCACAGACAATCTTCAAATAGTTTTGTTTAAAATAGGAATTTTGGGTTGGTCGCCAACTTTTTCCTATGAGCCAAAAGAAAGTTATGATGCAGATTTTGAAACTGATTTTGATGCCTTTCGACAAAATCTAAGGGGCACTGTCTCTGAAATTTACAGGCCCGGCGGACCGGTACCAAAAGATGTTTTGCCAGTCCTCCTTAAAAATTACAGGCCTCGGGCCGACGGACTGGCGTTAATGTCAAACCCTGACATGTAAAGTGAAATATACAGTCAGGATTCAAACAGTCACAGTTTATTGTGTGAATTATTTTGCCAATGTTGACCATTTCCCAAACAGCTGAACTTTTGACTGTTTTAATTTGAAAGCTGCTGCAGACGACATAATATATATTGCAATGACATGATTTGTGTACGAAATATCAATGAAAATATTGAGGCAAGAGGAGAAAAAAAAATTCCAAAGGGGGGGGGGGGGGGGGATGTCCCCACTCTCATACCCTCTTTAGTTTTGGATATGCTAGATTGTTTTATGAATAAAATTGGAAAGACTTAAAATTTCAGTTGGGTCAATCAATATTAATGCATTCTGATTTCTCGAGAAAAAAAAAATAAATCAAAACAATCTTGAGCACAAGCCTTCACGACTTAAATTGCTTACAACCATCCATCCAGACAATGAGATAGCGCTCAGAAAATTGATATTATTTTTTTATTCCACAAATGGCATTATAGTAACCAGAATTTTCATCTACAGGGGGAATATACGTCAAAAAACTTGATTTAAAGATCGCATCCAAAAGATCGCGAAAACTAATGACAATTGCTCTAATGTCAGTAAAAACTACAAACAAACACACCTATTGTGCATAAATAGCAGTTAAAAGTTATCGTTGTTTAAACAATGTATAAAATAGTGTGAAATATGGTCATATTCGACAAATTTTCTTGTCAAATATAGTCAAACTAACTTACTCGACTCGACGGGAAAATGGAGTGGTTCCACGCGCACAACAGACGTCACGCAATAAAGCCGGGAACAAAAAATACGAACGGTAACTCATTTCCGGTGCTTGGCGGATATTCACCGATGGTATCCGAATGGATTTTTCGGCGCGAAATCTGAATTTAGAATTTTCCGATTAGTGGAAGAGTCCGAGATACGGACGAATTGTTGGACAAAAAAAAGTCTAATGTTTTATTGGGTATTTCGTTTGAAGTAACCAACAACAGTCTCATATACGTAATAAAATTACTCCTGTTATTGGGTATACCCAACATGGGAAAAGTAACCAATAAGTGTCCTTTGAACATAAAAAATAGCCAATAAGTGGTCACTGGTAAACACGGACGGACGGACGACGGACAAAAAGCGACCACAATAGCTCACCTTGAGCACTTTGTGCTCAGGTGAGCTAATCATAATTCAAAGGTGCTGAGGACAAAATTAACTTCTATATAATGAAAATCCTTTTGACGGGGTAGAAAATATTGTAGAAAGGGAAAAAATGCAGATAATCACCATTTTATTCCTTTTTCTTTGAATAGTTTCCAAAGATTTTTTATTACTTGGATGTGTCAAAAGGTGTTACTATTTGGGAAAAGTTTATAACAGCTAAAGGTATTAAGAGGACCCTGATGGTTTTAAATGACTAATCTCTTGCATTCTGTCCAAGTTTGGTCTTTAAAGGTCAATATTTGAGGTGCCTCGTGAGAAAACCTGCCTAAATGACAAAAAATCGATTTTCACTTTTTTGCATATTTTCATGCAACGACAATTTTTCTTTCATATGACACCATAATTAGTTCAATGTGACAAATATTAACGATTTAATTGATATTAAACGATAACCTATGATAACGTTGTTGAACACACTTGTAAACGTGACGTCAATGACGTTCATTTTTAAGACGTAGGTCTACAATGTGTCGCCACCATGACTCTGGAATAAATATAATAACAATATGGCCTACAACATCTACCACTACAAACTCCACACAGCAACAATGCCTTACATTATCACTGCAGTCATATAAATCACGTGACCATGGAGAATGTCACGTGATATCGTAAAGTTGGCGGAAATTTATTTATATTTCTGAAATCATTTTCCAATTTTATTTTTCATTTGGATTCATATCTGACACCTCATATTCTTAAAACATCACTTAAAGCATGTTTACTTTTTTGAATAAAAATCAAAATTAAAAAAAAATCAATTAGATCCACCTGAAATCTTGGTAACTCCAACCTGTGCCGGCAGAGATCTCCCCAATCCAAATTCAGGGGAGATAACTGCGAAGGAGATTGCTACCACTATAGTCTATACTGTCATGACAGTACATATTGGGATTTTCTTTCTTTTTGCCTTTAACGCTCGACCATTGAAAATCTATCTGGATCGCCGCCGTATTCTTTGACGCGACAAATGTCGTTCATCAAAGTGATCAACCAATCAAGTCAAAAACATTTAGAGACAAAATATGTCTCAAAAAACTCTGCGGTTATAATATTTATTTATTTTTTTACATTTCTAAGCTATGACACTTTGTGACGATCCCACGACATGTATAATATTGAAATACTTGTTGGTTGTAGAAAATCTTGCAGGAAAGATAACAACGTTCTCTGCTACATTCTGGAGATCCCTACAGTTTAAGCATTTAGTTTTTCGTCTGCAACTGCCTTCAGTTTGGATCAGCTTAAATAGTGTTGTTTCGGAAAGGATTTAATATTTAGATTGAAGTTAGGCTTAAATCTAAGAAGTGTGCGGTCGGAAATCATTTTCAGAAACAAATGATAATAAGGCTTTCAATTTCAGTTCAGGATTATGCTATTTATGAAAAGGCTGAAACATGAATTTAAGTGACGCACCTTAAACTGCACCTTTTTTAGATTATGCAATTAGGCTAATCTACAGTTTCATGAAATTCGACATTTGCTTAATTACTTTTCAAATATTTTGGCCTGTGAAGCTACTGTTTTATAGGCCTAGACATAGATGTAGGCATAAGCTGTGATTATGAAACATCCTATAGACATAAAGAGATTGGCAGAATTTCTAGGCTACTTAAGGTGGTAGGCCTACTTTCTTTGGTGTAGCCTACATAAAAATTTCAAACTGTCAAAAGAGAATCTAACTTACAATCCGGGATTGAACAACAAGGCCAATCTCTTCAACAGCATTGAATATCCAATTGTGTTAACCTTGTCCAAAACAAGGCCTGATTTTGACATTCCTAACAAAATGTTTTTGGAAAATATCAGAGACAAAATTATTTTTCCATTTGCATTGATATTTTCTTTCTTAGATCTTAATTGTACACAAATGTTTTGTTAAAAAAAAACATTCATTTGTTGTCTGCAACAACTTTTGAATAAGACCACCCTAAATTTGTGCAGTGTGGGAAAGGGATTGAAAACATCCATGTTTAGGTCTGGATAAAATTACGTCACAAATACGTCACATATAGCCTACATGTACAACTGTCAAACCAAACCCAGGGGATAGTTTATGATAGTTTTGAAAGATCAAAAGAAACTGCTTACAGTTTTGCTGTTCAACACTGACTTATTATTTACATGAATGGTTTTCGCAACCATTAGAGCAATGTTTTACAGAACATTAATGGAAATGAAGAGAATGCCACTAACCAGCATTTCTCCTTATCCTTCAACATTTGTTTTCCATTTTCATTTTTGGTTGAATAACTTAAATCTACAAGCAGCACTAATGCAGTGACGTTGACATTATGTCAATTTTTGGTATTCACCAACAAAAAAGTGGAATTCTTTTTCTACATTGGAACAGCAACAGTCAACGTTTTGATGTCGGTCTTTCATCCCCATTCAAAACATGTTCCTCTTTTTAACAATTCTTTACGATATTGGTTTAGAAGTCTTAATTAACAAGCAATTTTTCTTTTCCTTCAAGTATTATTTGCTAAGCATTGAAGAAACTCTATTTTCAATAAAACAATGAAAAAAATGTTTTGATTTTTGCATCAACATTGACATTGGACCACCCTAAGTTTTCTTTGTTGTGTGAAGTGTGAAGGAAAATCGAGATCATCGTAGTTATTCTATATCAACTGGGTAAGCAATAATACCAGAAAAACATTTAAGTGTGAAACATTTTTTTCCTTCTTGTTAAATCTATCTAGAGATCTTTAACTCGGCCCTTGCCCTTTAAGATATTCATAACTATCCCCTGAGTGTAAACTAGTATTTCTAGGTCAAACTTGATGTGACGTCATCTTTGCTTTACTTTTTGTGTATCCATGTGGAAATATCTGTGATGGATAATTATTAGAAATTATTCAAAATGCTTATATATACATGGAATGTCTAGCTACAATATCGTAGCCACAAACTTGATGATGTACTGATTTGTGCAAGATTGGTTTCGGAGAATCATTTATTGCAATTTGCAAATAGGAAATGTCTATTCTGACAGGTAGATCTAGGTTTGTTTGTTTGTTTTTAAAGCCAAATTTGAACTATAAATGGTGAATCATCAACACCCCAGATACGCTTACTTTGTAGATCTATACATGTGTTATTTTATTCTATAATCAGAGAGATCTAAGTGTAGTCCACATCTCTTAATTTTAAAATTGCACATATTGTGATGCATCGAAGACTGTCGTCTACCCCGGAAAGAAGAGGTAATTTTCAGTTTTTTAATACAGTTTTCGGCTTTTGAATACATTCCAATAGTTGTCATATTATATATCAAGCTATTCATAAAACATGGAATTTGTAGATCAAAGAAATACTGTATTGTAATTTGATAGGAACAAGATTCGTATCGTGATTTTGCGCGTCAAATTGCGCGACGTTGACCTAACTTTAATCGGCTTTTACGGCAACGTCACGTTATGTCATTAAGGCAGGTTTTCACACGAGATCCCTCATTTGTAATTGTTAGAGTGAATTCAATGTTAAAACAGTTATTATTTACATTCAAGGGCAGATAGATATTCTAGTTCAATCACAACTCCTTGAAAGACAAAAAGTCATTCAGGGGACCCCCAGGTCATTCCTGTGGAATTCAGTACAAATACATCCTGTAGATTCTGACAAAATTATTTACTAAAAAGTTTACAGAGGTATGGCGGACACACCAACATGAAAACATCTCAATGGCCTGACAGCCAGGAGCTAGAAAGGAAAATTTAAATTGTGCTACCATACTTTTAATAAAACTTTCTAAAACAATTATAAATTATTTATCAAAAAAAAAAAAAAAAAAAAAAAAAAAAAGAAAGAATGGTAGAGAAAATATTTAATTAAAATGTTAATAACTACATTGCGTATATCCACATGTCTGCCTTATTATCAACAGTAATGAAAACAAAAACTCACATTTCATCAATTAGTTTTTAATTTGCTTTAATGCTGATCAGAGTCATTAATTATTATCAGGACTAACCCCTTTTTATTTACAAATATTAAAAGCAAAAACTCAAACACACTGTTAAATGAAAAATGTCAAAACAAAAAGTCACACATCAAAAATAAGAACAATTAAAAGGATAGAGCTAATAAAACAGAATAATTTAGCAAAAAATAAATAGTGAAACAATCACACTTGTAAAACTGAATACATGTATGTCCACAATGTTTGTAAAATTGCTCCATTGTTCCTGATTAGGTAATTTTGGCCAACATATTTTTCTTTTGCCTCAATAATTTCTCTTCTACATTGGACACAAACCCTGTCCTTTTAACCCATTACTGCACAGTGACGCCTTTTGACTCCCTCACAAGAGAAGACTTGGGAAAACATTGTGGAAAATGAAGAAATTGCTTGTGACAAGCAATTTCTTCATTTCCCACAATGTTTTCTAAACAAAATCAACAAACAAGAGGACCATGATGGTCCTATATCGCTCACCTGAACCAAAATGATATTAGGCACAGTTTTGTTCAATTCAATTAATATTTATGACTTTAAGACTGAAAACAAACTTATGGTCAATAACATTGTGTCAAGTTTTGTTCTGATTAGTCACTATTTGTGGTTGTCGGGGTAAAATTTGAATGGCAGATCATCCAAGATCTTATGGTCTCCAACATTGTGTCCAATTTTTGTCTTGATTGATAAAAAAAAAATGTAGATTCTAGATTGTAAACAAGGTCAAAAACTGTTGAAAACAGCAATTTTGTAAAATTAAAGGGCACATAACTCTCAACTTTCTGATCCCATCGGGCTGAATATTAAACTAATACGAGTTCTAACAGTCTCCAACATTGTGTTCAAGTTTTGCCTTGACTAGTCAACAATTGTAGATTTTATAGCGGGTAAACAAAGTCGAAAACAGCCGAAAATGGCAATTTTGTAAAATACATGGGCACATAGCTCTCGTCTTTCCGGCCAGATCAGATGCAGATAACTTAAAACTTTCTGGCCTGATGAGACCAAAAATCAAACTCATCCAAGATCTTATGGTCACCAACATTGTGTCCAACTTTTGTATTGATTGGTCAATATTTGTAGATGCTAGAGTATAAACAATGTCAAAAGTAGCTATTTTTTACATTCAAGGGCAGATAACTCCAGACTTTCCAATCCAATCTGACCCAAAATCAGACTCTTCCAAGATCTTATCATTATTAATATTGTGTCCAAGCTTTGTTTTGATTGGTCAATAATTGTAGATACTATAGTGTAAACAAAGTCGGAATCTGTGAAAAACTTCAATTTTGTCAAATTCAAGGGCAGATAACTCAGGACTTTCTGATCCGATCAGACCAAAAATCAAAATTGTCTGAGCTCTTATGGTCACCAACATTTTGTCCAACTTTTGTATTGATTGGTTAATATTTGTAGATGCTAGAGTGTAAACAATGTCAAAAGTAGCTATTTTTTACATTCAAGGGCAGATAACTCCTGACTTTTCGGTCCGATCTGACCCAAAATATAACTCATCCAAGATCTTATGATCACTAATATTGTGTCCAAGTTTTGTCTTGATTGGTCAATAATTGTAGATTTTATAGTGTAAACAAAGTCGAAAACTGTGAAAAACGGCAATTTTGTCAATAACAAGGGCAGATAACTTAAAACTTTCTAATCCGATCAGCCCAAAAATCAAACTCATCCGAGATCTTATAGACACCAACATTTTGTCCAACTTTTGTATTGATTGGTCAATATTTGTAGATACTAGAGTGTAAACAATGTCAAAAGTAGCTATTTTTTACATTCAAGGGCAGATAACTCCTGACTTTCAGGTCTGATCTGACCCAAAATCAAACTCATCCAAGAACTCAAGGTCATACATGTTTTGACCAAGTTTGGTCAAGAATGGCTTATATTTGTAGATGCTAGAGTGTAAACACCAAATTGTTGACAGACGGACGGACGGACGGACGGACAGACGGACGGACATACGGACAGACGGACGACGGACAAAAAGCGATCACAATAGCTCACCTTGAGCACTTCGTGCTCAGGTGAGCTAAAAATGTAAAAATCCACGCACTTGAAGCTGTCGTCTGCAACATCTTTGAATTTTGGAACGGTCCAAAATTTTGTCGCCCGGTAATGGGTTAAACATTCAATTTGTCATCTGCAGCAGCACTCAAAGTGGACTACCTAATTTTTTTGTCATTTGGGAAAATATTAATCTTTATCGTTGAAATGGCGATTCCTCTTCAACAGTGCAAAAATGAACCAAAACAAAAATTCAAACAAACTGGCTCACAAGACATCATACACAACTTACACTTCTAGTCCATATCGCCAGCATCTTAAAATGGGAAAAAATGTGAAAAATGTGAAAATTGTGAATAGCATTCTTGAAATTGAATATGTATCAATATGACAACTGAAAATGTGTATTCTAAGATAATTACAATATGGCATTTATAGAAATGAAAATTGAGTGGATTATTTCTGTGTTCCAAAGTTGTGTTCAATTTGTGCCCAGTGGCTTAACTTGTACATAATAGAACAATTAAATGTGATATCTACTATCAAGAAAGGAAAAATTAAATATATTGCAAAGTAAAGATCATTCAGTTCCTGTGAAAAACCTTTTCCATCAAAAATAGTTTCTTTAACTTTGTGAAGAAAAAGGTAGATCTAGAAAAATGAACAAGGTAGAATTCTGAAAAAAAATCTTCAAATAGGTCAGCATGTGATCGATTCACTGTACTGATTTGGGTAAAATGCCTCTTTAAGCTGCTATGTTCATATTGCTGTTCCTGGAGCACCTTATTATGGATTCCTGTCATTTCACATACCAGTACTACCACAATATCCCTTTCGAGCCTCATGCTACTCTCCAACATATGTTCATGAGTATCCAACCCTTAGCCAGACATGGCGAAAAACCAGAAATCTTTGTCAGACATAGAATGTCTGACAGTACAGAATAATCTGTCACACAGAATAAAATTTTGTCAGACCGAACACTCATTCCCTATCTTGATAGATCAAAAGGAGTGTCAGACAGTCGGACTGACAGTAGCAAAAAAATCATCAGACCAAGAGAAATTTGATCAGATATGTCTGATTGTCTGACGGTTTTCGCAATGTCTGCTTGGCTGAAGACAAATGTCTTAAAGAATGGATGTTGCGTCTGGGGACCGAACCATGTCAGTATGTGAAAGGCTTTTGAAGAATGACAAGTGACATGACCATTTACATGTATACCAAAGTGTTTACCCTTTCCCAGACAGCAAAATTTTAGGTTGGTCCAGCTTGAAATCTGCTGCAGATGCTGTTCTTAAGTTAACGATAGGATTTATGTATAATATGGCGCAAAAAATATTGAGACAAAAGGAGAAACTGCTGGTTATCAGCAGTTTCTTCTTTTGTCTCAATGTTTTCACAAGCATTTCTTTTATAGACGTCAAAACCAGGTCTTGTTTGGGAAAGTGTTTGATAGTAATATGTAGACAGAGTACAAGAAATGTTGACATGATTATTAAATCCAGAATCAAGTGTATGAAGTGTTAATTTTCAATCTCACTACTACATACCTCGACTTTCTTAATCTGACATGAAAAACAAACAAATGTGGAAAAATGATGAAAAACAAACAAACAATGTGAAAAATCTAACTCTGATTTGCAATTAGGATATCTTTATACTGCTATTTTGAATAAATCACTAATTATCTGATAATCAACTGTCAATGTTAAGTACTTTGTATGAAATGTTCCAGTAAGACCTTGAAATAAAACTTTTTAATACCAACAGTTGATTGTATAAATATTAATAGTCCTTTTACTCCAGTCATATAATATAACTAAGCCCTTATTGCATTCAAGATCACCATGTTTCTCATATCAGTTGGTTCCTAGATGCAAACTGATCAGGATACATGCTGCTCCTTATACATTGCTCAATATAATGAAGAAATCATAAGAGTAAAATATACATGTAGATCAGACTGCATGTATAGGAAGGCTTAGTAAGATCCATGTTGGTCTCAAATTTCACAAGGGTAATTTTTCCAGATGTCAGCTCATATATAGGGGGTATCTGCTACAGGGAATCATGGCTATATTTGGTTTGAATAAACTAGTAGATGGACATAGATCAGTAATACAGAGCTATATATAAGAGGGGGTAAAGGCATTCTAAATTTGTTATTTTAATTCTTAACCCTATGTTGTTGGAACTCATTGGAATTGTCTCATTGAGACAATTCCAATGAGTACCAATAACAGAGGGCATGACGGACAATAAGTGAAATATTGCTTTTTTATAAGCCTTCACTCCCTCCTATATGTAGTTCTGGACTAATATAAACCCTTACCTTGGTCTCATCACATCGGCTGCTATAGTTGTATGAGTAAATTCTTCTTTATTGTCTAAATATGGATATCCATTGAGGCGGATATGTGCATCATATCTGATCAATCAGTTAAGGCTTTACAAAACATACAAAATTTATAAACAAGAAAGTCAGTCTCAAAATTTACTATTTCTTGCACCAAGTCCATGATCTACCTTTCATACTTTTTTGCTCTGAACAAGGTTAGAGTATGGACCGACTGACCAAGGGACATTTGCAAAACAATACATGTATATCCCTATTTTCTTCAAAATATGGGCATAATCATGACATATGAGAGTTGTAGCATGGAAGAATTTGAAAGATGCACAAAGTGTGGAAACATATGACAAATGTGATAATTTGGACCATTTCTTGTGCACATTAAGCTTGATACACAATAAAGGATACATTCCCTGTTTTCCAAGGGCATCCCCCACCCACTTACTGGCCATTACAGCAGCCATTAGTGGTACAATATACTGTAAACCTCCCGTCAGTTCAAACATGATGACAACAAGTGACACTGAAATATAACGTAATTATATCAAGTTTACCCCACCCACTTACTGGCCATTACTGCAGCCATCAGTGGTACAATATACTGTAAACCTCCCGTCAGTTCAAACATGATGACAACAAGTGACACTGAAATATAACGTAATTATATCAAGTTTACCCCACCCACTTACTGGCCATTACTGCAGCCATCAGTGGTACAATATACTGTAAACCTCCCGTCAGTTCAAACATGATGACAACAAGTGACACTGAAATATAACATAATTATATCAAGTTTACCCCACCCACTTACTGGCCATTACAGCGGCCATCAGTGGTACAATATACTGTAAACCTCCCGTCAGTTCAAACATGATGACAACAAGTGACACTGAAATATAACATAATTATATCAAGTTTACCCCACCCACTTACTGGCCATTACAGCAGCCATCAGTGGTACAATATACTGTAAACCTCCCGTCAGCTCAAACATGATGACAACAAGTGACACTGAAATATAACGTAATTATATCAAGTTTACCCCACCCACTTACTGGCCATTACTGCAGCCATCAGTGGTACAATATACTGTAAACCTCCCGTCAACTCAAACATGATGACAACAAGTGACACTGAAATAGTCAAAACACACAATAAATAGCAAAGTAACATTTTTTTCCTTTTTTAAACATAATACTTCAATTTCTTTATTGAAATTCTAGTCAAAGCTTGCTTTTAATTTATAACAGAAGCTCTATAACTCCAACACTAAAGCCAATTTTAATTTGAATGTAGAATGTAGAATGAAGCATTTGTGCTGCAATATATACATGGAATTCACAAGTGACCTTGTGACGATGATGTCACCTTTCAGTCATAATTCAGTAGGACATGTACTTTACCTGTCATTCGAGTGACACCTCCCAGGGCCGCAGCTGCTCCCACCATAGCATACAGGCCTGGAGTAATAATACACTGATTCTCTGATTGACACATGCTCTTGAATAACGGGTTGTCATGATTTGCACTGAAATGAAGATTGACGGCACATTATTATAAAAGAGACATTTTGCATTAAATTTCAGGTACACATTTGTTGAAGGTTTTACAAGTTTTATACATTCTTGTCTACAATGCCTACAAATTCTGATGGAATGGAGATCAAACAATTCATCATGTGATAGATACAACTTCAATTGTATTTAAAGATGCATTCTCACCCACTTTAGTAGGGTGATTGTCTGTATAAATAACTAAATATAATTATAATATGGCCTTTCATTTTTCTATGTGCCAAATTTTGTCTTTGTCTGAACTGTAATGACTTAGATGAAGACATATATAAACCCATATCAAATCGGTTTGAAATCATTAATTTTGATTATATACTTTTTTTTCCAAAATCATAACACGACTAATAGATTTATTTAATTTTCAGTATGAATCTCATTTCTTGTGATCTTAAGTCTTTAAACCGTCCAACAAAATGCTTAAAGCCAACTTCTGTGGTTTAATATTTTTAACAGGAATTTTGGCCAAGGAGAAACATTGGATCTTTAAGAATCTACTTTGATTTATGAATCTATTTCAAATTCAAGATCTAGGTACTGTAAAAGTCTATTTATTCGCTAGGACATAATTTTCGCTAATTTTCGCGATTAGATTATTTCGCAAATTCATCAATTTCGTGAATATATTAGTCTCAAAATGGCGTAGATTACGGATTGTTGTTCGGATTCCGGAACATCTCGAAATTATTTAAGTTCATTGAAAACACTCCAAGTCGGTAATTTTGATCGTTACCGACCTTTCAATGTAATGAAAAAATACAATAAACAAGAGCCATCACTGTAAGATGACAATGCCCCCGACACCGCTTTGATTTTAAATTATGGCCAATCTATGTTCAAGGTCAAGGTCATCCAGGGGTCAAGGTCACCAAAGTATGTGCCTACAGAAAGGTAATGTACCAAGGAATGTTGTGGTAAAGTATGAAGCGAATATGTTAAGTAATAAGGAAGTTATGGCCAATGTTAAAGTTTTTGGACGGAATGACGGACAGACGGACGGACGGACGGACAGACGGACGGACAAGTCAAATTTATGATGCCTCCCTATCGGGGGCATAAAAATATATACAATCATAATGATATACATGAATACAAATGCAAAGTATATTTGTTACATTTGTTTCACTAAAGTATAGTCGTAAAAGGGTAACTTCTTAATCGCAAACAATTCAGAAGTATAGTACATGGACAAATGAAGCAATTGCAATTCTAGGTTGATCGATTTTTGCTACATGTAGGGACAATACATGTATTGTCCTTGTAACAGTTATTTGTAAAAATGTGTGAAAACAATTATAAAGAGAAGACAGGTGCGATAAACATTTCATGTAACCATCGCTCATGTATTTATCATGGTTAACCAAACATGTATGGAAAATAAAGAAGCGAATATTTCCGGAAAACATCGGAAATACCCAAGCTTTAAATCAAACACCCGCAAATTTATAAACTCGCAAATAAATCCCGGACAATGAAATCACGAAATGTTGAGCTCGCGAAAATAAAGACTTTTACAGTACATGTTAACTTACACCACCAACTGTTCCATGCCTATACCTATAATACGGCCCATAATTGCACCAACTGCCATACTGGGGATGAACAATCCTGATGGTACCTGCAAAATATCACCAATATTACATTTTGTTACTTCAGTTACATTTTACGAAACTTTAGCCGAGAGGGCTTTACGTCAAGATACAGCATATTTGCAACGTAAAAGGCAGATATGTAATATACTTTTCCTCTAAAAACTATTTTGCATGCACCTTTGTGAGATACAAAACTCCAATGGAACTTTCTTTATGCAGATATCATGGCAGCAGGCCATTATCACTTTCTTGTCAGAATCAAAATGTGTCATAGTAAAACGTTGGGCGATGGAATGTGAGTATCTCCATTATAGAATTTTATAACAAATTGACATTTGGAAAAGTTCTAAAATTAATTTGATAAATGACAAAGTCACATACCTTCATACCAAAAGTAAAGATGGTAATAACTCCTTTAAACACTAAAGCTAACGCTAATTGCCACAACGCCCGCTTTACCCCATCACCTGCATATGTACTTGACATGTAGGATTGGGGATCAGAGAAATTTCTTTTATAGTCACTGGAAAGAGATGACATTGTTAGAGTAATCTAATTTCATAATGAAATAGGTTTGATACTACAACATTTTTCAATTTGATTGAACTGGGTTTAACGATACTTTCAACAGCTTTGGTCATATTGCAGTAGCTAAAGCACCTAACCAAGGATTTTTTGTGTTTCTCTCACCAGTTCTACCACAATATCCAATGCAAGCCTTCAGCTGCTCTCTCAAAGAGATGATTCAAATCGATTTGACAGACAAACTAATGAATTAATAGACTCAATAGAACAAAATTTGAGGAAACAGTAATAAAAGATTATACAAGGATCAAACAAGTTTTTGACCACATCCTTGACATGATTATGAGAAAGACAAAATAAGAGTTCATTACCATAAATCATTAGTATCTTCTGGCCCACATCTGCTGACTAACTGTCGTATCATCTCACTGGTGTTCATCCGTGTGTATGGGTTAGGAAAACTTAACAATGTTGTAATGAAGGCAACTATCAATACCTACAACAGAGGAGACAATATATCATCTGATAAAACAAAGTAAATACAATTGACTTATAGTATCAAATATGCATAATTTCTAAATATGTCAATAGTGATGAATAATGAATGATACTTTGCATATTCAAAATCACTACCCCCTTTAACCTAAAGCTCTCTAAATCTAAACCTTGGCAAGACTTTTTTGAAGTCAAGGTGTTACAGATGACAAAATGAAAGGTCCATACAGCAAAAGAACAAATTTTGAGAATAATGTAACAACTTGTTACTTTGTTTGTACTTTCTCTTAATGTCTTTCAAAGTTTTTTTAAATATATTTTGTGTAAGGAAATTCACACCCATGTTCTGGCTTGCAAATGATGTATTACAAAGCAAAAGTTACATGTAAATTTGAGCCAGGATCTGGAAAAACGTCCCTTAAGGCTTTTGAGCCCAACATAGATCCAGATCAGCATACGCACAGTCTGATCAGGATCCATGTTGTTCTCTAATAGCTTCTTCGTGACCTGTAGTAACTTTAATGAGATCAGCATGGATGCATATTGAACTGCATTTGACGACAGACTAATCTTGAAACTCAAATTTTAACAAGAGCTGTCCGAAGACAGCGCGCTCGACTTTCTAAGTTGCTTAGTATAAAGGGGGCATAACTCCAAATAAAGTGGTCCCAGGGTCATGGGCCCTGATAGTAAGGTAGAGGGTGTGATGGTGAATAAGTATTCCAAGTTTGGGTTGAATCCCTTTGATAGTATGGAAGTTATTGATGTTTGAAAAAACTTAAACCTTGGTTGCAACGCCAACGCCGAGGCCAACGCCGAGGCCAACGCCGACGCCCGGGTGACAGTATAAGCTCTCATTTTCTTCGAAAAGTCGAGCTAAAAATGCTATAAGGGACATTTTTCCAGATCCCGGTTCATTTTTTTAAAAATCATAACCACAACTTACTTCAATGATTGGATATTTCCCGAGAACGGATGTTTTTCTATATTTGCACCATTTGATGTTTAAATATATAAATAAACTACCATACAGGCCCTGAAAAATATATACAATATTATTTTATTATACAGAAATGAAAATTCTAGCTATTTGATTCTATACACTAGTACAAAATCTCATGTATAAGGTTGCACACTGGGTGGTACATCACTTATTTCCCACGAAAAGCTCCTCTTTTTATGTTATAGTACTACATCATGTAATAAAGTCATTTTACCAAATTGGGATAAATAGTCCAGTGTAAGTTATTCATTTACTTCCTCATCTGTATTTCTTTAACTAAGATCCTTCAAATAAGTTTATGAAATTTCTAATTTCTTATTGTAACTGGAAAGAAAGGGACAATACTTTCTTTTTAACACAAGCAGTAAAGTAAGTTAACTATAGTGTAAACTGTATAAACAAAACAAGATCCTTACCCCTAGCGCCCCTATAATCATAAAGGGCACTAACTCCTGTAAGTACCAGGGTTCATTATACTCTATATAAAACATGACTAGATGGTCGTTGCCAAATGGATTGATGGAACGAAGGACGAACGCTGCAGCAAGGGCACAGAAAAATGAACGCCACAGAGTCTTCAGTGGGAAGTAGTAGCTCACCTGAAATAATTTACAAGTTTTCTTACATATCACCACTGCAACACATTTACATAGAGGAGATTTGAAGCAAATAGCTGCAAACTTAATATAGGATTAAAGTATTTATTCTTTCATTATTACTTTCAAATAAATCTTTATTACTTGAGCTAAAAGGTACTTCGTACAGGTAAATTTTGAGTATGAGAAAAAAAGTAAAGAGGTTTAATTACTTAGAAGTAAAGAGCTATTAAAACAGGACTTGAAAATTACTTCAATGTTAGAACAACTTTGTCTTAGGAACATTTGACATATAGAAATTCAACCGTATCTCTAATGGATTGTGTATATCAGATTAAGAAACTTAAAATAAATCTGTGTTTACGTATTTTGTATATATTGAATTGGCAGATAAACAGGTTTTATAGAATCAAACCTCCTCCAAACTGAACAACACTCCTCCTATAGGTGCACCAAAAGCTACACTGACACCAGCAGCCGACGCAGCAGATAACACCTGGTAAATAGAGAAAGAAATGTGTATGGTGATCAGTAGAACAAGTCATCAATTCAAAAGTTAGCAAACACATGTAACCATCCTAATGGTCCTCGAATGAATACTTATAATTAAATCATATCTTTGACAGACAGAAAAGTGGATACGTGACCAACAGGCAAGTTAAAATATGCACTTCTACTTCTTTACAACAGATTTCTTCAGTCTTGCAAAGTAAAATAGAGTTCATTGGAAAAGTCAGCTAAAATCATGCGTACATTTGTAAATGTATTGATATTATGATATACATACAGTTGCCTTTAATTGTTACATGTATTATTTCCCCTTTATATTGCAGTATTTATCTACTTTCAGCATTTTTATGTGTATCATATATCATCTAATCACTGTTTGATTTATAAGATAATCATATTAACCCTATTTTTGCATGGAAGACCATATATATATAATCCATCTTACCTCTCTCTTTTTAGCCTCATTACTTCCATATTTGGGAAACAGATATGAGAAAATGTTGCCACAACAGCACGCCACATGGACGTACGGGCCTTCCTTGCCGAGACTCAGACCTGCGGCCACAGATAACATCATGCCCACTGACTTGGTCAGCAACGTCCACTTGCCCAGGTACCCACGTATAATAAAACCACTCAATATGGTCTTTATCTGAAATGGACAAACGACAAGAGCTGTCTGAGGACAACAAAGCACGAATATCATGTGCTGGATAGTGAACAAGTCCAAAAAGGCTTAAAATTCCACTAAAATAAATGTCTCAGTAATGAATCTTTTCCTTTAGGCTGATATCATGATCACAGCAGCATGTGCAAAGTTTAAAAGCAATATCATCAGTAGAAACAGAGATATGACAATTGCATGTAAACCATTAACCAAAGAATTACGCCAACGCCAACTAAGCTGTTTGGTTGACCGTAATAGTTCCCCAATTCTATAAATAGTCGTGCTAAAAATATACTGATCCTCAACATTTCCTATTTTAACCTAAAAGATTTCTATGCTGTCTGTTGTAAAGTTTCTGTTTTCAATCTTCTGCACTAGCCTTCAATTCTGACCAGTAAAAATTTCATTGATTAAGTTAGGGTTCAAATTTTTCTAAAACAACTAAACTTACTTCTGGTATACCTGACCCACAAGCATACGGAGCAAACACACGGACAAACATGGCGGCTGTCAGGGCAAACAGGCATCCCCACAACATATAGAAGAAATACTTCACCATAAACGACCCTCCTCCCATAGTTTCTATACCAAACATCTCCGCCCACGAATACCACTGGAATAAATTAACAAATCAATTAAGAAAGTTATTCCATGAAAAATGCATACAACAATAACATCGTTTTGCCAGGGATGCAAAATACTTATGATCTTAATCAAGTGTTGAAACCTTCATTTCCGAGTCAAGTAAAAGCCTTCAGCAAACTATTCATTCTGTTAAGCAGGTCCTTTAGAACTTGAGGTATTCCCATAGCGGTTATCATTATTAATAGTATCTTCTTCTACTATTGCCATTTCCTCAATCAATGCAAGGTATAACAACACAAAATGAGCATACCGACCTCTGACAAAGGTGCAGAGGGAGAAGTTGATAGTGATATTACGTAACTACTATTTAAGGCTTACAACCCATTATTATCTACAAAACACTTTGTGCACCTTCAAGTGTCATCCTCGTCTACGAAAATGACCTTGTCAATTTACGACTGCCATCCATGGCAATGGAAATTGTCAATTTCCTTTGCCACAAATGATGCCTCAAGTTGCACAGAGTTTGGTATATATTGATGGGTAGAATACCATAACAGCACATTATATTTATCACATAAAACAAATGAGCCGGGATCTGGAATAGGGGCCCTTATAGCATTTTTAAAAAGTGGGTTTGAAGATAAGACTGTTGTCAAATGCATTCCAATATGCATCCATACTGCTCTCTTTAAGTTACTACAGGTCAAAAAGAAGCTAAATAGAGAACAAGGTGGATTCTGATCAGACTGTGCGTATGCACAGGCTGGTCTGGATCTATGTTGGGCTCAAAAGCCTTAAGGGACGTTTTTCCAGATCCTGGCTCAAATGTATACCTGTGAACATCGTTCCTCATCCAGCGTTGTATCATTAGCTGACCAGCAACACTGTTCACGATTTAACCAGAATGCATCACGACATACTCCCTCTTTAATGTCGGACAACCAGGACGCTCCAATGTCTATCAGACCAGCTAAGGCACCTATAATACAAGAAACACAAGAATGAAAACATTAAGATACCATTTAAAACCATTTCCTAAATGAAAAATTCTACACTCAAAATTTTAGACTGGCCTGAATTCAAAGATGTTGCAGATGATAATTTTAAATAAATGAACTTTTATTTTACTTAGTCTTTCTATAAAGAAAGTTAAGAAATAGCTTGCCACAAGCAAGTTGTTCATTTTTCAGCAATGTTTCGCAAAGCATTTACCTTGTGGGGCGTGAAAAAGCATCAATGTAAGGGAAAGGGTTTATGTCTCAAGTTTGTTAGGGTATCTAGACTTTCAAATTTCATCAACCCTTTCCCAAACAAGACCTGGTTTTGACGTCCCAGGAAGAAATGGTTTGGGAAAACATTGAGACAAAAGAAGAAACTGATGATAATCAGCAGTTTCTCCTTTTGCCTAAATATTTTCTTAGCTATATTGTATGTAAATCCAACCTTGATTAGCATTCATTTGGTCATCTGCATCAGTTTTTGAAGTACATCACCTTAAAATTTTGTTGTTTGGGAAAGGGTTAAAGTATGACAGCCATAATTATTTTGAAATAGTATTATTTTCATAAAAGTATTTGTGAAAATTGATATAATTCATTGTTTCAGAGAGAAAAGGTAGGGTAGATATTATGTACACAGACTAATAACATCAATATAACATGTCCTACAGCCATAAAAAAATTGAATGTTTTGCTTTGTATACATTTGGTATCATCTTGGTCCAATAGATAATATCTACATAGATATAAAAATGAGCCAGGATCTGGAAAAACGTCCCTTAAGGCTTTTGAGCCCAACATAGATCCAGATCAGCCTGTGCATACGCACAGTCTGATCAGGATCCACGTTGTTCTCTAGTAGCTTCTTCGTGACCTGTAATAGCTTAAAGAGAGTAGCATGGATGCATATTGGACTGCATTTGACAACAGGCTGATCTTGCAATTCAATTTTGAAAAATGCTTTAAGGGACGTTTTTCCAGATCCCGGCTCAAATGTAAAACTTGGTCACAGATGTGAATGTAAGGATTTTTTGTATACCATAATATTTGTAGTTGGAAAGTAACCTTAGACAAATTATCGCTTTAGCAAAATTTAATGACAAACAAAAGGTATTGTGAAACACATAATGCTTCAGTCTCTTACCTATTAGTAAAAATTTCATAAAGGCTTTGGAAAATATCATGGAAAATGAAGAAATTGCTTGTGACAAACAATCTTCATTTTCCAAAATATTTTCTATCCAAAATGACCAAAAAATGTAAAATTACATTAACTTTAAATTGTCATCTGCAACATCTTTGAATTAAGAACATTAAAAACAGGCTGTCTGGTAATGGGCTAACTTGTGGGGCATCAACAATGATTATATGTGAATAATAAAGAGCACTCACCAGCAGCGATCCCAACCAGTAAAACACACATCCAGCCTGACCAGGCATCATGGGCACCTTTAAGGTACTCTAGGCACCCATCTTGTTTTTTCTTGACGACCTGACGATGGCGCATGCGATCCCTCGCGACATCTCGTAGCCAATCAATGGTGTGGAAATCTTCATACTGACCAATACCAGGAGGAAGATCATCAAGTGTGTCCATTAAATTGGATGAACCTGAAATGAGAAAGTTCATAACAATGTAGACTTTTAATGAAATTTCAGTATGTATTTGTAACCCACAAATATAATATCAATCTTTATGGGATCTTAACCTGTGCCCTCTCTTTCTCAGCCAACACTCTACCATGTCTCTATAAAGCTAATTGGAAAAGAAATACCATAATAATTCTAATAAACGCCTATGCATTTCTTAAAAACATGCATGTTGGAAAAGTTGGGTGAGCATTTATTAGGTGTTTTTTTTTTATTTCATTTTGAAAGTCAAAAACTGCATATCTAGATTCAATTCATGGACTGAAGATTAAGCAAGTTATAACTGGAAAAGTATTGTTATAAGGACTTCAAAATACTACTTTCTGGAAACAGACTGGATATCTTTCTCTCTTACTTTTTGAAGGGACATGTTCAACTATCAACCCTTTTCCAAACAAGACCTGGTTTTGACGTCCCTAATAGAAAAGGCTTGGGAAAACATTGAGGCAAAAGAAGAAACTGCTGATAACCAGCAGTTTCTCCTTTTGCCTCAATATTTTCTTGACTATATCACACACAATTTCAGTCTTTCTTAACATCCATTTTGTCGTCTGCAGCAGCTTTTGAATAAGACCGCCGTAAAATTTTGTCGTTTGGGAAAGGGTTAACTAAAATTACATGTTATTTCTGAACATCAAAATGCAGTTATTGTTGTCTAATGAATGGTTAGACATATATTTTGAATTTTGGAAAAACATTTCAAATATCCTAAGCAGAATGTCTTTACAGGGACATGGAAATAAAATACAGACATCTGAAATTCTAACTAGACAAGAAAATGTTGGCCCTCTCAATACATGCAGAATAATCCCTATACAAAATGCCAAGAAAACATGATAGCGAGGACAATTTGCTGATTTGTACAACTAGTGGCCCTCATTTGTCCACTCAAGTCCTCGTATTTTCTTCTGGTCGAGTGTGTCGGTGATTCTGACGATTATTTGCATCTTCTCGACCGTAATGACAGAAAGACAATCTTTAAATCAATAAGAAACTCTCCATGTTAAGTAGAAATGTTGATGTTCTCATGTAAAAGAAAAGTTTGTATCCAAAATGATGAAATAAAGATTATCTGACTCTTGAGCTGTGTTGTTGGTACTAAATTATTCTGGTCTTGGTGAACAAAAGTACATAATGAGTACATAAAACAAAGTGTGTTGATCAAAAATCGAAAAATCAACCTCACATTTTTGGGTTATCTGAAGTCACGCAAATGATGGGAGATAAGGAAATGTCCCCAAATCACACAGTTCAGCATTTCTGACGTAAATAGGAAATACTTCTCTCACCAATTCTTACAAAACACAATTTCATCAAGCCAGAAATTTCTCTGTTTTGTTTAAGCTTTCCATTCTCTTACTTATACTTATAACTATTATGCATGAAAGGATGTAGATCAATCCAATACCCGACATCAAAGTTTTAGAAAAGTCGAAATTCAGAAGATGTTACAGACGAAAATTTTAAGTTGATGAAATTTTAAAATTCTAAGAATTTTGGCTTAGAAAAATTGTGGAAAATGAAGAAATTGCTTGTGACATTGTGACAAAGCATGTTTCTAAGTGTCTAAAAGAGTCATGGTAATGGATTAGATTGTTTCGTCTATAGCTCCTTTCCATTTACAACTTCTTTAAAATTTCAGGTTTGAAAAGGGTTTAGAAAAAATCCAATGCTCTAGACTAACAGAGTCAGTATCATTAGAGTACATTTGGTTAACTGCCAATTAAGACAAGGCTGGTTAACAGCTCTAATTAAAGACTCCTAATTATGATACAAATATTGATCCCACTTCCTTATGGTAGTAGGTCCTTCACATTTCTAAACATTAGAAAGAGAGACTAAGAGAGAAAAGATATCCAAAATAGATAGTCAATATTCGTCTCTTAATGCTAATTCTAAATAATCCTTACTTTGACATTTTGTGACATGCAAAGATCACATTGCATACACCCCACACAGTGACACCTTTTGACGCTCCAGAAGATCAATGCTATGGAAAACAATGTGGAAAATGAAGAAATTGCTTATGATAAGCAATTTCTTCATTTCCTACAATGTTTTCTAAACCAAATTGTAAAGATTAATAAAATTTCATCAACTTGAAATTGTTGTCTGCAACACCTTCCGAATTGGAACTGTCCAAAATTTTGTCGTGTAGTAATGGGTTGCCCGTCTGTGACATCCAAAGATAACAAGAGCTGTCCGAAGACAGCGTGCTCGACTTTCTAAGTTGCTTAGTATAAAGGGGGCATAACTCCAAATAGAGTGGTCCCAGGGTCATGGGCCCGGATAGTAAGATAGAGGGTGTGATGGTGAATAAGTATTCCAAGTTTGGGTTGAATCCCTTTGATAGCATGGAAGTTATTGATGTTTGAAAAAACTTTAACCTTTGTTGCAACGCCGACGCCGACGCCAATGCCCGGGTGACAGTATAAGCTCTCATTTTCTTCAAAAAATAGAGCTAAAAATGCAATACAATGTGCTGCCTGGTTGTAGTATATTAAGATAATTTCAAAGCAAGGTCTGATTCTGCATAATTATAGTACACCTATACTAGGTATCTACTACTTAATGCTTTGCTTTGACTGTTTATCAATTTTCAACAAGAGGCCCCTCTGGGCCTTATCGGTCACCTGAATCAAATGAGCAGAAACATTTAAGGAAAATGTTAAGTTAACAAAAAGCGCAACCCCCAGCACCACCATTTCTTGACAGTCTTTTTTTCTCTTGTACAAACTTATTCAAAGACTCAAATACCAAAATGTGAATTCAATCCAACAGTAGAACATTTCTTAATATGTACCCTATTTACCCCCTTTTGGCACCTTTTGGGGCCCCAAAGGGAGATAACTCCATGATTTGTAAAAATCTGAAGCGGCTTCCCATTGGAATGCTTCCTGCCAAGTCTGGTAGAAATCTGTCCAATGGTTCTCAAAAAGAAGAAGAAAATGTTCAAAGTTAAGTAATAACGCGAAGCCCTCCCATCCCCCATCCACAGCACGGCCATTTATTGACGAGTTTTTTTTCTCTTGTACAAATTTTGTAGTCCTTGCCCTAAAGACTTTAACTTCCAAATGTGTATCCAATGCAACAGCCGGTTCATGAGTAGAAGATATTTTAAGATGTACCCAATTTACCCCCTTTTTGGCCGTTTATGGGACCCCAAAGGGAGATAACTCCATGATTTTTACAAAGTCTGAAGCAGCTTCCTATTAGGATGCTTTCTGCCAAGTTTGGTAGAAATCCAACCAATGGTTCTTAATAAGAAGTCGAAAATGTTAAGTTAACTAATACCGCAACCCCACTCCCATCCCCCATCCCCAGCACGGCCATTTCTGGGCGGATTTTTTTCTCTTGTACAAACTTTGTTGTCCTTGCCCTAAAGACTCTAAATACCAAATGTGAATCAAATCCAACAGCCGGTTCATGAGAAGAAGATTTTTTAAGATGTACCCTATTTAACCCCTTTTTGGCCCCTTATGGGGCCCCAAAGGGAAATAACTCCATGATTCGTACAAATCTGAAGCGGCTTCCCATGGGGATGCTCCCTGCCAAGTTTGGTTGTAATCCGTCCAATGGTTCTCAAGAAGAAGTCGAAAATGTTAAGTTAACTAATAACGCGACCCCCCTCCCATCCCCCATCCCCAGCACGGCCATTTCTGGGCGGATTTTTTTCTCTTGTACAAACTTTGTTGTCCTTGCCCTAAAGACTCTAAATACCAAATGTAAATCAAATCCAACAGCCGGTTCACGAGAAGAAGATTTTTTAAGATGTACCCTATTTAACCCCTTTTTGGCCCCTTATGGGGCCCCAAAGGGAGATAACTCCATGATTCGTACAAATCTGAAGCGGCTTCCCATGGGGATGCTCCCTGCCAAGTTTGGTTGTAATCCGTCCAATGGTTCTCAAGAAGAAGTCGAAAATGTTAAAAGTTAACGGACGACGGACGACGGACGACGCACGACGCACGACGACGGACGAAACACGGTCGCAATAGGTCACCATGACCTTCAGTCAGGTGACCTAAAAATGCTTGAATATAGAATAAAAATTCTGTTGATAAAGCAAAAACACATCTACAATCACATCTTATCACGGCATGTCGAGAGTTATCTTGTAATCTGCTTACGAGTACTTCAAGACAAGCATTAGATTGAGTGATTGACATTCTATGAGAGAGGAAAATTCCTCTTTGTCAATATCATATGTTATGTTGATCCAATTAAAGATTTGTCTCACATACTTTCTCTAACAAGCCATTATAGATTCAACGCCCTTTACATGTATTAGTTAGGATAATGAAGATAACGAGGATTTCCTCCTTTTCCCTCTAGGATTACATTGCTATGGTTTACAGATTTTCTATTTTCATGGTTGGTTCTTTTTTTGACTTCACAGCAACAAGCATAAGATGAACATTTCATTATCATGTTATAGAATCACTTATTTATAAAATATTCTACTATTTTTTCATGTTGATCCAATGAAAGACGAGTCTTTAAGTAGGTGCTTCTATCAATATGTTTAAGTGAAATATTGTTGGAATGTTGTTGATTCTGGCCATGAGTATACAATCATTGTACAATCATAAAATGAACATTCCATGAGAGAACCAACAACTTGTGGTTGTCAATATTCCGGGTTTTCATGTTGATCCAATTAAAGACATGTCTTTAAGCTGCTGCTTCTATCAATATATCTATGTGAAATATTGTTGGGATGTAATCCGGTCTGGCCATGAGTATACAATCATTGTTCAATCATTAAATGAACATTCCATGAGAGAACCAGCCACTTGAGGTTGTCAATATTCCGGGTTTTCATGTTGATCCAATTAAAGACGCGTCTTTAAGCAGGTGCTAGAGACGGCTTATTGTGATATTATATTGATCAGGCCTTTATATTAAAACTTGATCAATGGCTTTTTTCCTGAAGGTTATATGCATACTGGGTCACATGAAAAGAGCTGTTTGAGGACAACAGCCACTCAATTAATTAACCCATTACCAGCCAATGATGTCTGCTGACACCCTACAAGAGAAAGGCTCTCAGAAAACCATGTGAAAAATGAAGAAATTGCTTGTAACAAGCATTTTTTTTTTCATTTTCCATAATGTTTTCTAAACAAAACCTCAAAAAAAAATAAAATTCTTAATATTGTTGTCTGCAACATCTTTGAATTTTGAGTCTATAATTTTGCTTTCTGGTAATGGGTTACAACACATTCCTGCACATAGACACTTTTTGATGTCCACCCAGACAGAAAAGGTAAGAGAAAATGCTTTGGTCCATGAAGACATTGCTTGTAACAAGCAATTTCTTCATTTCCTACAATCTTTTATACCCAAAAAGTCCCTTTTTTATAAGTTCTTCACATATAAATCATATTTCTTTTTGAAGAGGCATTGATCTAAAAAGGATAGAAATAAACTTTGAAATATCTAGACCTGTCAAATATATTTTTGAATGCCTTAACCTATTAAAAGAAGGCAAAATCTTAGACTTGTCCCTATTCATAGATCTATACATTAACTTACAGACGACAATTTTAAGTGAATGAGATGTTACATTTTTTTTTAATCTTTTTGGCAAAAATGTTTTGTGGGAAATCAAATATTGCTTGTCAGCAATATGTTCAATGTCCATGATGTTTTCTGAAGCTTTTGTCTTGGGAGACATCAAAGGATAAAAGCATCATTACTAGAAATGGTTTAAATAGAATTTTAACCTATTCCTAAACATTGACACTTTCCAACGCCCTATGGAATTAAGACTTTGGAAAACATTTTGGGACATAAGAAATTGTTTCACAAGCAATTTCTTCATTTCCCATGTTTTCTTCAAAAAAAAGACCATTAAATGTAAAATTTAATTAGCTTGAAATTGTTGTCTGCAACGTCTTTGAATTTGTACTAGTCCAAAATTTTGCAGTCTGGCAACGGATTTAAATAAATATTTTAATAACCTACCATCGTCCATTTGTCTTGGAGTATCAAGATCTTCATAATTATGTACAATCGTCTTGTACATACTTTTTATCTTCGCTATGGCAACCGAATCCATTTTTACAGCGAAACAAAACAACTCTATTTACAGGAGAAATCTTTTATCACACAACTTCCATTAAAAACCTTCCATCAAAGCACCAACAAAATAGCCTTGTTAATGCTACGAAATTCAATTTTCATGTTCGTTTACTCCGCAGCTATTTCGTTGTTGAGGTTTTTAGGAGAATGTTCACACCTTCCATCTTTAGAACTGTCTGATGAAAAACACTGATTTTTGTCCCTTATTGATGCTTAACACTTTTCCACACATTGACACTTTTTGAAGCCCTATGAAATAAAGGTTTGAGAAACCATTATTGAAAATGAAGAAATTGCTTTTGACAAGCAATTTCTTATTTCCCACAATGATTTCTATCCAAAAAGATAGAAAGATATAAACTTCCATTCACTTGAATTTTTTGTCTGCAACATCTTTGAACTCGGATCATTCTAAAATTTTGCCGTCATGTAATGGATTAACAACATCAAATATGACAGAACTTATTTCTTCCCCAAACAAGACCCGCTTTTGATGTACCTTTTAGAAACTTCTTCCAAAAACGTTGAGACATTTTCTTCTTTTTCTTCAATATTTTCTGTGCAATATTTTACACAAATAATATCTCTATCAACATATGTTTTGCCGTCTGCAGCAGCTTTCAATTTGGACCACAATAATTTTTTGTTGTTTGTAAGCTGCTGCAAACGACAAAATGGATGTTACTACAGGTACAATTTGTGAATAATAAAGCACAGAAAACAACGGTGCAAATGGAGTTTGAGTTTATTGGGGTTTTACGCCGTTTTCAACCACCAAGGTCATATCGCGGCGGCTGGAGCACCTACCCATGGATTCCTGTTGTTTCTCAAACCAGTGCTACCATAACAACCTTACCGAGCCTCCAGCTGCTCGCCCACTTAGGTTAACGATTTTAAACCCATTGGTGGGTGACAATTTTGTCAGAAAGGGTATTAGCCGTGGCTGGGTATCGAACCCGGGACCTCTCGAATGAGGGTCAGATGCGCTACCAACTGCGCTAAGGCCGCGGCCCCACGGTGCAAATGGAGAAAACGCTAATTAATGCATTTTCTTCTTTTGACACAATGTTTTCTCAAGCCTATTCTTTTGGGTCTTGTTTGAGAAAATGATAATAAGAATTGTGACAAGTTTAGAATGTTGTAGTCAGGAAAAGTGCTAATGAGACAAAATATATCACAACTGATTGTATTGTTCGGCTTGCAAATTGCGCCAAATCATATACCTAGTTTCATCGATCCAACAAACATTCCAGCATTGAAATAGATGAACAAGATACAAGAAAAAACATAGTTCATCAAATTCATTATTATGTACTTGATATTAGGAATCTCAATATCATCAGAAGGAATTGAGATTGCGCATTTTTCCTGACAATCCTTTTTCTCTAGAAGTCTAAATCCAAAACCATCTCAATTTAAGTGAATATAACATTGCTAAAGATAGAATTTGTTCATCATTATCAGAACAACTTTAAGAAGAGGAAATCAGCATTTTCTCTGTGAGAGACATCAAACCAGACACAGTTTGAGAAAGGCTTAAGTTGTCAGAGAAGACTTCATTTATTACTTTAAAAAGACAGTGCTTTAATATCCATTTCTATATCGAATTTCAAAAGGAAATTACAGACTAAATGTCTATGAAACTTTACTAGAAATCTATAGTAAATTAATGGTGACACTGTTACAAATGAATAATCCACATTAAATAGAAGAAAAGTCACTCAAAAATCAGAAATTGAGATAAAAAAGAAAAAAAAAATGTGATAAACCAACATTTAATTAATTTCCCTGATTGTTTCCAAAACTGTTGGATTTCGCTTACACAAAATCTTAATTCAAACTGATAGAATGATTCATGACACTTTTCCACATGCACTGAGAATTTCCCGCTAAAACTAATATGGTTCCACATACAAAAGACTTCTCCAATAATAAGCCATGTATTGAATAAAAGTTTTGTCGGGAATAAAGATTCTCTATTCATCAACCCTTTCCAAAACAAGACCTGGTTTTGAAAACCCTAATAAAAAAGGCTTGGGAAAACATTGAAACAAAAGAAGAAACTGCTGATAATCAGCAGTTTCACCTTTTGTCTCAAAATTTTCTATGCCATATTTTACACAAATTCTATCTTTAATACCGTGAGCTTGTTGGACTGACAAATACCAACCCTACCGATCGCAAGACGTGGAGAGGAAGACTCCGATCAAGACTGGGCAGCCAGGCCCCACCCTCGACTGAGGACTAATCGTAGGCCTGGATAATCAAAACAGGATGATGATGATGATGATACCTTCCATTTTTTTTATCTGTAGCAGTTTTTGAGTTTGACCACCCTAAAATTTTGCAGTTTGGGAAAAGGTTAACCATTCAGCTCCTGTAAGATACATCAGTCCACTATTGATGTCACTTCATGCATATTCATAGAAACTTTATATCAGACAAATGACAACAGTGTTCTCCCCAGCCCAATAAGCTGTATAGGCCCCACTACAGCTTCAGGTAAATTAATGTAATGCCCCTACAGCTTCAAAAGTACCCATACAGCTTAATTCCTTCAAAAAGGTCAACAAATAGGGGGATTTCTGAGCATTTCATGTCAAAAAGTGATAATTAATGTATTATCTTAATACAAAATGTAATAATTCTGCATAAAAACATAATGGGAAAAGAAGAAATTGCTCAAATTGAGCAATTTCTTCTTTTCCCATTATGGTTTTATTCACAATTATTTGCATGAACACAATGCATTTCAAGGTTTACCAATACTTATAATTTGCCACTACAGCTTCAAATTATTCTGGGGAGAACCCTGGACAAAATCTGCAACATGTAAACCCCTGCGAAAAAAGTTCATGAAGTTCATGAACTTTGATGAACTTTTGATGAACTTCATGAAAATTTTATGAACTAACATTTAAAATTCATGAACATCCAGTTTCATTAATTCAAAGTTCATGAACTTTTTTACGAAGTTAATGAACTTTGTTGAACATTTTATTAACTTCATGAACAAATAAAAATGTTCACGAACTTTCAATTTCGTGAATTCATAGTTCATGAACTTTTTACAAACATTTTGAAAGTTGTTGAACTTATTATGTTTAGTTCATGAACCTCCATTTGCAGCGTTCTTGAACCTGCAATATATTCCAGAACCTGCCATAGTTTAGGTTGTGCCAGTTTCCTTTGATTTTTAGAGCGTCCAAGAATATGCGATAGTTGTGCACAATGTGAAAGAATTAGTTTATTTTCTGTTACGCTCTGAGCCAGCAATATGGCTTATATTCACTGTAAGGAACCATCAAGAATTTCATTAAAGATATTATAGAGATGTTAATGTTATAATGAATATTCATTCTACTGTCAGAAAATCTGCAAGAAACAAAATAGGTCTGCATTTTATTCCAAAGTTCTTGAAGAAGTCAACCATTTCATCGATAGAATGAGATAACATAATTATGTTGGCTACTAAAATCAACAATTATAAAAAGTACCAATTCACAAACTAATAGCCAGGCTTTTTCAACCCTGTCAAAGCAGTTTTGCATATAATCTAAATTCCAATTTCAAAATGGATGGAGAAATCAATAAGCTGTAGAAAGAATAGTTTAACTGCTGACAAAATTATCTAAATGATTGCTAAACGACTGACTAAGGTCTATTTCTAGCTAACCTTCTGCTAGCTACTTTTGTGATCATCCAGTGTCTATTAACCAGTGTTTGTGACAAGGGATCTCTGAACCTAAACAGAATTATAAATTGGCTTTGAAATGAATTTCTTCTATCAAATTCAAGAAGTGCTTAAAAAGTTCTAGAACTACTGTGAATGTTCATGAACTAGTTCATGAACTAGTTCTAGAACTAGTTCCAGAACTTATCTATAAAGTACATTTAGGTTAAACTTCAAAGTCAAGGTCACAAGGTCAAAGGTCATGGTCTTAAATGAAAAGTCTTAGCATAATATATCCATGTGTGAAATGGTACAGCTGTATTTCATATAGTTCACAAGATATAAAATTGACTGGGTGTAATCAGACCTCCCAGTCTAATTTTATTCAAGTTCAGTGATTTTTTTACCTGCGCATCCTGCTACATTTACTCATAATTTGGTCTCTGGGATGCAAAGTTTTAATTCTAGCGAGTCCCAGGATGCAACATTTTTTACAGATTTCCTATTAAAAATAGTGTATTGGACTCACTAAGCTAGTAGCTGGACTCATTGATATGGAATCCAGCGAGTCCTCAGGACTCACAGTCTTAAAATTGTAAATAAATCACTGAAGTTTCCAGTCTATTTCATGACATCACTTCCTGTTTATCAGAGAATTGGAGGGAATTTGCTTGTCTGACTTTTTTTTCAAAACAAGAGCTGTCACTGTAAGATGACAATGCCCCCGACACCGCTTTGATTTTAAATTATGGCCAATCTATGTTCAAGGTCAAGGTCATCCAGGGGTCAAGGTCACCAAAGTATGTGCCTACAAAAAGGTAATGTACCAAGGAATGTTGTGGTAAAGTATGAAGCGAATATGTTAAGTAATAAGGAAGTTATGGCCAATGTTAAAGTTTTTGGACGGAATGACGGACAGACAGACGGACAGACGGACGGACGGACGGACAGACGGATGGACGGACAAGTCAAATTTATGATGCCTCCCTATCGGGGGCATAAAAAATTGTAAATGGTCATTATCTACATTCATATTGAAGAATTATCAGTAGATGATCATAAAGGAGCTCACTGAACAGTAATAGACCAGTAAAGTAACATTGGTGAGTGTTCTTTTGACTAAATTTAACAAACTCAAATGTTCAGTTTTACAATTCCCCACCCACATGCCATTTAATTTTCAAGAACTGTTTTTTAACTTTAATGGATGTCATTAAAGATAGGATTTGTGTAAAATATGGTACAGAAAATATTGAGACAAAAGGAGAAACTGCTGGTTATCGGCAGTTTCTTCTTTTGTTTCAATGTTGTCCCAAGTCTTTTTTATTAGGGACGTCAAAACCAGGTCTTGTTTGGGAAAGGGTTAATGAACTTCAAGAAGTTCTTGAATTTCAGTCTGTGAACTTCATAAGTTCTTGAACTTTTGTTCATGAACTTCAGTGGTTCGTGTAGTTCATGAAATGCAAAATTTGCCTTTCAGGAACTTAATTTCATGAACAAGTTTTCATGCATTTTTATATGCAGTTCGTGAACTGTGATGACTTTTAAAATTCATGAACTTCAACAGTTCATGAATAAAAATATTCATCAAAGTTCACGAACTACATATAAAATTCATGAAAACTTGTTCATGAAATTAAGTTCCTGAAAGGCAAATTTTGCATTTCATGAACATTCATGAAAATGTTCATGAACTATTTCGCAGGGGAATAACGCTGATCTATGCTTTAATTTATATAACTTTAGCAGACAGTATAGAATAAGATCAGCCTGCACATATGTACAGTCTGATCTTATTCTGAAATCACTGCTTGTATATTTGTACAAATCCATAATGTATAAATCCATCATGACGTTCTATCAAAGCAGAATTTTAATTTCCCAGAAAACTAATATATTTTCACTACAAAAGACCTCTGTCAAATAACAAGCTATTACTTCCTAACATTCCCAGCATGTATTGAATAAAAGTTTTGGTGAGAATAAAGACCCTGTAGTCATTAACTAACTCAGTTCTTGCATTAGAATAGCCATTCATGTGACTTCATGCATATTCATAGAAACTTTACATAAGACGGAGTTAACGACAGTATCATTGCATGTCCAAATAAAATCTACCAAAATGTCCCTACAACTGACATTCCATTTCAACAGATTTTTATAGCTTAAGCCTTTTTTTTCTTTTAGATAAATATTGCTAAAATACTGAAGTATTTTTACACTGTAAGAAACCATACAATTATAGTTATTGTTACATGCATTTGATAGCTATTGAGTTAATTTCACAATTTTGTTGTACATATTTATACCATCATTTAACGTAAGCCAAATGACAAAAGTCTGTGCTCACAAAACCTGCATCAGTCTGTCACATAGAAAACGATGAATTGATCCTATCCCAGTAAAATAAGCAAAGATTTAAACAGAGACTTCAAAATGTATTCTAATTCTAGCAATTTAGAAAGCAAAATTTGGTGTCTCATTTAATTTTTTTCCAAAGAACATTTAACTCATCACTTTGTCATTTCTCTATTTCCATCACTTTATCACATTTGAATATACCACATTTTGTAAAATCCATACATCTGAATCCAATGTTTGTTTTTGTACCATTTTTAATTTGAAGGCCCATTACTTAGATATAAAGTAGTCCGGTTTTACTAACCTTAACACTTTCCTTGACAATCACTGGCTTTGATGTATCTATAAGAAGAAAACTTTGGAAAAACATTGAGAGAAAAGAAGAAAATGCTGATTATCAGCATTTCTCCTTTTCTCTCAATGCTTTCCATGTTATAACTTACAATTTTTGTTCAATTGATAGTAAAAAGTTTGCCATATGTGAAGACTTCTTATTTAATAAGGTCTAAAATATAATTGTTGGGAAAGGGTTAGTTTGACCATAGTGTGGGTCATTGGTAATGTCATCTAGGCCTTCAGGCTACTTTTTCGTAATACTTGATCGTAAATTAATTTGTAAAAATATTGTAACAATTTCTACTTTACTGGGTAAAAGCAAAACTATTATACATTCACATGAAGCTAGAGCAAGAGGCCTGTCCTAACCAATCAATCAGATGTAACCAATAAAAGCTACAGATTGAACATGAAATACTTTTTAGTAAAGAAGTTATGATATACACATTCATATAAATATTAGTTTCCCTCTTTTTAATTGATCTTTGAGTAATCGTTTGTATATCTAATTGATCTTATAACAATATTTTTCATACTAATCTTATAGCAGTACGAAATTGGCTTTGCCTAGTGAACTAAACATTTTTATAGCTATATTCTGAATCCTTTCCCAGAAAATACCTGGTTTTGATAACAATTACAAAGAAGGAATACATTGAGGCAACAGAAGACAATGATGATGACCATGCATTCACTTTCTTTCAGTGCTATAACTCTATTTTCATTAACATGCAATGTGCAACATACTTCAAATTGAGGTAGGCTAAAATTTCATTCATAAAAAAGGTTAATCGCTTGAATTAAAGCAACAAGAGGACCATAGTGGTCCTAAATCGCTCACCTGAACCAAGATGAAATGAGCAAAAATGGCAATTTTGTCACATGCAAAGGCATTTAACTAGGGACTTTCTGTTCCAATAAGGCTAAAAGCAAGAAGCTACATCATAGGAATAATTTTCAGACATTTAAAGAGACATTTCAGAATTTTATTGTCATAAATTTTACTTTTATATTTATCTGAAAGAACATATTTCCTTATGAAAATTCTGAAAATTTCAAGCCAAAATATTGCGCCGTTTACGAGAAATTTATATTTTTGTGTTAAAATTGAACAAATTGTTGTGGACAACAGTTCGGATTTATATGCAATTTATCGATTATGTCTCAACTTTAAATGCATGTTTCTCGCTTATTGGCAACAACTTAAAAAAAACTTATAGTATTTATACTCATTAGAATAACCAATCTTGGCATCAAGACATACTTTAAAAAAAAATGGAATTGGAATGAAATGTCCCTTTAACTATGCAAAAAATCTTCAGGTCTTATCATTTGAGAAAAAATAGTCAAACATTGCCCTCTTTATCATTTTCATATGGAACCCAGTCAACCCCCAACATAGGGGAAATATTCATTCAACAATTGCAATTTGATTTTGGTTAAATTTTTTCCTAACAGCATAACATCAGAGCAGCAGAAATAAAAGCTACTGTAAACGACAAAACAGAATGTTGAATAAGACTGCATTCGTGTACAAAAATGGACAGAAAATGATGAGACAAAATGAGCAAATGCAGGCTACTGCATATCAGCATTTTCTTCTTTAGCCAGGCCATAACATTCTCCCGACTTTTTTCTATATTTCAGTGAGACAAAACCTGTGTATGGTTGGGAAAAGGCTTAATCCTTTCCCAAACAGAAAAGTAATAGACTGTTCCAATTTGAAAGGAGTTGTAGAAGACAAAATTAATATCCATGGATAAAGGAAGGATTCATGTACAATATAGCACAAAATATTTAGGGAGAACATTGCTGATTATCAGCATTTTCTTCATTTGACTCAATATTTCCCCAAGACTATTCTAATTCGAAAGGGATGTCAAAACCAGGCATCTTCAGGAAAGGGTTAAAGCATTCAGATAATCCTAGAAAGAGAGACAGTAATTGAGATTCAAATAAGAAAGGTCAATGGTTTTCCAAATTGTAAAATATATTTCAATGTTTATCAAACCCTGTGCTGTGGGTATTCTTTAGAACGATCTAATCTAGACTGTTCAAATGAGTACCAACAACAAAGAATTTAAAGCTGAAATAACAAATAGAATGTATTTGACCCCTTTTACCTGCAGCCATGCTCTGGGCATTATGTTTATCTTAATCACCAGTCTTTGTTTATTTTACACAAGTGCCCTGAACCCTTTTACAATTGTTGATTTTTGAAGAATTTTCTCAGGATTTCTCAAAGTCTGATATGCCCCGCCCTGCCACACCTACATTTTTTGACAAATCCTAAAAATTGTGAATAGATTTTGAAAAGAGTCACCTAAGGAACATTCCTGCCAAATTTGGTTCAAATTGGCCCAATGGTTGATTTTTAAAGAATTTTCTTATGATTTTTCTTAGTCTGATAAGCCACGCTCTGCCACGCCCACATTTTTTGACAAATCAAAAATTCACGAACAAGTTTTGGAAAGGGTCACCCAAGGAACATTCCTGCCAAGTTTGGTCAAAATTGGCCGAATGGTATAGGAGAAGAAGATGTTGAAAGAAATTGTGAACGGACAGACGGACGGACAGACGGACGGACGGACGGACGACGGACAAAAAGCGACCACAATAGCTCACCTTGAGCACTTCGTGCTCAGGTGAGCTAATAATGGGCTAATAGTTGAAATTTTTTCCCTAAAAAATTTAATTAAAACTAGTTATTTAGTGTGAAAAATGAAATATATTGTCACTTTTTATTAAAACCTGCTTGTATTCATGCTTCTTATGTACAGTTTTCTCTGATTAGAAAAGCGTCAGAGGTAAAAGTTGTAAATCTGTTCAATCTAACATCCAATTAAATTGTATCCAACTGAGACAAATTGTACACAAGTAAAGTACAAATTGACATTCATGTATTTTTTAAGTGGTATAGTGCACCAAAATTAACCTGGGACAACTCTATCTTTGTTGGCAAAGTCCATCAGAAAACATTGCCAAAGCAAGGTCATTACCATGATGGGGAATCATTTGACACAACAATTGCAGAAAAATCTTCTGTTAATTATATGAGACACATTTGAAAACGGTTTGAAGCAGAGAAGGTGGAAAGACTAATGGAATCTGCTGGATGTGTTAGATCTTTTAAACAGCACCTTATAAAAAAGTTATTAATCACCAAGTGAAATTTTATTAATTGGTCATCCATAACTTTTATATTAGCTGATTTCTACCGATCTATCAAATCAAGCAAATCCTTGATGCTTTTTTTGCCTTCTTTAATTCAAATCATTTCCAAAACAGTCAAATATTAAGAGAAATATTAAAGATTTTGTGTAATTTGTGTATCACATGATTCCCTGCTGTGATTACATGATATGTGATTGTCCCTGGTTATATTCTGCTGCACAATATCAGTAAACAGTATTCTCATAATGTATCATTTATGTGAATCAAAGACTGCTGGTAACACAAGGAACACAAGGAAGACAAGTTTTAACAATTTCATAAATTGTCTAATTTACAAATTATAATACCAACTTGTTGATCAATTGAAAAGTTGTTGTGATGCTACTGGAGATATTTTTAGCAAACAAATAACAAGGTTTTCCATGACGCACAAATCATTCAAAACAAATGACCCCTTAGAAATTTACTTGAGGGACATTAATGAGCAAGTATAAAAATCCAGATTTTCATTATGATGCTTGAGTCCTAGGGCATTTGACCCAAAAGTAGAAATGACCCCTAACTTTGAAGACAACGGGGTCACAATGACCCCCAATTTCTCATGCTCATGGAAAACCCTGAAATAACCTTCAGAAGTTAGATTAAAGATAAGAGAAGTCTGCAATGACCCAGCGTCTTAGTAAAAATATTCTTTACATAATGAAGTCAAGTGTCACATCAAGAAATAAGGTTTTCGCTGGTAGCAGAAAAAGGCAATCAATTTCCTATTACATGACAAAATGAAAAGCTGTCATGAAACGAGTTTGTTAATTTGTAAATCAATGCCTGTATTTTAAGGCCTGCTATTAAACTGCATTGTTTCCTGATATAGGAGATTATGGACCTTAGTGCTTTACAAGTAATTCAGAAATAGTTTTTGTTATTTTCTGTCAGAAACAGTTTCCAAAATGGAAAATATTATGTTCATCTAAAAATCAACTAGAATATCACTGAAAGTGATCATACCCCCCAAAAGCGCAGTTTTTGTGCATTTTGAGAAGTTGATTTCATTTGAACTGGGAGCTGTTCAATTGGAAAAATAGAGCTAACAAAAAATCAACAGACCAAACAACACGTGTAAATGTTGCAAAATTACCAATTTTCAACAAAAGGACATAGCTCATTTAAATAACAATCCCCAAGCCCAGCCCTGCCATGCTGATATTTTTCAATAAACCTAAAATTTACAACCATGTATTGAAGACAGTCAATAAAGGTAGGCCTACATTCCTGTAAGATTAGGTTCAAATTTACAGTATAATTGATTTTAAAAGAATTTTCTCTCATGATTTTGTTAAGTCTGATAAGCCCTGCCCTGCCATTACCACATTTTTTGCAAATCAAAAATCCATGAACAAATTTTGAAATAAGTCACCAATTGAACATTCCTGCCAATTATGGTAACAAAACACCGAAACAAAATTTCACGAACCAGTTTTGAAAAGAGTCACCCAAGGAACATTCCTGCCAAGTTTGGTAAGAATTTGCTCATTGGTTTAGGAGGAGAAGATTTTTGAAGAATTATCTGACAATTTCTCGAAGTCAGATAAGCCCCGCCCTACCACACCCACATTTTTTGACGAATCAAAAATTCATGAACATACATTGCATACAATCGATCAAGGGACATTAGTGCCAACTTTAGTTCAAAATGGTCTAATAATTGATTTTTAAAGAATTTTCACATGATTTCTCTAAGTCCAATAAGCCCCGCCCTGCCACACCCACAATTTTTGACAAATCAAAAATTCACGAACAATTTTTGAAAAGGGTCACCCAAGGAACATTCCTGCCAAGTTTAGTAAGAATTGGCACAGTGGTTAAGGAGAAGAATTTTTTTGAAGAATTATCTAACGATTTCTCGACGTCGGATAAGCCCCGCCCTGCCACGCCAACATTTTTTGGCAAATGAAAAATTCATGAATATGCATTGAATACAATCACTCAAGGGTCATTCCTGTCAAGTTTGCTTCAAATTGGCCAAATAATTGATTTTTAAAGATTTTTCACATGATTTCTCAAAGTCTGATACGCCCTGCCCTGCCACGCCCACAATTTTTAACAAATCAAAAATTCACGAACAAATTTTGAAAAGGGTCACCCAAGGAACATTCCTGCCAAGTTTGGTAAGAATTGGCCCAGTGGTTAAGGAGGAGAAGATTTTTGAAGAATTATCTAACGATTTCTCGAAGTCGGATAAGCCCCGCCCTGCCACGCCCACATTTTGGGCAAATGAAAAAATCATGAGCATACATTGGATACAATCACCTATGGGTCAGTCCTGCCAAGTTTGGTTCAAACTGGCTTGATAATTGATTTTTAAAGATTTTTCACATGATTTCTCAAAGTCCAACAAGCCCCGCCCTGCCACACCCACATTTTTTGACAAATCAAAAATTCACGAACAAGTTTTGAAAAGGGTCACCCAAGGAACATTCCTGCCAAGTTTAGTAAGAATTGGCCCAAAGGTTAAGGAGAAGAAGATTTTTGAAGAATTATCTAACGATTTCTCGAAGTCCGATAAGCCCCGCCCTGCCACGCCAACAATTTTTGACGAATCAAAATTTCACTAACAAATTTTGAAAAGGGTCACCCAAGGAACATTCCTGCCAAGTTTTGTAAGAATTGGCCCAGTGGTTGAGGAGGAGAAGATTTTTGAAGAATTATCTAACGATTTCTCGAAGTCGGATAAGCCCCGCCCTGCCACGCCCACATTTTTTGGCGAATGAAAAAATCATGAGCATACATTGAATATAATCACTCAAGGGTCATTCCTGCAAAGCTTTGTTCAAATTGGCCTGATAATTGATTTTTAAAGATTTTTCACATGATTTCTCTAAGTCCGATAAGACCCGCCCTGCCACGCCCACAATTTTTGACGAATCAAAATTTCACGAACAAGTATTGAAAAGGGTCACCCAAGGAACATTCCTGCCAAGTTTGGTAAGAATTGGCCCAGTGGTTGAGGAGGAGAAGTTTTTTGAAGAATTATCTAACGATTTCTCGAAGTCGGATAAGCCCCGCCCTGCCACGCCCACATTTTTTGGCGAATGAAAAATTCATGAATATACATTGAATACAATCACTCAAGGGTCATTCCTGTCAAGTTTGCTTCAAATTGGCCAAATAATTGATTTTTAAAGATTTTTCACATGATTTCTCAAAGTCTGATACGCCCTGCCCTGCCACGCCCACAATTTTTAACAAATCAAAAATTCACGAACAAATTTTGAAAAGGGTCACCCAAGGAACATTCCTGCCAAGTTTGGTAAGAATTGGCCCAAAGGTTAAGGAGAAGAAGATTTTTGAAGAATTATCTAACGATTTCTCGAAGTCCGATAAGCCCCGCCCTGCCACGCCCACAATTTTTGACGAATCAAAATTTCACTAACAAATTTTGAAAAGGGTCACTAAAGGAACATTCCTGCCAAGTTTTGTAAGAATTGGCCCAGTGGTTGAGGAGGAGAAGATTTTTGAAGAATTATCTAACGATTTCTCGAAGTCGGATAAGCCCCGCCCTGCCACGCCCACATTTTTTGGCGAATGAAAAAATCATGAGCATACATTGAATATAATCACTCAAGGGTCATTCCTGCCAAGCTTTGTTCAAATTGGCCTGATAATTGATTTTTAAAGATTTTTCACATGATTTCTCTAAGTCCGATAAGACCCGCCCTGCCACGCCCACAATTTTTGACGAATCAAAATTTCACCAACAAGTATTGAAAAGGGTCACCCAAGGAACATTCCTGCCAAGTTTGGTAAGAATTGGCCCAGTGGTTGAGGAGGAGAAATTTTTTGAAGAATTATCTAACGATTTCTCGAAGTCGGATAAGCCCCGCCCTGCCACGCCCACATTTTTTGGTGAATGAAAAATTCATGAATATGCATTGAATACAATCACTCAAGGGTCATTCCTGTCAAGTTTGCTTCAAATTGGCCAAATAATTGATTTTTAAAGATTTTTCACATGATTTCTCAAAGTCTGATACGCCCTGCCCTGCCACGCCCACAATTTTTAACAAATCAAAAATTCACGAACAAATTTTGAAAAGGGTCACCCAAGGAACATTCCTGCCAAGTTTGGTAAGAATTGGCCCATTGGTTAAGGAGGAGAAGATTTTTGAAGAATTATCTAACGATTTCTCGAAGTCGGATAAGCCCCGCCCTGCCACGCCCACATTTTGGGCAAATGAAAAAAATCATGAGCATACATTGGATACAATCACCTATGGTTCAGTCCTGCCAAGTTTGGTTCAAATTGGCTTGATAATTGATTTTTAAAGATTTTTCACATGATTTCTCAAAGTCCGACAAGCCCCGCCCTGCCACACCCTCATTTTTTGACAAATCAAAAAATCACGAACAAGTTTTGAAAAGGGTCACCCAAGGAACATTCCTGCCAAGTTTAGTAATAATTGGCCCAAAGGTTAAGGAGAAGAAGATTTTTGAAGAATTATCTAACGATTTCTCGAAGTCCGATAAGCCCCGCCCTGCCACGCCAACAATTTTTGACGAATCAAAATTTCACTAACAAATTTTGAAAAGGGTCACTAAAGGAACATTCCTGCCAAGTTTTGTAAGAATTGGCCCAGTGGTTGAGGAGGAGAAGATTTTTGAAGAATTATCTAACGATTTCTCGAAGTCGGATAAGCCCCGCCCTGCCACGCCCACATTTTTTGGTGAATGAAAAAATCATGAGCATACATTGAATATAATCACTCAAGGGTCATTCCTGCCAAGCTTGGTTCAAATTGGCTTGATAATTGATTTTTAAAGATTTTTCAGATGATTTCTCTAAGTCCGATAAGCCCCACCCTGCCACGCCCACAATTTTTGACGAATCAAAAATTCACGAACAAGTTTTTAAAAGGGTCACCCAAGGAACATCCCTGCCAAGTTTGATAAGAATTGGCCCAGTGGTTGAGGAGGAGAAGTTTTTTGAAGAATTGTCTAACGATTTCTCGAAGTCGGATAAGCCCCGCCCTGCCACGCCCACATTTTTTGGCGAATGAAAAAATCATGAGCATACATTGAATATAATCACTCAAGGGTCATTCCTGTCAAGTTTTGTTCAAATTGGCCTGATAATTGATTTTTAAAGATTTTTCACATGATTTCTCTAAGTCCGATAAGCCCCGCCCTGCCACGCCCACATTTTTTGACAAATCAAAAATTCACGAACAAGTTTTGAAAAGGGTCACCCAAGGAACATTCCTGCCAAGTTTAGTAAGAATTGGCCTGGTGGTTGAGGAGGAGAAGTTTTTTGAAGAATTATCTAACGATTTCTCGAAGTCGGATAAGCCCCGCCCTGCCAAGCCCACATTTTTTGGCGAATGAAAAAATCATGAGCATACATTGAATATAATCACTCAAGGGTCATTCCTGCCAAGTTTGGTTCAAATTGGCTTGATAATTGATTTTTAAATATTTTTCACATGATTTCTCAAAGTCTGATAAGCCCCGCCCTGCCACACCCACAATTTTTGACGAATCAAAATTTCATGAACAAGTTTTGAAAAGGGTCACCCAAGGAACATTCCTGCCAAGTTTGGTAAGAATTGGCCCAGTGGTTGAGGAGGAGAAGTTTTTTGAAGAATTATCTAACGATTTCTGGAAGTCGGATAAGCCCCGCCCTGCCACGCCCACATTTTTTGGCGAATGAAAAAATCATGAGCATACATTGAATACAATCACCTATGGGTCAGTCCTGCCAAGTTTGGTTCAAATTGGCTTGATAATTGATTTTTAAAGATTTTTCACATGATTTCTCAAAGTCTGATAAGCCCCGCCCTGCCACGCCCACAATTTTTGACGAATCAAAATTTCACGAACAAGTTTTGAAAAAGGTCACCCAAGGAACATTCCTGCCAAGTTTGGTAAGAATCGGCTGAGTGGTTGAGGAGGAGAAGATTTTTAAAGAAAAAACCAACAGACGGACCAACAGACAGACCAACAGACAGACAGACAGACAGACCGACAACCTGACTCCTATATACCCCCCAAATTGAATTTGGGGGGTATAACAATATAAAGCACATACATTTTGACTTTGACCTTGACCTTGAAAATTGTGACAAAAAACAACAGCATATCTCCTTGGGAGATAACAAATCTATAAAATTACAGTTTTAGGTCAAAAGGTTATTGTGTTTGTCAGCAATGAAACAAATTGTGACCTAGACCCTATGACCTTAAAGCCGTAGGGCATCTCTTTGGATCAAGGGCAACAATTCTGTAAAGTTCCACATCTCAGGTCTAACAGTTTTTGACTGATCTAAACATGGAAACGAAAGATTCAAAGGACAGATGGACAAATGGACATACAAACACAGAAAAACAAATATGCCCCCTTCATTGGCCTAGTCACACCTTTCAAATTGAATATGGAGAGGCGGAGGTGGTGCAGTGGTAACGCCCTGGACTTGAAACACAGGGGTCGCTGGTTCGATCCCCCGCTTCTCCGGTCTTTCGGATGAGACTTTAAACTGAGGTCCCGTCTCCATATGACCTTAGTAGTTGAGTGGGACGTAAAACTCCAATCAATCGAAATCAAATTGAATATGGAATGGTTTTATCAAGTAAACCATGACATAATTTTGGACAAACAATAATTTTTCCCTAAGTGTTGTTATGTTCGAAATCTGTTGAGTAACAAGTGTTAAAGTAGAGAGAATCTGAGAGAACATTAACACAGACTGGCATAAAATGAGCCACTCAGTAGCACTATTACATTAACAATGAACCTCTATATAGCATTTACAAGGATACTTTTATTTCTCAGCAACAACAGCTAATTTGAATTTATTACACAAATCATGAGGCGGCATAGAAAACTTTACTTCCTACGATTATTCCATAGAAAAAAGTCAGGAGAAATGATGATAAAGCTGAATCTTTGCTTGCATTTGTTTGCGTATCAACTGTAATATGCAAGCGTGCAGGCACATTTTCAGCTACTATAGCAATATCATATAGAACATTGAAATGGATACTTAACAAGAGATGTTTGTAAAACATATATGCCCCCTCAAGGGCCTACATTTGATGTAGGTCAAAGTCCAAGGTCAAGTTAACAAGGTCCAAGGTCATGGTCGCATATGAAAGGTCTTGGTAGGAGGTGTCTATGTGTGAAATATCAAAGCTGTATATTTAAAAGTAAAATGAAACATAGGCCAGGTTAAAGTTTTTACAAGTAGGCCAAATGTCAAGGTCATGGTCAAATGTGAAAGGTCTTGGTTGGAGGTGTCCATGTGTGAAATATCAAGGTTGTAGGTGTAAAAGGACATGATATATATGCCTGGTTTCAGTCTTTTTAAAAGTAGGTCAAACTCCAAGGTCTAGGTTGCAATATTCAAAGTCATGGTCAAATGTGAAAGGTCTTGGTAGGAGGTGTCTATGTGTGAAATATCAAGGCTGTAGGTGTAATAGGACATAAGATAAAGGCTATGTTAAAGATTTCTAAAAGTATGTAAAAATCAAAGGTCAATGACATACAGGCCAAGGTCATGGTCAAATGTGAAAGGTCTTGGTAGGGGGTGTCCATGTGTAAAATATTGAGACTGTATAGGTAACAGGACATGAGATATAGGCCTAGTTTAAGTTTTTTTTGAGTTTGAGTTTGAGTTTATTGGGGTTTTACGCCGTTTTCAACTACCAGGGTCATATCGCGGCGGCTGGAGCACCTAACCGTGGGTTCCTGGTATTTCTCGCACCAGTACAACCACAATATCCAAACCGAGCCTCCAGCTGCTCTCTCACATAGATGATTCACACCCATTGGTGAGAGACAAATGACTTTTGTCAAATGTCAGAATGGATACTGGCCGAGCCGGGGTTCGAACTCAAGACCCCTGGATTGACAGACTCCGACGTAACCGACTGAGCTATCCGGGCTCGGCTAAGTTTTTTTTAAAGTAGGTCAAACTCCAAGGTCAAGGTCCAAGGTCATGGTCAAAAGTGAAATATCTTGGTTGGAAGTGACCATGTGTGAAATATCAAGGCTGTAAATGTAAAATGACATGAAATATAGGCCAAATTAATGTATTATTAAAGTAGGTTAAACACCAAGGTCAAGGTCACAAGGTCCAAGGTCATGGTCAAATGTGAAAGGTCTTGGTCGTAGGTGTCCATGTGTGAAATACCAAGGCTGTATGTGTAAAAGGACATGATATATCGGCTAGATTAAAGTTTTTTTAAAGTAGGTCAAAGTCCAAGGTCAAGGTCACAAGGTCCAAGGTCATGGTCAAATGTGAAAGGTCTTGGTAAGATGTGTCCATGTGTGAAATACCAAGGCTGTATGTGTAATAGCACATAAGATATAGGCCAAGTTTAATTTATCTAAAAGTAGGTCAAACTCCTAGGTCAAGGCCACATGGTCCAAGGTCATAGTCGTATGTGATAGGTCTTGGTCAGAGGTTTCCATGTGTCAAATATCAAGGCTGTATGTGTAAAAGGACATGATATATCGGTCAGGTTAAAGTTTTTCAAAAGTAGGTCAAACTCCAAGGTCAAAGTCACAGAGTCCAAGGTCATGGTCAATTATGAAAGGTCTTGGTAAGATGTGTCCATGTGTGAAATATAAAGGCTGTATTTGTAAAAGGTCATGAGATATTTGCCGGGTTTAATTTTTTCAAAATTGGTCAAACTCCAAGGTCAAGGTCACAAGGTCCAAGGTCATGGTTAAATCTGAACGATGTTGATAGGAGGTATCTATGTGTGAGATATCAAGGCTGTATGTGTAAAAGGACATGAGATATAGGCAAGGTTAAGAATTAAGTGTAAAAATCAACAAAGGGCAATAACTCCAAGAATTTGATTGGCAGAGTTACGGTTCTTGTACACTGCACCTCTCCATAATAAATTCTATTCACCTGTAAAGTTTCATGATTCGGACAAGAATCAAGTTATAAACTCATTAAAGGGCAATAACTAAAAAAATTTGATCAGCAGAGTTACGGTTCTTGTGCACTGCACCTCTCCATAATGAGATCTATCCACCTATTAAGTTTCATGATTCTACCTTACATACTTTTTGAGTTATGCTCCGGACAATAATCAAGTTTGAAAATCAACAAAGGGCAATAACTCAAAAAATTTGATCAGCAGAGTTACGGTTCTTGTGCACTGCACCTCTCCATAATGAGATCTATCCACCTGTAAAGTTTCATGATTGTACCTTACATACTTTTTGAGTTATGCTCCGGACAATAATCAAGTTATAAAATCAACAAAGGGCAATAACTCAAAAAATTTGATCGGCAGAGTTACGGTTCTTGTGCACTGCACCTCTCCATAATGAGATCTATCCACCTATGAAGTTTCATGATTCTGCCTTACATACTTTTTGAGTTATGCTCCGGACAAGAATTAAGTTATAAAATCAACAAAGGGCAATAACTCAAAAAATTTGATCAGCAGAGTTACGGTTCTTGTGCACTGCACCTCTCCATAATGAGATCTATTCAGCTGTAAAGTTTCATGATTCTACCTAACATAGTTTTTGAGTTATGCTCCGGACAAAAATCAAGTTATAAAATCAACAAAGGGCAATAACTCAAAACATTTGATCAGCAGAGTTACGATTCTTGTGCACTGCACCTCTCCATAATGAGATCTATCCACCTGTAAAGTTTCATGATTGTACCTTACATACTTTTTGAGTTATGCTCCGGACAAGAATCAAGTTATAAAATCAACAAAGGGCAATAACTCAAAAAATTTGATCGGCAGAGTTACGGTTCTTGTGCACTGCACCTCTCCATAATGAGATCTATCCACCTATGAAGTTTCATGATTCTACCTTTAATACTTTTCGAGTTATGCTCCGGACAAGGTTTGGTCTACGGACAGACCGACCGACATACGGACCGACCGACCGACCGACCGACCGACCGACACTTGCAAAACAATAAACCCCCATTTTCTTCGAAAGGGGGCATAATTATATCTCCCCAATTAGACAGCCCTGGCGGTCTGGAAGCGCTCCACAGGCCTGATTGTTTGTCTTGTTGAATGCAATTTCAAAGGTTCAGGCTGCGCAAACAAGCAAATGCATGGCCAAGCTGAAAATTACGAGCAAGTATGATCATATGGTCAGTAGATTATGTTTACGTGTTGTATTGATTAGTTAACCCTAATGGTTGTGTAAGTGAAAATAAAGCAGAAAATAGCAATTTTGTCAATTTCAAGGACACATTACTCATGACTTAAGATTCACATCAAGCTGAAAATTACACCAAGGCAATATCTTGTGGTCACCATCATTCTTTACAAGTTTTGTCTTGATTGGTCAATATTTGTAGTTGCCACAGTGAAAACAATGTCAAAATAGAGCCGAAAAAAGCAATTTTGTCAATTTCAAGGGCACATAACTCATGACTTAAGATTCACATCAAGCTGAAAATTACACCAAGGCAAGATCTTATGGTCATCAACATTCTGTACAAGGTTTATTTTGATTGGTCGATATTTGTATTTGCTAGAGTGAAAACTAAGTCAAAATACTGCCGAAAATGGTAATTTTGTCAATTTCAAGGGCACATAACTCATTATGTAAAATCTAGATGAACCTGAAAATTATACCAAGGCAAGATCTTATAGTCACCAACATTCTGTTTTAGTTTTGTCTTGATTGGTAAATATGTGCAGTTGCTAGAGTGAAAACAATGTCAAAATACAGCCGAAAATAGCAATTTTGTCAATTTCAAGGGCACGTAACTCATGATGTAAAATTAAGATCAAGCTGAAAATTATACCAAGGCAAGATCTTATAATCACCAACATTCTGTACAAGTTTTGTCTTGATTAGTCAATATTTGTAGTTCCTGGAGTGAAATCAAAGTCCAAACAGAGCCAAAAATGGCAATTTTGTCCATTTCAAGGGCACTTAACTCATGATATAAAATTCTGATCAAGCTGAAAATTATACCAAGGCAAGATCTTATGATCATCAACATTCTGTACAAGTTTTGTCTTGATTGGTCAATATTTGTAGATTTTAGAGTAAAAACTAAGTCAAAACCAGCTATTTTTGACATTCAAGGGCAAATAACTCAAGTTATTCTACTTCAATCCAAATTCTTTGAAGGAATCTGAGAGAGGGTCACCCAAGGATCATTCCTGCGAAGTTTGATTGAAATCCATCCAGTATTTTCTGAGAAGATTTTTAAAGAAAAAGTTTACGGACGGACGGACGGACAGACGCACCCATGCACAACGGACACACCGCCATGACAATAGCCCGCTGGCCTGTCGGCCAGTGGAGCAAAAAATGGCTAATGTGAACTGCATAAATCTTTATTGTTTGTTATAAAAACACTATTATAATACATGTACTGAAATTTTCTATCTTTCTCAAGCAATTGTAAAAATTTGGAATGTTTCAATTGAAATTTGTCACTAAAGCAACATCATTTTTTATTTCAATCAAAGATACAGTAACAACAACAACAACAACAACAACAGCAACAACAGTAAAATTCTAGTACCAATACATGTACCTATAATTTATTCAGACAAACAGGATTTGTTGTTAACCAACTTACCATGCCAATCATTTCAATGAATTAACATGAAAAAGGAGGCAAACTTGGGATTTACATGTGGAACACAAAACGAAAACAGGCTGTGTACAGAATGTTATACAAGCGCCATTGTATAAGCTATTTGTTCCGTATGCAATGTTTTCTGAACCAGCGACCAGAATCAATTTCCATATAAATGTAAATGACGGGATTTGTGATTCGAGGACCTGTCAAGACAAATGGTGACAGATATAGGGTCCTCACAGACCTCCTACATCAGCATTAACCCTTTCCCAAACAACAAAATTTAAAGGTGGTCCAATTTGAAAGCTGCTGCAGACAACAAAATTAATGTTACTGAAGGTGAAATTTGTGAATAATATAGCTCAGAACACATGAGGCAATAGGAGAAAATGCTGATAATCAGCATTTTCTTCTATTGTCCCAGTGTCTTCCCAAGACTATTCTATTAGGGACATCGAAACCAGATCTTGTGTGGGAAAGGTTAATGTTGACTTACTCAGAGGGACAAATTGGAAGCTGTTCTTAATTCGAACCTTTCGAAATGGCAGCCGGTGAATAGAAGGGTGAAATACAGACTCAAAATTATCTGAAACTTGGTAAATGAATTGTTACTTAATTCTCCTAATTAAAAAATTATTTAAAATTCTAGAAATGGGTAGGTCAAAGAGAAACATTATATCGAATTAAAAGGTCTTGAAATGAACTTGATGTCAAAAATTGCTATACTGAAAAGGATATAGCCTTATTGACCAATTCATAAGATATTCCTTGCTTACATGTATTATTCATTTCAACTTTTTGTATTTTGGGCTATAGAATTCTCCTTGCCAGTCCATTTAATCCTTTCCCAAACAAGACCTGGTTTTGACGTCCCTAATAGAAAAGGCTTGTGAAAACATTGAGACAAAAGAGGCAACTGCTAATAACCAGCAGTTTCTCCTTTTGTCTCAATATTTTCTGTCACATCTTACACAAATTCTATCTTCAATAAGTACCATTTTGTCATTTGTGGCAGTTTTTGAAGTGGATCACCCCAAAAATTTGCCATTTAGAAAATGGTTAAAACATCAGCTCATTGAAAACTAAACATGATTATTAATCAATACTAAAACCTTTGCTTTTACCCAAATTCTCTAGTAAAATCATACCATTCTTTGTTATGAAAGACACAGTAAAGGGTTAGTATGAAGACAAAAGATTGAAAAATCAGAGATGTGATTCTGATTGATGAATATATAATGAGTTGATTGCTGGCCGAGAACCAGCATTCTAATGGAAAAGGAATGGGAACCAATATAACCAAAGTCATTTGCATTATTGTGAAACAATCTTAACCCATTCCCATAGAATGACTTCTTATGACTCCCCACATGACAATGGCTTTGTAAAGAATTGTGGAAAATGCAGAAACTGTTTGTGACAAGTATTTTTTTCATTTCCCACAACGTTTTCTACTCAACATTAACAAAAAATGTAACATTTTACTCCATTGAAATTGTTATCTACAACAACTTTGGATGTAGGCCAGCCTGTAATTTTGTTTTTTGGGAAAGCATAAACCATCCAGCCTAGTCCTTTGTTTTAATGACTATTATCCTATAAATCTTAAATTCATTCTTCAAACTCGTCAATTGTTTTACTTATTTGCAACTATCAAAGACACTAGAATTTAATAGCAATAAAGCAGACCTTGAAATACAGACATGATTTACAAAATAAAAATCTCTTTTCATGACAGCTTTTCATGTTGTCATGTAATAGTCAATAATTGCATTTTTTGTGCCACTAGCAATAACCTCATTTCTCAATATCCAGCAGTCTTGGCTTCCTGCATTTTCCCTGTTTCCATCGAACATTTCTATGCTATAAATGGTAGCTTTTCTATTTTCAGTAGCATTTTATACAACTTTGGAGTGTCAAAAGTAACTTACATCAAGTCATTATCAAATCAATGTTACTGACTAAACCCAAGAGCTTGATCACAATAAGTCAATAATGCACATCATGGTTTTGCAGTATTCAGCCTTTTTGTCATTGTTAGTATAATTGTAGGGTAAATAAACACAAAATGACAAAACACACATTTTAGTCTGCAATTTTACTTGCAACTGATACTGTTATTCTGCTCATAATTATATGGTACTGTCATCTTAACCCATTACCAAACAACAAAATTTTGGACTGTTCCAAATTCAAGGGTGATGCAGACAACAATTTCAAATGAATAAAATAGTACATTTTTGGGTCGTTTTGTATGGAAAATATTGTGGGAAATGAAGAAATTGCTTGTCAAAAGCAATTTCTTCATTTTCCACAACGTTTTCCGAAGCCCTTTTCTTTTGAAGAGTCAAAAAAGAGTCACTGTGTGGTAATGGGTTAACCCTCTCCCAAATAACTAATTCAGCATCATCGACGATATAAACAAACAAGACAATCAATGTTATTGTCCAACAAGGTTAACCCGGGACAACTTAATTTTCGTGTGCAAAGTCCGTTAGTTGAGCGTCTTAACAAAACATTGCCGATGTGGGGTCATTACATATGCAGATGTCCCGGGTTAATGTTGCTGGACAATACTGAACGTGCAAAATGTCTATATTGTAGCATCATCAGAGTTCAAAGAGGAGAGATTTTAGCTATTACTCTCCCAAACAATGCCTGGATTCAATGTCTTTAATGGGAAAAGTACTCCTAATAGGAAAAGTTCAGTATAGCAAGTAAATGAGTATCATTATGAGATGTAGTTGCATATCAAATATGAACCTTGTGTTTGTAAAGGAAACGTAAGTTCTCTGGCTAAAATTTGCCGACAAACAGACACAATAATAAACATATTACAATGGTTAACCCTTTCCCAAACAAGACCTGGTTTTGATGTCCCTAATAGGAAAGGCTTGGGAAAACATTGAAACAAAAGAAGAAACTGCTGATAACCAGCAGTTTCTCCTTTTGTCTCAATATTTTCTGTGCCATATTTTACACAACTCCTATCTTTAGAATTATAAATTTTGTCATTTTTGGCAGTTTTTGAATGGAATCACCCTAAAATTGTGCCATTTGGGAAAGGGTTAAAACAACAGGCCTGTGATGATGGGGACAAAAATCACTGATTGTTGGAGTACATGATTCAAAGGGAGGTTATCCAAAATGGATTGTTAAAATTGCCATACTAGAGTTCTGTCCCTTGATGGTAAATAAACCAATAATGGATGGGTGTGAAAATGTGATATCGAAGGTTAACAACACAGCACTCAAATATACATTTCAGAGTAAAAGGTATATAGGCTAAAAACTTCAGTAAAGTTTCCCCATAAAGTTTTTTTTTATTATTAGACCTTCTGGTGAAATTATACTCTATCATGAATATTGAATTGATTGAAGAAAATAATCATAAAAACCAGACCTTACTAAATAAAAATATTTTGTTTTACAAAGAGCCTGTTAAATTGGTAAAGATTTGTTGATGGGAATTAGTGAATGTAAGGTGGCATCAAAATTAAATTGAGGGTCAGACATCGGAATGTTTTAAAATGTTAAAGGCACAGAATATCTGCTTCATCAAGTAAGTGTATTGTCAGGAATTAGTACATGTTAGGTTGCATCAAAAATAACCCATCACACACTAAACCTACCTTCGGAGTCTGAGATATCGACACATTTTGTCGTCTCAAATAACCCATCACACACTAAACCTACCTTCGGAGTCTGAGATATCGACAAATTTTGTTGTCTCTTCTTGTGACTCAGCTATACCATGTAGCTGAGTCTTCGGAACTGAAAATATTATTACAATATAAACCAATAACCATACACACAGTCATGCAAAATGCTGCTATAATATACCTGTATACCATAATATTGATGCATGCAAATACAATTACCAAATACATATCCCTTTCTCAATCAAGGTTTTGAAATAATCCAGATATAAAAACCTTATAGAAAACATTGAAATAAAAAAAGGAAATGCTGATAACCAGAATTTTCTCTTTTTTCAAAATTTTCTTTGCTACAATCATTAATAAATCCTATCTTTTTCAACATTCATTTTGTCCTCTGCCCCACATTTGAAATTGGAACAGTCTAAATTGTTTTTGTTTGGGAAAGGGTTTACCACCCAAAATATAAATAACATGTATAGAACCTACAATAATATACTCAATCATGCAAGTCTAAATTTTGCACAATTAGCATGCAAAATTTGCAAACAAATCCCAATAAATATGGAACTAGAGGCCCTGAACAGCCTGAATCTCCACACAGTCTACAGGTCTGAATTTCGTGTAATTTCCAATCCAAGTTTTGGCTAAACCAGAAACATAGTAAAAACGGAATATATGATCAAAGCAAAAAGAAAGTAAATGGTTGATTAGTACATGTATTTGAAGCTGTAACAATGAGAACAAAGTTGAAAACAGCATTTTCTTTCCAATTCAATGGCCCATATAAGTGAATCAGTGCTCCCTTTTAACATTGTAAGAAAACTTAATAACCAACCTTTTCTGTACTGACCTCCAAGAAGATAAGCATATTCCTCCTTGTTATTATTTTCACACATTGTTTCACATATCTTTCACATTTCTTGAACTACATGTGTTTTCATGTTTATTCACAGAATGTCATTCCCATCATGATTATTGCAATCAGGTATTATAACCTACATGCTTAATTTCTATCAGAACAGTTGACATAGTCACATTTCAAGTCTACTTACAAAAATTCAAGTCCACTTAGAGGTTAAGTAGGAAGGTGAATTTGAGTCTTTGACGTAATAGTAGATCAGTCACACACAAAACTTACTTTTTCAGTTAACCCTTTCCCAAGCAATGTTAGCCCTGGTTTTGATGTCTCTAATGGAACAGTGCTAGGAAAATATTATGATTAAATACGAAAATCCTGATAATCAGCATTTTCTCCATTTCACTCAATATCATCTTGGCTATAATGCACACATAATCAGACGCATCACTTATAATTTTGCCACCAGATAGGCAAAAGAGGTTACAGATGTTGTTGAAAAGAAACAAAAAATAAGCTGCAATTACAAGGTTTTTGTTGAAAAGCTATGAAATACATGTACAGTTTTGCATCCACCAATCTCTTGTCTAAAAGAGTTTTGAATGCAGTCATATCATTTCATCTTTCAATATGAACATCTCCAAATAGCAGTTAAAACACCCACAATTATGATATTACACACATTGTTTATTTACACCAACTTAACCACTAAATTGGCAACAATGTATTTATGTAAATTGACCAGAATCTATTTATCAAACCACTTATGTCATGAAAAGGGAAACAAGATAATAAATTTACTTCCCTCACAAATATTTATACAGCCACACGGAAATAAAATTAAGTTGGCCACGGCAATGTCATTTGATGCATAGTGATATGTTCCTATTTGAATTTGTTACATGTATTTATATAATGTACCTAGAAAAGAGATAAAGGACCATTATAGCAAGTACCTTTAGTGCAATAATGAAACCTCTGATTTGAACATTTTCTCAAAGAAATCCTCATCTTGATATATCCAAATGAGGAAGCTTAGGAAAACATTGAGAGAGAAAAAAAAGAAAATGTATTTTCTCCCTTACCGACAGTATTTTCATAGATAAAACTTAAGATTTTACATATATTTCCGATGCTGTTTAATTAGTTTTCTGCTTGACTTTTGTATAAAGACTAGTACTGTTATTTGACAGTTTGGAGAGAACAAACCTGGTTTAAGAGAGTTTGTTAAGAAAATACATTCAAAATGACAAATTAAGGCCTTGTATGATTAATCATTGTTATATTTAATCAACCTTTTCCTCAACAACGGAATTTTGGACTGTTCTGATTTGTGCAGAAGACAAAAAGAGTGTTGCTGAAGCTAGGATTTGTGTACAATATAGCACAGAAAAAAATGAGGCAAAAGGAGAAAATGCTGGTAACCAGCATTTTCTTCATTTGCAACAATGTTTTCCAAAGCCTTTTCTATCAGGGATGTGAAAACCAAGTCTTGTTTAGCAACAGGTCAACACATGACATTCATCTAATCACTGTATGCAATCTTCATTATTACTATCAGTTACTGTCCTTTTTCTCTTTTGTTTATCTTTTCACTTTCTCTTAATCCTTTCCCAAACAAAATACCTGCCCTGCGTTCAGTAAGACAAAACGTTAGCTAACGTTAGCAACAGTCGCAGCTTCTTTGACACAAAATTGGCAGAATTGACCGAGTATTCCAAATGAAACGGCCAACGTTTTGTTTTACGAACGCAGCCCTTGTTTTGACCTCCTACAAGAAAAGGATATGAAAAACATTTTGGTAAAAGAAGAAAATGCTGATAATCAAATTTTCTCCTTCTGTCTCAATATTTTCTGTGTGATACTAATCGCAAAAACTCATCTTTATCATTATCCATTATGTGGTCTGCAGAAGCTTTCAAATTTTAACTTTCGTCGCTTGTGAAACATTCAGTGCAAAAGAACGCAATCAAGAATTTGGATAACGTTTTGATACATTTGAAGAAAAAGAATATAATACATGAAATAACCCTTTCCCAAACAAGACCTGGTTTGACATCCCTAAAAGAAAAGGCTTGGGAAAACATTGAAACAAAAGAAGAAACTGCTGATAACCAGCAGTTTCTCCTTTTGTCTCAATATTTTCTATGCAATATTGTACACAAATCCTATCTTTAATAATATCCATTTTGTCATTTGCAGCAGTTTTTAAAGTGGATCATCCTAAAATTTTACCGTTTGGGAAAGGGATAAAGTTGCTCTGACTACTGATATCATAGTAGGCTGAAAGTTCTTGAAGACAAAAAGGGGCATAACTTCAGTTTGAAAGATGCTGCAGACAATAAAATATATGTTAAAAGAAGTATGAATTGCGTAAAATTTAGCTAAGAAAATATTAAGGCAAAAGGAGAAAATGCTGGTTATCAGCATTTTCTTCTTTTGCCTCAATGTTTTCCCAAGCATTTTCTGTTAGGGGCGTCAAAAGCAGGTCTTGTTTGGGAAAGGGATAAGTCAACTTTTTGTATGTCCTTGACTTTGTTGAAAAAAGCAAAATGATTATTCTTAGTTTCAAGTACTTAGTAGATATTTTGACTCTTTCAAAAATGATGCTTTGTTTTAACACACGTAAGGAATGGCAGTAGAAAGCGTTAAGAGAAAAGACGAAAATACAAATTGACAGCATTTTCTCCCATCCCTCAACATTTTCTGTAGAATAAGATGCCATTTGAACATGGGAACATTCCAAATCTGCATATATAGTATATCTGATTGTGTCAACCCCAACATTTCTGAATTAGAACTAGTCTAAAATCCTGTTGTTTGTGACAAGGTCAACACTTACCTAAACACCAAACAATGAGAGTGATTCAATTTGAACACAGTTGCCAATGACAAAATGGATGTGGTTTAAGATAGGAAATTTTTACAATAAAACATAGACAACATTGAGGCAAAATGAGAAAATGCTGGTCATCAGCATGTTTTCTAAAAACTTTTCCTATACGGGACATAAAACCAGGTCTTGTTTGGGAAATTGCAAAGTACAACCAATTTCCCAACCTATATACAAGATTCAAAGTGTTCGCAATTTGAAAAGGTCTTTCTGCCCTTTCATTTAGAATAGTTCAAAATTTGAGCAACAAAATAATTTGTTTATATCGTTAGACGCTAGACAAAATTTGAAGCAATTATAGACAACAAAACAAAATAGTATGTGAATGATCCAAAACTATTTTCTGCCAGGATAGTCAAAACAAGGTAATGTTTGGTAGAGGTTAAATGAGTTAACCCTTTCCAAAACAAGACCTAATTTTGACATCCCTAAGATATTAGGCTTGGGGAAACATTGAGGCAAAACAAGAAAATCAGCACTTTCTCCTTTTGCCTCAATATTTTCTGTGCTATATTATACACAAATCCATTCTTTATCAGCATCCATTTTTGTCATCTGAAGCAGCTTTCAATATGGACCTCCCTAACATATTGTTGTTTGTTAAAGGGTTAATGCATACATACTCTGAAATTTTCCGGGCTCTATCTCTTTATTTGTAAATCCCATGGCTGTCTCCAGGCCTCGATCTGACATCACGTCTAATAATTCCTCGTCACTGCTCTGTCTCCGTCGACCTGATAAACCACCGTTGGTGCCTCGCGAGTTGAAGACAACCTCCGACTGACCGGGTTCCATGCTGGATCGATAGTCGACAAGAAGTGACTCTGTCTCGGTGCTTGATTCGTTATCTGACATGGTAAGATTTAGTTGTACATGACCCCACTCAAAACTTAACATTCAAGGAAAAGGATAATCTGAAAATAGAAAATATGTTGTTGTTTTATTTTTTTTGTAACTAATATCAACTTTTACACATAAAGGCTTTCCTCAACAAAAACATTTCAGCGATGTCCGATCTGAGAGCTGCTGAAGACAAAAAATGGGTGTTGATAAAGATAGGATTTGTGAAATATATAGCCAAGCTCAGTCTGTTTAAGAAAGGTTCAGCCTTTTCATTCTGATAAAACAAAAAGATGTAAGAATATTCCAGTCTTGGCAGTCACAAAATGAAAAGACAAGCCATTTTGTTTTACTAGAATAATTCTGTATTGTCATATTATGTACAATCTTTCATTTTGGACAAGTCTAAAATTTCCTTCTGTGGGTAAGGATTACAATTTCAATTAATATTCAAGGATTAGATTTAATTCATTAAAATTCTTAAATTAAAATCACACAATTTGACCTTAAAAAGTTACACTGACTGCTTGAACTTAGACCTTTGTCATAAAAGTTGTCTAAATTGAGTATGTACTCATCAAGATAAACATTACAGTAACATTTTTGTACAACATCATTTTGAAAATAATTTGTTAATTCAGAAGAATAATGGTTCACACTTATTTTGTCGAGATATCACAAATTGTTTAAGTTTTTGCACACAAAAAATTACTACTGGTACTTTATTTGTGCAAACAATGATAACATAAACAACTAAGTTCCACAGAAAAATTCATAAAAATAAACACTAAAAATACAGAAACATAATAATAACAAACACAATAATTATAAAGTCATGCTAAAAAGTCCATTCAAATAAACACAGCAGCTCTGGTTTTGACAATCCTATGATGTTCAATTGGGAAATGCTGAGGTTAAAGGGGCCCATTCTATGTTTTTATGCTTCCCAACTGTTCGGGAACTCATATTTGTGCATGGAAAAACAATAAGCAATGCATAAAAACCTCAATCACGGCGAATAACCATCTTTCCTTTGCTATAGATCAATCCTTTACAAGCGTGTATACACATTCTATTTTTACTTCAAAACGTGACAAGGTCAAGGTCAACGAGACATACCTCCGCGGTATTAACACACCGTACAACCGGCTGTGTCGATGACTGTGACCTTATTGGCGAGGGATACGTGGAAAGGTTTATTTTGTACAAGCACTGAACATTTATACGCATATTTATCAACTATAGAATACCAAAGATCCTTTCGTTTATTTATGAAAGTAATTCATTTGACCTACCATGCACATGACATCAGATGCCGAATCGGTCTTCGCTGACTTTCGACGCAGCTGGTTGTTCGGTGTGTTAAATCTCGCTTAGCACAGATGACGTATCTCTGACGTAATTGATTTTTGAAGGTTGGGCATATGTAGCCGTTACAAAACAAAAACAAGAACGCCCGCACGTTATTAATTGACTTGGATTTTAATACTTAAAAAAGCTCGATGAGTGCTAAGAATGGACATAAATGATCTACCCCTTCAGGTTGGTAATTTCATACGTTATTTCTGGTTTGTAATTATTGTGCCATTTGCATTTTCAACAGCAAAGCTGCTACAAGTTTTAAACTTTGTTTTCAGTAACAATCAGTAACAAGATGTGTTTGTGAAACATGAATGCCCCCGAAATGGCCATTTTTCGAAAATGTTAAGTTTTTGTAGTAAGGGTTAATAAGGGTTATCAGATGACCTTGAGGAAGGTCATATTGCATGGAACAGACAGATATCATTGAAAGGAAGTTACATACCAAATTTCAGCTTTGTATGTCAAATACTTTCAGAGAAATGGCAAAAGTTTTTGGACAGACAGACAGATAGATGGACATGAGTAAAACAATAATATGCCCCTGATCTCTCGATATGGGGACATAACAAGATCATCAATCCATGGTCCTGAGTTAGGCTTCCAAATGAATACTCCACTCAGGCTTTTTCTTGCATAGATTATTAAATGTACCACCTAACTCAGAACCATGATTAAATGAACAATGAACTATGGTACATGTAATACATGGATTATTTCTTTAACAGTCATGTAGATCTACATGATTCATGCAATTACCACACATTGACAATATCCAGTCTTTCAGATTTGGAGGTCACTGCAAAAACCATACACTGCTGTGGAATGAAATGAGGAATTGTTCATTACAAATAATTTCTCTACTTGGTATAAATCATTACAAGCCATTTCTCTTCTGGTCTGTCATTTTTCTTTCCTTCACAATCATGATTTTTGAACTTGCAAGCATTCTGGCACTGAAATCGCTCATCAAACTTCTTACAAATGTAACAAGTCTCATGCAATGACAATAAAACAAAATCATCAATCTTATAAAACTTGTATTTCAGTAGCAAAAATAGTTTTAACAATCATTGATATAAAAGAGTGCTGTAAAATCTGGCATACAGGAGGGCTATAAGGAACAAAATGTACAAGCAATCTAAGGGAAATGTGTTTCTATTTACATGTACAGGTGCAGTACCATGGTTACCATGCTGGGCATTTTGTGTATTCTTTTACATTCAAAATACAGGTAAAAAAGGAAAGGTTGTCTTTTAAAGCAATATCTTACTTTAACCATCCAGTCATCCAAAAGTACTTTCCAAAATGGTAAAAATGTCAATCTGATTAAAATCTGGCATTAACTTACAGTAACATCTGACAGACACCAGTAAGGGGTCATCTTCAAAGACCTTTTCTTCTGGCCAATCAAATCAATGCTTTCATGAAGATACTGTTGAGCGAGAAAAACTGACAATAAGTCCATGAGGACATCACATTTCATCAGCTTGTCATGGAAAACCAGGGCTGCCTTAAGTAGACAAATTGTTAGCTAACGTTACCAACATTCGCAACTTCATTGACCCAAATTTGACAGAATTGACCGAGTTTTCTGAATGAAACGGCTAACTGTTAGCTAACGTTTTGTCTTACTGAACGCAAGGCATGTATGACAATGGATTTAATGGCAATGGATTTTGTGCTAAAAATATAGTAAATTTACTGTTATGTTTTGATGTTTTAATAAACCGTTTGTGTCGTTATAACATTTCGTAACTACGGCTTGAACCAAGCCTTAGTTACTAGATTTTATTTCAACACCGTCGAAATGCTTTTGTTTGTCCGAAATTACATCACTGTTAACTGGATAAAATCATTCCCTATTGGTAAGAGTAAATATAACTGATATTGGTTTCCCCAGGGTCATAGAAGATGATCCCTAACTGGTGCCTGTCAGATGTTCATGTAAGTTAACACCAGATTTTAATCAGATTACAAAAATCTGGACTGCTCTGACGGCATGTGAGACTCAAAGTACAGACCAATATACTTGAGCCGAGATCTAGAAAAAGGCCATTCTGGCATTTGAGATAAACAATGAAACAGTCAGTAACATATAATAGTCTGATCATGACAATAATTGCTGTTCTCTTGCTTCTTCTACAGGTCACCAAGAATCTATCAGAGAATAACATGGATCTTGATCAGACTGCATACATATAAAGACTGGTCTGGATCCATGCTGGTCTTAGATGTTTTTAGGGCCCTTTTTCCAAATCCTCATTTATATTGCCTAAACACCTAAATGTGTGTTTCATGGATCAATTGCTAGTAAATGTTTTATTTCAAATTCAATATCTCTTCTCTTTTAAAAGAGATTCTGACATACACAGAAAATATGCTTAAAATTCATTCATACAAGCATAACAATATCAAGAAAAAATAAAATGCATTTTTAAAAGTCAGGATAACAACAAAATGGGGCTAGTTATCATCAGCCTACATATGATAAAATGATCACTTTGTCAATAACCAAAATATTCAATAATACATTTTCTTTTCTAGATATACTTCTGAAGCAATTATAATATTTTTTTTCAGTCTTATCAATGCCGAATTCAATAAGTATAGAATAACATTGTTCAGACAGCATGCTGATGATCTTGATTTATGCTGCATGTCATAAATCAGCCTGTTGAGGGTTATGTGGGGCTGTATTCACAAACTTTTCTGAATTGATTTTCTTATTTCCAAATCATATTAAAGTCCATCTGATGAACAAACATGAGTCACAGCCAATCGGATGGATTGTTATGTAATTCTTGAAGTTATGAAGGGAATTAGACTGCTTCGTGAATACCAAACCCTGAATTAACAAGCCCCATTTTGTCGTCTTCATTCACAAACACATGACAACATGAAGGATTCAAAGACAACGGAGCTGGCTCTAGCTTACCTGACATATCAGTTAAACAAGCACTCCCAGGATATTAGTGTTAAACATGAAAATAAATGTGACAGGAAATTACAACACGGCCATCTTAATACACATCTTAAATATTACATTTTATTGTCAGTGTTATTGCAAAACCTCATAACTACAGCTTGTTTTAGGCTGTAGTTATGAGATTTTACAATGACACCAACAATATTATTTATTCGTAATTTGTAGAGGAAAAAATTGAAAATCAGGCTAAAACTTCCTTAAAAATTAGTCTACAACACTAGTACTGTAGTTAACATCAGATTCATTATGCTGCGACTATATCCCACTCAACAACTAAGATCTAGCCTAGCTCCTGCATTCTATGAAAACATAATTAAAATGAAAGTAACACCAATTTAATTGTAAAATTCCAGTACTGCATAGTAAGTCCTTTTCAATGTAATGAGAAAGAAATAAGTCACCTGTTATTTGTACATTAGGTGATCAGTTTCACCAAGGGTGTCAAAAAACCTCCAAATGGGTTTTTTTACCCCCTAAATGAATTTTGTACCCCCAGTTTTTGCAAGCAGCCTTCGTTGTCTCTAATAGAGGGGGTACAAGCATGCAGTTAAAGTATGGTTTGTACCCCCAGATTTGAAAGTCAGCGAAAACCCTGTTCACCAGAAAAAGTTTCCCCTAATCGAGCTGCGGTATTATTTACTCTCTGGCGTCAAGGTCACACATGCTTTCAACCTCCAAACAGGGATTACATCAGAGCTAAGTAATCTCTGCCACAACAAACATCACATGATGAAAGTATGTGCATGTGACACATGTCAATATGGTGGATTGTTTGGCATACTCAGGTATCTATCTATATATACTACCTAACTCCCCTTTCGGGTATTACTGGCAGGTGTTGTCCTGCTCACGGAAATCAGTCGAGTTCTGACAAATGGGTGACATTTGTTTCCGATATTTTTTAATTCTAGTTTTCTTTTAGCACATTATGATCTCAAATCATTACAAACACACAGCCATTGCAACAAAACCATGTGGAAATATGAATTATCGAATCAGGGAGCCTGCTCGAATACGGGAAACTAGAGGCTACTTAGGGCTGTGGATCGTTGGGTAAGTGGCGATCCGATCCGATCCACGATTCATGAGCAACGATTCACAAATCGATCCACGAATCTCTACAGCTGCAAAAGTGGTCAGAAATCTTGTTGCAGAAGACAAATTAAGTGTCAGTTATTCACATTTTCTTCATTTCTCCCTGAGGGTTTTCATCTGCAGGGCTCGCGCTGGCAATCGCCACTTGAGCCATTGGCGACAATTTAGAAAATGTGACTAAAAAAAAATGAATGTGGCTCAAAAGCTTGACTTCAACTTTTTTGCCTAAACCAATCACCAATTAACGAGGGTGTCAACACTTACTTATTGTTTAACATGAAAAATCGATAATCCGTGATTGACATCGTCTAAACGGTCTAGTAGGCACGCGAGTTACAAATTCCTTTGTGCAATCATGCGGCGGAAAGAGGGGACGCATCAGTGTGAAAACCATGTCAACAAAATCCCCGTAACTGCAGGTTGTTTTAGCTGCAGTTACGAAGTTTTGGTTGTAAAACAACGATATCAAATCAACAATAGTTTTCATTACGTCATCCTTTTTTCCCGCGCTTATACTAGCACGCGCATTTTTTGTCAACAAACCGTAGTAAACATAGCCATATTTGGATGACCTGCACCCGCTTGAAAAAGTCACATGATCATATCGAGACTGGAATTTTCCGCTGTTAGGAGAGTATTTTCAATACAATTTCTATCGACTACGTCATCAAATGACAACTGTGTTGGCGGCATTTCCTTTGATTTCGACATGAAAAATGTAATGATGTATCTTTTTTATTTGATAATAGTAAATCGTAATGCGAAATTAGAAATATAGAATTGTGAAAAACGTGTATTAGAAAGTCAGCTAGTGACACAAAGAATACATGTTCCAATATCAGTTACATTCGTATTTATAATTGGAAACTAGCTCTACCAGTGTTCTCCCCAGCCCATTAAGCTGTATCGGCCCCACTACAGCTTCATGTAATTCAGTGAAATGCCCCTACAGCTTTAAAAGTACCCCACAGCTTAATTTCTTTAAAATGGTCACAAAAGAGAGACATTTAGAGATATTGCAGGTAAAAAACTGATCAATGGTGCATTTTTACAAACTAAAATGTACTAATTCTGTATAAAAACATTATGGGAAAAGAAGAAATTGCTCAAATTGAGCAATTTCTTTTTTTCCCATTATGTTTTTATTTACAATTATTTGCATGAACACAATGTATTTTCAAGGTTTACCAATGCCACTACGGCTTCAAAGTATTCTGCGGAGAACTCTGTCTACCTTACATCATTTGTTTACTTCCATTTAGCCATTTGACAGTTAAAGTTCGCGTAAATTAAAATAAGATGCCTTACTGTTGATCTTTTTTGTTATGCTCTAAGTGTTAAACATGTTTGTTTACTTTATTGTAAAAGATCGCGATCCAGCGATCTCTTAGGTGACGATTAATCGTACTCGAATCTTTGATTAGATTCGTGAATATCCGAGTACTCGGATACTCGCAGCAGCCCTAAGACTGGAGCCCAGCAGTATTATGCAACCAGAGCAACAGATCTGGGTGTAGACGCTTGTGACAAAATGTGTGTTTCAATATAAAGAGTTCATTCAAAAGATACTTGCGCTAACGATCTACCTCTGCTAACTCACTCTACCTCTACCACCACTAATGATGTTAATTATGTCTGTTCTCTGAAAACAGTATCATGAACATGTTAGGGAAGTTGAATTTTGACCAAATATCCACATTCTATTGACAACTCTTGAGGAAATGTTTGATTTACTCACCGAGAAAACGCTTCTGTATGTACAAATTTTTTTCTATTTTTGTTTACAACTATAGCTTTTAGATTATTTTGGATGTTTTTAATGATTTTTTCAGAGATTATTGAACTTTTTGACAGATCACGGTACCTCACTGATTGAAGAGTATTTGTGAAAGGAGTGACGTCCCTTTACAAGCACACACCACTATATTTTTCCTCTTTAGAATAACCAGTCTTCTTCCTGTGTATGTCCCCCCGCCTTCGGGGCACTCCCTTCCGGGATTAAAACGTCTCGTCTATCTCTATCTATCTCTATCTATTAGTACTGCAGCACCCCCTCGCGGAGATTTTGTGCAGGTCTGCGCGTCAGTGCAAGTTGTTAAAAAGATGGGAAAAGTGAATCTAAAATAATGTGGGAATGTGAAAAAAGATAGTAGTGTGCTGTTAAAAGTTGTAACGTTTAATGTGCAGTGCAGATAAAACAGATAAAAACAGATATACTTTTTATGGTTTACAATGGTCAATACTGCTGACTCCTCTTTTAAAGGAGTCAATTGTCGGCAGCATGACAATATTTGACGGCAGACGGTTCCACTCCACAACAGCTAGAGGAAAGAAGGAGTACTTATAAACATTTGAAGTAGCTTGTAGCTGTCTGTATGCGAGGGGGTGCGTGTGTCTTGTGAGTCTTGTGGGGTGTTGGAGGTATGGTGGCACTGGGACTGCAACAAGGCCATTTACAATTTTGTAAAATAGACAGAGTCTGGCGTCTGCCCGTCTATTTTCGAGGGTGCGCCAGCCCAATGTACAAAGCATGGCAGTCACACTCACATATGTGGAATAGTTGGATGTGACCCACCTTGCTGCTCTATGCTGGACCATCTCCAATTTTCGGGTATTTTGTTTGGTATGGGGGCTCCACACAGGGGAAGCGTACTCGAGTATGGGGCGGACAAGTGACTTGTAGGCCATATCGCGTATACCTTGGTGCTTTGGTTTAATATTGCGCCTTATGAATCCAAGGGCCTTGTTTCCAGCACTGGCAACTTTACCTATGTGGTGGTTAAAGGATAAGTCATCACTTATCTCCACACCAAGGTACTTGGAATGCTTAACGGCCTCAAGTACTTGCCCATGAAGTGAGTATTGGGTAGGGATAGGAGTTCTAGCTTTGGTAATATGGATGACATTACACTTACTTGGATTGAACTCCATATCCCATTGCAGTTCCCACTGGTGGAGCCGATCCAGGTCGTTCTGTAGTATGACCGAGTCCGCCTCTCGTGAAATGGCAAGGTATGCAGCGGTATCATCAGCGAACAACCTGACACGGGAGGCGACATCTTGAGGCAGATCGTTTATATAGATCAGAAAGAGGATAGGACCGAGAACGGACCCCTGAGGAACACCAGAGGTTACTGGGACTGTATCGGATGCTACGTTCTCGATCACTACCCTCTGCGACCTACCTGCAAGAAATGCCTTAATCCATGCCAAGCTGCTGCCTCTGACACCATAGTTGTGTAGCTTGTAGAGGAGTTTAGTGTGACTGACCTTGTCAAAAGCCTTACTAAAGTCAAGCAAGACAAGGTCAGTCTGTTTACCTTGTTGTAGATTTCTTGCCAAGTCCTCTACCAGCGACACTAACTGTGTCTCACATGACCTCTTGGACCTGAAACCATGCTGAAGGTCATAGAGAATATTGTTACCGTTCAAATGTGACATGAGATTTGTAGTAACAATATGCTCCATGAGCTTGCAGCAAATACATGTGAGGGAAATAGGTCTGTAGTTTGAGGCCATGCATCTCTCACCTTTTTTGAAAAGTGGGCTCACATTTGCTTCAGACCAGTCAGCTGGGATGGTTCCTGTTGAGAGAGATTGTTGGAAAATTACTGCCAGAATAGGAGCAATCTCCTCTCTTACCTTTTGCAGCACTAGTGGCTTTAGCTGATCTGGTCCACAAGCCTTGTGGGGGTTTAAGTCCTTCAGGAGTTTCAGGATACCACGCTCTGAAATGACTATGTCTGGCATAGGGGTATAGGCATGAGATTGACGACCCTGTATTTTCTGTTCGCATAGTTGGCTGAGTTTCAATGGAGACTTTGGTGTGAACACAGAATGAAATTGGTTGTTAAGTATATTGGCCTTAGTCTTAGGATCAGTATACATAACACCATTTTGTTTTAAGGGGGCTATACCTTGTGAATCTTGTCTGGTATTTTTTAGCAGGGAGAAGAGCTTCTTTGTACTGTAGGTATTTGTTACCTCATCTGCAGTTTCATGCAGTCCAAGAATCTCTTCAAGGTAGTCCTCTTCAGCTTTCTTCAAGCGCTGCTTCACACGGTTTCGCCACTGGGTGTGCTTCTCTTTAAGCTGCCTCTTCTTACCTGGTGTGCTAGCATGCTTGAATTGCTGATAAAGACTATCCCTCTTCCTCATGTCACGTATAATGTTTTGGGTAATCCAAGGGAGTTTGGTCCTGCCTGTGATGTTCTTTTTTGGGACATGCTTATCAATACCCGACAGGAGTGATTCCTTGAATGAGGTCCACAAGTCATTTACCTTCTTACCTGCATACGATGACATGAAGGTATCCCTGAATCTTGCCATGTGTTCCTTTAGGCCATCCCAGTTTGCTCGCTTATACAAAAGTACTTGGCGGGGTCCTGATCTAGATGTTTCTGGCCTTATACTTACCTCTGCATAGACAATATCATGGTCAGATAATCCTGGAAGAGTCTTTACTTTATTAATAAGTGTGGGGTTGTTTGTCAAGAACAGGTCAAGTATGTTATCATTTCTAGTGGGCTGATTTACAACTTGAACAAGATTAAGGTCATTCAGCAAGTCAACGAAATCAGTATATATTTGGGTCTGTGAGCAGCCTTCTTTAATTGAAGGTGTGTTGTCAACCCAGTTGAAATTGGGGTAATTAAAGTCACCCAATACCCATATATTGGTATTTGTGTTTTCTCTTTGGACCATTTCGATTGACCTCTGTAATTCAGCTAAGCTGTCTCTGTCGTTCTCTTTGGGTTTGTAATAAGCTGCTATGTGCAGTGTTTTAGCTCGTCTATCTGTTTAAAAAAAGAACTAAATGCAAGGCACTAAAATACAATTATCTATCTACAGAGATAAAATATTCAGAATACATAAAACACAAATCTTTGTATTACAACTATATACGACATATTGCACTATTAACGCTGAGATCCTGGGAGTGACCTTTCCATGTACAAACATAGTCACTCTTGTATATATGAAGACTAGAAGTTACCATTTATAGAGCTTATCATTGCTTAAAGTGTAACATAGTATGTAGTAATAAATAAAAGAAAATTAAAATTAATCTCTATGTCCTTATCACAGATAAAATCTTATGTTGAGTTCATAAGGTAAATGGAAGGTGGGTATTAACCCATTTCCGCCTGAATGGCATATAACAATTATATAGTTGATCAAGGGTTAAAATCAGATAAATTTGAAAGTATAGTAGTTAAATCATTTATAACATAATACTTGATTCAAGTGTAAAACATTTTGATTCTTGACTTAAATATCCATCTCAAACATAGTTGTCATGTTTCCTAAAAAAATTTAATCATCTTAACCATATTATACCTGGTTTGTGCAGTTGGACTATATATATATTATGTAGCATTGATTGTACAGGTGGATCTCTGCTGTTACATATGTTGAACTATAGACATATGTCTCATGCCTCTATCCACTTGTAGCTTCGGTGGTGTTGGAGAGAGTTTAAAATATATATGGATAAATAAATAAATTAATAATATAATAATATAAAACAGGATATATTAAAGAATGACGGCGATTTGAATTAGATATTCCAATTACTCTCTAGTATATCCTTTAGTCCATTCTAGAAGTCTGTACTGCAGCCAGTCCTATTTTATATGGGTTTGACCACATGTGTTTGAGTATTGGTTTTTTTTTTAAGTCTAATACTTTTATAGAATGATTGGATCACAGCCTTTAGTTTCCATATAATTTTGGATTTTTTTTTATTTTGGTTTTTGTAAGGATATATAGATGTGATTTCTTCGAAAACAGGACATTTGATAAGACACAGTAGTAATCGCCCCTGATAGTTAACGTTACCCAAAGTACGCTATAAACTGGTACCCCGTCTTCTCTTTGTATGATTGGTCGATTGGTTTCGTCGGTTGTGTATACTAACCAATCAATGCACCCAGTTTGCCAGGTATTACCAGACTCTTTACAACGTAGTGTATTAGAGGCGGGAACCAGACTAGGTTCCTTACAATTTATTTTGCATGGACACCAAACGAACCTGAATTGTATGGGAATGCGTTAATCCTATGAGTATTGGAATGAAATATATGTATCTTCGTTCTTGCACGTACACCTCAGTTGCTGACGTAGGAAAATGGTTTCCGGTGAACTCGGCCTTATTACGAACTCGGCCTGTCGAACTCGGCCTGGCGAACTCGGCCTTATTTTAAGATATTTAGTAATATTATATAGTGAATGTACAAGATACAAGATACAAGATTTTATTCAGAAAACTCACATAACAAAGTGGGTGTCCTCCAATAAAAGATCAAAGTACATGTATAGTCAAGCAAGAAAACTACCTTAACATTAAAGATGTTATATTAAAGTCACAAATATATTTGGTTTCTATAACGTTGACTGGGTTCATTAAACGATTAAATAGTCGTAATGAAGACCCAGAGTCTGGTTTAAAGTCGTGGTTTTCAATTTGCATTTTATTAAATAAAATATCTCTAGGTGCATCGTATTTTGAACAGTGCAGCAAAAAGTGTTGTTCATCTTCTAGTTTATTACAAGTGACACAGACCCTTTGATCGCGGGGGATCTTAGGTCTAACATAACGACCTTGTTCGATAAGTAGGTCGTGTGCACTTATTCTTAGCTTGGAGAATTCTTTAGTTTTCTCTTTTGAGAGTCCAAAGGATAGGTACTTTTGTAATGAGAAATCAGAATAGATATACGAAAAAGTGTACAGTTTATTAGAATCAGTCTGGGTTCTCATACGAGACAGTTCATTATTCAAGTCAATAGAATATCTACAGGATATAATATTTGAAATATCACTCGAATGTACTTCTGATTCTGAGAGTGAAAATTTTTGCATATAGTCATGTATGCATGAATACCACGATTTGAAACCAGCTTCAGATAAAGATTTATCAAGCTCAAATGTCTCACGTAGCAGACGATCACTTGGAAGCTGAGATAAACGAGAATAGAATTTGAATGACTGACCACATATGAAGTTGAAAATGGGCTCTCTGCCAAATTCGAGTTTAGAAGCAAAGTTAGATGCCTTCTTGTGAACACCTAGAAGGTATTTGCAAAATCTATTATGGATTTTCTCGAAAGGAAAATTATCGATAGAGTTTTGTTTAATATTGTAGTCTCCTATCCAAATTTCAGCTCCATATGTTAAGATGGGGCGAACAAGAGTGTCAAATAGTTTAAATTTCAATGAATTATTCATAAACTCATGGTCAAGAACATTTGATTTCAATGCAAAAATTGCTTTTAAACTCTTGTGGTACAGTTGTTCAACTGCATGTTTGAAATGGCCATTGCTCGAAAGTATAATACCTAAATATTTGTATTTATCGACCATCTCAATGACTGAATTATTAAAGTTAAAATTGAGATTTTCTGTTTTAATTTTCCTTGTACTGAAAACCATTACTTTTGTTTTATCAATGTTAATCCTCAGCTTCCATTGATCGCAATACAATTCCAAAGAGTCAAGGCAGGATTGTAAACCTTCCTTACTCTCCGATAATAAAAGCAAATCATCAGCATATATCAAACAGTTTAGCTTGGTCGAACTTAATGTAACAGGTGCAGAATGTAAATTATAGCTCGATGTATTCGATGTTTTTTCATATCAATTAGATCTAATATTTTATATTAGATTCTGAATTATTTGTTATATAAATCACTATATCATAAGTATTTATGATGAATTGATGTGTATTATCAAACATGGAGATTTCAGAATTTTAAGAAGTTGTAGACGACATAAACAATGAATTCAAATGCAGAAAATTGTATATTGACGCAGAGAAAACATCGAGAGAAAAGTCGAAGTTGTTATTTGTTAAAAAATTACCATTTTCTATCTCGATGAATATAAACGGCAAAATGTTTGGATGGTGCGAATCCTTAACTGCTGCAGTCTTCAAAATGGATGTTTTCGAAGAAAGTAATATTTTACAATTTAGTATTGAATATTTAAAGGCAAAATGAGAAAATGATGATGATTTTAATTTTCTTGTTTTGCCTAAATTATTCCCACGTTTATTGACAAGCCTATTTCATTAGGGTCCTCAAATACCAGGTATTGTTAGCAAAACGATTAACAAGTTATTGTACTTTACGAAATTATGGGTGTGAATCACACGTTACTTTAATTGCTACGTTGATTACAATGCGTGGCTACTGTGAATGACGCGTGGCCACTGTTTACCCTTTACCACAGCAATAAGATAATAGACTGTTTGATTTTCTGTTTTTACTTTATACTGTAGTTTGTTATCAGAAACCGCATTTTATATTTATTCTTTTTTAGTTTTATTGTAGGTCCTGTGTTTAATAAAAGCATTAATACTGGTCAGTTTGATATTTGGTGATTGTATAATTAAAGAATAAAACAGAAGCAACAAACTGGATAAAATGATTTAATTTTTGGGAAGCGAATTTTGCAAAATTTGCTTCTCTTTGCAGCCGCCCCTCTCTGCACTTTACCATTCTCTGCATACTACACAACATCTTCCGGTCCTCCTCACTATAAATAGTTCTATCAAAAGCAAAGATTAATGATGTAACAGTCATTCGAATATTCAATATATAAGTCTGAAGTTATACATGTAGATATTGAATTGTGTGACTGAAAATAAAACATTCAATTAATCATGTCTCTAAGAGAAGAAAAGACCGACGTAGTAATTTGCTTTATTATGGTTCAAAGATCAGTCCAATGGCATTCATTGTAAATCGGTCAGTCAAGTTTACTGAACTATGAAATATATTCAAAGCTATAAATAGACGCATGGAATCAAAGTATTCAAGGTATTCAAATGGATAATTAAAGTAACTAATCAAAGTACTCTACTACATTATTAACAATTTTGCTTCCCAACAGTACTTTCAGTACTTTGATTTATATATATGATGCAAATCTTGAAATATTAACAATACAACCTATGTAAGCGTTAAACGGAGGACATGGGCTGGTGCCATACCTGCATAGTTGCAGGATCGATGTTGTTAATCAATTTACCATACTTGAATTATGCAGTCTACTCGCAAATATTTTCCCTTGTCTGACGCGTGGACGTGGTCTCGATTCTGGAAAAATCCTGGCCTATCTGCTTCACGGTAACACTACACCTCCGAAGTACCGAACCCTTGTTCAATCAATGTTCTATTTCAAAAACAATTTCTGCATTATTGAATATAATATATAGGTATTTGAACTTGAAATGTAAATAATTATTTATTGTTGAATGATTTGAAAATGAATAAAATATAACACTGGTGGGGTTTTGTCCGCCTTGCCAATTTTAGTGGTGGGGTTTTGTCCGAGGGGGTTGTTCATACAGTTCATATAGTTCATATAGTTGGTAGAGGCCTATTGCACCAGGTGCATAAGCTAATCTTAGCTTCTATTGGCCCTTTCTGTTTGTTTTCCCTCGTTGTATGTTTCCACTTCCGGAATTCTTCTTTAGTATCTCGCGTTATTCAAACACTTTTTTTAATTATTATATATGGTATTTCACTCTGATATATGTCTTAAATTGTCTTAAAACACATGTAATTAATCATATTACATTGATATGCCTTCTTCTTATCAAATTTCTTTGAAAAATCAGCTATTTACACTAACATTTTGCAAATTTGAAAAAAAAGTTTTACAACTTACTTTCTAGATTGTATTTTGATTAATCAAATTATGATTAATGAACTCTGTGTCTATACAGACGTACAACCTAAACACTGTCTGAACTAGTTTTTAAAACTATTTACATGTTGGACATTAATCTGTTGAACTGTTACTTGATTAAGAACGATAGCAGTCAGCAGCAAACTTGTTTCTCGGTGACCACAACTTATTTAGTCTTGATTTGAAAATGTTCAAATTTGGTGCCATCACTATATCATTTGACAGGTTGTTCCAGAGGTTAACAACTCGATTGCTGAAACAGAATTTTCTTACATCTAGTCTAAAATTTTTCTTATATAGTTTCAGATTGTTTCCCCTGGTTCCTGTTGCGTCTCTTAATTGTAAGATAGGTCTAGAAGTTTTGTCAATACCGTTCAGTAGCTTGAAAACTTGGATAAGATCGGACCTATCCCTCCTATATTCTAAAGTTGGGAGTCCCAGTTTTTTTAGTCTTTCACTGTAAGAGAGTGTTTTTATTGATTTTACCAATCTTGTGGCCCTTCTTTGAACATTTTCAATGGTAATTATGTCTTTTTTATATTTTGGTTTCCAGATTACCGAGGCGTATTCAAGGTGTGGTCTCACCAATGATTTAAATAAATTTAAGAACATGTCAATATCCATATACGTAAATGATTTGCTTATTAGGCCTAAATTTCTATTGGCTATGTTTACTTCATTTGATATGTGGTTTTTGAAACTTAATTTGGAATCAAATGTCACCCCAAGGTCTTTTTCAAATTCTACTTCTTCAATTTTAGTGATAGTTCCGTCGTTTGCTTCGACAAAATACTCATCTGCTGTGCCCGTGCCGATGTGTAGGCTTTTGCATTTTTTAGCATTGAATGTCATTTCCCATTTTTTTGCCCATGAGCATGCACTGAAAATATTGTCTTGTAGTGCTTGTTCATCGTCAGGAGTTTTGATTTCAATGTATAATTTTGTGTCATATGCGAACAATTTGATGGGGCAGTTCATATCGTCTGGGAGGTCATTTATGAATATAAGAAAGAGTACAGGCCATAAGACACTGCCCTGAGGAACTCCGCTTGTGACGTTACGCCATTGAGAACAGTTATTATTAATGATTACTCTTTGTCTTCTTTCAGTAAGGAAGTCCTCTAGCCATCTGTACAATTTCCCTCTTATGCCCATATACCATATTCTTTTCAACAGCCTTTTGTGGGGTACCTTGTCGAATGCGGATTTAAAATCTAAGTATATTATGTCAACATTGTTGTTGTTATCTAGTATGTTTGTCCAATCTTCAATGCATTCTAATAGTTGAGTGACGCAAGATCGTCCACTTCGGAATCCATGTTGTTCAACATTTATTAGCTTATTTCTTTCCAGATGTTGTATTATTTTATTTCTAAGTATTTTTTCCATTATTCTACAGCAGATGGATGTCACACTAATGGGTCTGTAATTCTCAGTTTTATATTTACTTCCAGATTTATGTATTGGTGTTACGTTGGCTGAATTCCATTGGATAGGTAGTTTTCCTTCTTCTAAGGATTGTTTAAAAATAACTTTTAGTGGTTCTTTAATTGATTGTCTGGTTTCATATATCAATGTTGGGTGAATTTCATCTGGACCCTGTGACTTTGCTGGATTGATTCCTTTTATTGCTTTGTCCACATCCTCCTCACTTATTTGTATTTCTTCCATGATAACATTGCTAGTTTTACTAGGGATAGGAATAGGCTCTGTTTCTTTTGTGTCCGAGGGGGTTTTGTCCTATCTATATATACTGCCTAACTCCCCTTTCGGGTATTACTGGCAGGTGCGCGTCTGTGCTGGAATAAAAACTGTTAGTCATTGGTTAGAGTGCCAAATTTTAATTAAAAGTATTGTGAGTGTTGTCCTGGTGGGTTTTGTCCTGGTGGGGTTTTGTCCGTACCCCGTTAAAACATGGCATGAGTTCAAAATATTGATTTAATCACAAATTTAAATAATAGTAATTCTAAATAATACATAATTCTGACGATATTAAAATGAATCAAAATCTATCATGATGTTTTATATTAAATATTTTGATATAATTTTGGGGCCGGTTTTACCAGGGGCCGGTTTCACGAGGGGTCGGTTTTACTGGTTCCCCATATAGCAGTGCTATATAGCCTTTATTGAGGCCGAGTTCGACAGGCCGAGTTTTTATAAGGCCGAGTTTTTTTTTTTTTTTTTTTTTTTTTTTTTTTTTTTTTTTTTTTTTTTTTCCCAGACCGAGTTCACCGTTACCCAGATAAAATGTTCCTCACCTGCCAGCTAGATCTATTTCGGGTAAAAATTAGTGGTGTTAAGCCATTGATAGGCGGCCATTTCAAAGATTTGTTTACCTTTCCCGATCGGTTTTAAAATGACTGCATTTTCCAAACTTGCTTCTGGTTGATCACATAGAATCATAATGCAGAGGTGTATATTAGTTTCTGGAGTAATCAAGCATATATGTGAATTAAATATGTTGAAGGAACCCTAAATATCAAAGTCAAGTTACACCTGTTCACTCTCACCTGTCCACCACCACCTGTAGCACGTTTATTTTGCTTTTTAATCCCCTCGATAAAGGTAATAGACTGTCAGCGAAGAGAAAATCAGCTTTAAATCCTTATTTAAAATACAAGCATGGCATGTGGAAGGCAATTATCATACGCTAGCTAGGACATCTTTATTCGTCCCGGATTCTCTTCGTACCTTTTATTGAACCACATTTGTATGCTGGGAATACATACTTACCGTCGATGTAAGGGAAATAACTGTGAAAGATTTTCTTTACCAACAATGGCTGTATAATTTTGAGCATAAAATAGTGATTTTATATATTTTTGACAATTAAATGCAGAGCTTCAAATTGACAGTGGGCCCGTGCCATTTGACATGTACTATTTGCAAATATTTCGACAGCCTCGATAGCGCAGTGGTTTGCGCACTCGGCTTGTAACCCGGAGGACCCGAGTTCGAGTCCCACCCGGGGAGGTGTGTCCTTGGGCAAGACACTTAATTGTCAACGCCTCAGTCTACCCAGCTGAATGGAGTGGGTAGCAGTGAGGTAAAACTTGCTGCCTCTTCTCTTCCGCACGCCAAAATGTTCCGAGTTAGAATAGTTTGTTTCAAAGTTCATTGCACTGTAAATAGAGCACCTGTTACTTGTAGATTAGTAGGAACATGCAGGGCTTTTCTTCCAGAAATTGGGAAGGGGCCCTGGTCAGTCATTTTGGGAATTTTTAGCGTGACTTTGGTCGAATTGGGAAAAAGAAAACCCAGGAGAATAAATGTTCAAATGAAAATAAATCTTCTTTAACAACACTTTGTAACCAGAATAACTGAATTATAGAACACACAGTGCTTTTTTGTGACTATTTATTGTCAGTAGGTAATAAATCATTATTTATTTTCAAATTTTTGGGAATTTTGGTTTGGAAAATTGGGAAATTCGTACTTTGAAATTGGGAAAAAAGGAGACATTTACCAATTGGGAAGCCACCGAATTTCGGCCTCTGTTATAGAAGGAAGAAAAGCCCTGACATGCACAAAATAGATATACGCTAGCTTAGCTAGTGGTGCCTCGAAAAGTCATCGGGGGAATCTAATAGTGCAAACAAACAATATGGCCCATCACTTTTCAACTCCAGGGGCCAAGGGGCCCAAGCTTTTACAAATTTTTTATATCACTATGTTTATTTTCATTGCTATGGCCCATCATTTCCAAAAATGACCCATCAATTTCCCTGCCATGGGTCATTTCGACCCACCAATCTTCAAATAAATCTGAAGCTCTGTTAAATGTAGTGACATTGGGTAGAAACACAACCAGATGCCCGGCTAGCTCAGTGGTTAGAGCGTCCGACTAGTAATCCAGGGATCGTGGGTTTGAGTCCCACTTCGGGTGCACTTTTTCCTCACATATCAGTGGCGGATCCAGAGGTGGTTCGGGGGGTTCGAACGAACCCCCTCTGTGGTCTGATTATTTCATTTTCATGCAGAAATTCAGTCAAATTTGTGTAAACACAGGAAAACGAACCCCCCCTAGCTGTATATTTGAACCCCCCTTGCAGAAATCCTGGATCCGGCACTGCTGTAGTGACGTTGGGTAGAAACATGACCATGTTCCCGGCTAGCTCAGTGGTTAGAGCGTCCGACTAGTAATCCGGGGGTCGTGGGTTTGAGTCCCACATCGGGTGCACTTTTTCCCCTCTAATTTACTTTAATGGCGACGAGGTAAACTGGTGAGCGCGGGTAGGCGGCACCTGGTGGTCCCAGGGACCGGGGGAGTGGGAGACTCCTTACTTTACTGCATATTTACTTCAATGGCGATGAGGTAAATTGGTGTGTGCGGGTAGGCGACACCTGGTGGTCCTAGGGACCGGGGGAGTGGATGACTCCCAGGAAATTATGAGGGGGAGGAGTGTAGTGGCATTGGGTAGAAACACGACCAGGTGCCTGGCTAGCTCAGTGGTTAGAGCGTCCGACTAGTAATCCGGGGGTCCTGGGTTCGAGTCCCACGTTGGGTGCACATTTTCCTCTCATATTTACTTCATAAAAAATATTTTCAATGCAAAAAAGAGCCTTTCTTGTCTTTCACATGGTTCTTTACTTACAAGGCGAAGACCTTCATATGGAAATGAAAACACCAAATTACTGGCGATTTGGTTTTAGATAGATTTTTTTTCAATTCCAATATAAGGCAATCATGTGACATCATTTCATGTGAAAAAGGGTGAAGGTCATGTAGCAGCCGATAGGCGTCACTGTTGTCAATTCATTATTTCTATATAATTTTAGGGGGTTATATCGTTGGTGATTAAGAGAATCGTTTATCTATGGAATTCTTTCAATAGACAGACATTTTCCTTCATCAATAGAGTATTTTTATAGACAAAAATTAGACATTGTTCAGCTGTCCGTATCAATACAAATAACTGTGCACGGAAGTGAGTGTTTTCATTGGTGCACATACAGTCAAAACTGTGTTAGCGGCCACCTGTGTATAGCAGCCAAACTGTAGCATGCAGCCAGTCCAGGTCCTCCCATCCAGTTTTACTCTTTAGAGCAGTGTTCTCCCCAGCTCAATAAGCTGTATCGGCCCCACTACAGCTTCATGTTAATCAGTGTAATGCCCCTACAGCTTCAAAACTACCCCACAGCTTCAAAACTACCCCACAGCTTCAAAACTACCCCACAACTTAATTTCTTCAAAATGGTTACCAAATAGAGGCATTTTGAGGCATTTCATGCCAAACACTGTTGAATAATACATTTTTGTCATTGTAAATGTAATAATTATGAGTAAAAATATTATGGGAAAAGAAGAAATTGCTCAAGATGAGCAATTTCTTCTTTTTCCATAATGTCTTCACTCACAATCATATGCTTTCAATTCTCATATAATTTGCCACTACAGCTTAAAAAATTTCTGCGGAGAACCCTGTTTAGAGTAACTGTGAATAGCAATATACTGTCTAATGTGGTCAGTGGCCAGCTTTAATTGTCCCAATCGCTCTTTATCTATATCCCCTTTAGCAGCCATGCACAACTAATTGGTGGTAGGTAATGTGTTAAATATTGATAACGCATCTGGCAATTTTTGCCTAATCATGTGCATAAACCATGAAAAGGTGTGATAAACAGTTAAATGTCATAAACAAGTGTACCCTTTTTACTTTACAACACTTGCCTTTACTTCATATGAATAGGGCCAGTCATACAAGTAGACATTTACATCCAGCCTTCAGAGTATACTATTCTGTGTTGAGCAGCCAACTGTTGTATGTGGCCAATTTTGGTGTGTCCCTTGGCTGGCTGCATACGACAGTTTCGACTGTATTAGTTATTCGGATTTTTCGGCAATGACCGGTATTTCGTATACGCCAGTATTAGGTATACTCACCATACGTTCTTTTAACGGTAGACCCATTCCCACACAAGAACTTTTTTGTCGTCCTAAAAGATAAAGGCTTGTGAAAAGCAATTTCTTCATTTCTCACTATGTTTTCTGCCTTGAGCAAAACTAAAAAAAAAAAAAAACATGATAAAATTCAGGGCTTTTTTTTCTAATATTTGTGAAGAGGCCTTAGCCTGTTCATTTTGTGAAATTTTAGCATGTTTTTGTGAACATTTTGGGAACACATTTTAGTAATAGAGTAAGAATTAAGTACAATTTATGCTTAATTTGCAATGCTCAGCGTTTTTCCCCATATTTTTGGGAACAGGTCTGAAACCAACCAAATTGGGAAAAATGCACCTTTTTCTCAAGAATTGGGAAAAATATTTCAATAACTAAATGCAAAAAAACTTAAGTCCTGTATAATTCAATCTAGCTAAATAAACTGAAAGAAATTCCACTTAAATCTTGGATATTTTAGCTCAACATGTGAGAGGGATTGGAGCAAATTTTCTTTAAAAAATAAAGTTTAACTACTGCCTTGGGAATTTTCTTATCATATTTTGGGAAAAAATGACACTTTTTGGCATTCAGAACGGGTCCGTTTTATGGACCCATGCAAAGGAGGAGAAAAAACTGGTGCTGTATGATTGAATAACTATTCAAGGGTCATATCAGTGAGAAAACTAGTAGTGTGATGTCCATAGTCGAGGGGTAGAGGGTCGGCCTTGAGACTAAGAGGTTCTGAGTTTGATGCCCGGTAGCGGAGGTTGTTCTTGGCTTCTCATTGGCCCACACATTCGGCGCGAGTACTGGTGGATTTCCAGGAAGCTCAATCAAGATGGAATAAAATAAGTTGAAGAAACTTGCTTCCCAATCTATGTAAAATAAATGCATTCAAAGAAACGTCTGAAGAGTAAAGTAACACAGAATGAATTTTAAAGAAGAAACAGTTGAAAAAATGCATATTTACGAACTAGTTTTGCGAAATTTTTCTGCGACCATTGGGAAAAAAGAGCCTTTTTTCAATTGTGAAGTAGCCTGTTATAGGCCTTTGCAAAAGAACGAAAAAAATCCCTGAAATTTCTGTTATTTGTAGGCCTAATTGTCTTCTGCAACTTATTTGAATCTGCATCAGCCTATAATTTTGCAGTCTGGCAATGGCTTTTTGGCAAGTACTGTATAAAACTGTTGGTTTGGAATTCATACATTTTTACCCTTCACACAACAGAATTTTAGGCAAAACTGAATGAAGCTGCAGACAACAATTTCTGTAGATGAATTTTGAAAATCTTGTTGTTGAGTTATAATACATTGCAAGCACTGAAGAAGCTTCATGATTCAAGCATTTGCATAATTTTTTTGCAATGTTTTCACCAATCTTATTTTCAGATGCATCAAAAAGTGTCTGTGTGTGCCTGTTGGAATTCCCAGAGTGACGCCCCACAAGATAAAGGCTTTAAAAAATGTTGTAGAAAATGAAGAAATTGCTTGTCACAAGCAATTTCTTCATTTCCCACCAGTAGTGTTTCCTACCCAGGACTACCAAAAAACGTAAAATTCCATTCACTTGAAATTGTTGTCTGCAACATCTTTGAATTTGGACCAGGCTAAAAGTTTGCAGTCTGGTAATGGGTTAAGCAAGTGTTTTGCGTTCATTGCAGGTACATATCTAACATGAGAGTGGGTGAGAATGTGAACAACAACACAACACTAGAGTTACAACAGGATCTGGCTCTTTGACTCTAAATTTATTATTTGAGTGAAATATTGCATTTTGAAAAGCGATCACTCTTATCTCTAGCACAGTTTGCCTTCATTTTCAGGTACATATCTAACATGAGAGTGGGTGAGAATGTGAACAACAACACAACACTAGAGTTACAGCAGGATCTGGCTCGCAGCACGCCCAAACAATGTGTGACCTTGACCCACAGTGTACCATCCGTACAGATGTACTACGCTCTCAAAACAAAGTTAGAAACATGCACAGAGGCGTGGCTTCAGGTAACAATTTACTTCATTAACCCATTCCCAAATGACAAAATTTTAGGGTGATCCACTTCAAAAACTGACACAAATGACAAAATGGAAGTTATCAAAGATAGAATTTGTTTAAAATATGGCATAGAAAATATTAAAACAAAAGGAGAAACTGCTGATTATCAGCAGTTTCTTCTTTTGTTTCAATGTTTTCCCAAGCCATTTCTAATAAGGACGTCAAAACCAGGTCTTGTTTGGGAAAGGGTTAACCCATTACCACACACCTAAAATTCTAGGATCTTTAAAATTTCTTCAACTTGATATTGTCATTTGCAACACTTTTCAAAATGGAACAGTTCAAAATGTTGTCATCTGGTAAAGGGTTAACCCTTTCCAAAATAACAAAATTTTGGTCTGTTCCAACTTGAAAGGTGCAGCAGAGGACAATTTCAAGTTGATGAATTTTTAGAAATATTTCCATTTTGGGTAAGAAAACATTGTGGAAAGTGAAGAAATTGCTTGTTACATGCAATTTGGTCATTTTCCAAAATGTTTTTGCAAACCTTTTTTTTGTGAGGAAGTCAAAAGGCATCACAGTGCATTAATGACTTCACCCATTACCACACAATGGTAATCAGCATTTTCTTCTTTTGCCTCAATATTTTCTGAATCAAATTTTGCACAAATCCTTCCCTTATCAACCTTCAATTTGTCATCTGCACAAGCCTGCAAATTTGACCACCCTGATTTTTTTATGCCCCCGATAGGGAGGCATCATAAATTTGACTTGTCCGTCCGTCCGTCTGTCCGTCCGTCTGTCTGTCCGTCCGTCATTCCGTCCAAAAACTTTAACATTGGCCATAACTTCCTTATTAGTCCCCCACCGGTTACCGGTTGGGGGACTATAGGTTTGCTCGATTCCGTCTGTCCGTCCGTCCGTCTGTCCGTCCGTCCGTCCGTCTGTCCGTCACACTTTTGTCCGGGCTATATCTTCTAAACCATATGTGCTACCAACTTCAAACTTAGTACACTTATAGATCTCATTGAGGAGAAGTGTCATGATCAAGAACCGTTACTCTGCCACGCCCACTTTTTGAGTTATTGCCCTTTGTTGTTTTTACCCTTACATTCTTGTCCGGAACATATCTCCTAAACTATGTGTGCTAGCAACTTCAAACTTTGTACACTTATAGATCTCATTGAGGAGAAGTGTCATGTTCAAGAACCATAACTCTGCCACGCCCACTTTTTGAGTTATTGCCCTTTGTTGTTTTTAGCCTTACATTCTTGTCCGGATCATATCTCCTAAACTATAAGTGCTAGCAACTTCAAACTTTGTACACTTATAGATCTCATTGAGGAGAAGTGTCATGTTCAAGAACCGTTACTCTGCCACACCCACTTTTTGAGTTATTGCCCTTTGTTGTTTTTACCCTTACATTCTTGTCCGGAACATATCTCCTAAAATATGTGTGCTAGCAACTTCAAACTTTGTACACTTATAGATCTCATTGAGGAGAAGTGTCATGTTCAAGAACTGTTACTGTGCCACGCCCACTTTTTGAGTTATTGCCCTTTGTTGTTTTTAGCCTTACATTCTTGTCCGGATCATATCTCCTAAACTATAAGTGCTAGCAACTTCAAACTTTGTACACTTATAGATCTCATTGAGGAGAAGTGTCATGTTCAAGAACCGTTACTCTGCCACACCCACTTTTTGAGTTATTGCCCTTTGTTGTTTTTACCCTTACATTCTTGTCCGGAACATATCTCCTAAAATATGTGTGCTAGCAACTTCAAACTTTGTACACTTATAGATCTCATTGAGGAGAAGTGTCATGTTCAAGAACTGTTACTGTGCCACGCCCACTTTTTGAGTTATTGCCCTTTGTTGTTTTTACCCTTACATTCTTGTCCGGAACATATCTCCTAAATATGTGTGCTAGCAACTTCAAACTTTGTACACTTATAGATCTCATTGAGGAGAAGTGTCATGTTCAAGGACCATAACTCTGCCATGTCCACTTTTTGAGTTATTGCCCTTTGTTGTTTTTAGCTTTACATTCTTTTCCGGATCATATCTCCTAAATTATAAGTGCTAGCAACTTCAAACTTGGTACACTTATAGATCTTATTAAGGACAAGTGTCATGTTTAAGAACTGTTATTCTGCCACGCCCACTTTTTGAGTTATTGCCCTTTGTTGTTTTTACCCTTGCATTTTTGTCGGGAATATATCTCCTAAATCATAAGTGCTAGCAACTTCAAACTTTGTACACTGATAGATCTTATCAAGGACAAGTGTCATGTACAAGAACTGTTACTCTGCAATGTCCATTTTTTGAGTTATTGCCCTTTGTTGTTTTTAGTCTTACATTCTTGTCCGGATCATATCTCCTAAACTAAAAGTGCTAGCAACTTCAAACTTTGTACGTCATATATAGATCTCATTGAGGACAAGTGTCATGTACAAGAACTGTTACTGTGCCACATCCACTTTTTGAGTTATTGCCCTTTGTTGTTTTTACCTTTACATTTTTGTTCGGAACATATCTTGTAAACCATAAGTGCTAGCAACTTCAAACTTTGTATGCTTATAGATATCATTGAGGACAAGTGTCATGTACAAGAACTGTCACTCTGCCATGTCCACTTTTTGAGTTATTGCCCTTTGTTGTTTCTATCTGTACATTTTTGTCCCGAACTTATCTCCTAAACCATAAGCCCTAGCAACTTCAAACTATGTACACTGGTAGATCTCATTGAGAAGACGTGTAATGCACAAGAACTGTTACTCTACCACATCCACTTTTTTAGTTATTGTCCGTTGTTGTTTTTTATCCTTACATTTTTGTCCGGACCATATCTCCTGAGCCATCAGTGCTAGCAGCTTCAAACTTGGTACACTTTTAGATCTCATTGAGGACAAGTGGCATGTACAAGAATCATTCTTCTCCGCCCACTTTTGGAGTTATTGCCCTTGGTTGATTTACCCTTATATTTTTGCTTGGGACATTTTGTCCAAAACCTAATGTGCTAGCAACTTCGAATTTTGTATACAGTTATACATCTAGTAAATAGGAGATATATTATAAGAAAGGATTTTTTGTTATCCGGTGGGGGACTCCTGTATTGCATCGCAATCCGACATGCACTTGTTACTTAAGATATTCGCTTCATACTTTACCACAACATTCCTTGGTACATTACCTTTCTGTAGGCACATACTTTGGTGACCTTGACCCCTGGATGACCTTGACCTTGAACATAGATTGGCCATAATTTAAAATCAAAGCGGTGTCGGGGGCATTGTCATCTTACAGTGACAGCTCTTGTTTCGTTTTGGAAAGGGTAAAAAATACATTTTTTTTCCCATATCCAATTTGAAATAATTATATTGCCTTAATTGTCATGTACATTTACTGTAGGAGTTTCTACACCTGGATGGGTTGGACAGTTTGTTAGAGTCACTCAGTCAGATGTCGGGACACGGGTTTACATGTTTCTCCGACGCCATCCTCCAGATTGACTGTCTGTCGTGTGTACGATGTGTTCTCAACACAACAGTGGGACTGGATCACTTCATTACAAACGATGTCTACACCAAGAAACTGGCATCAGGTTAGTATTTCGGGGTAAAAAATTCTTGCATCCATTTGCCTGCACCCAGAGCAACAGAAAAGCTAGTAAAAGGCATTCTGATTTTGTTATTTCAAACCTGAACCTTATGTTGTGGTGGGTACTCACAATGAATGAAAAAATGCATATGTGACCCGTCACACTAAAAGGGACCTTATCAGGAGTAAAAAAATGCAAATTTGTACAAAGTGATCCGACACGGCACAGGTCAACCAGATCCTGCATGTGACTAATGAATGTATAGTAAGATACGGAAAACATTCCAGATTCAGAAAAGCAAAAAAAGTGAAAAGTATCGGCCTTAGTCTGGCTGCGCGGACTGCGCAGACAGACTAGGGTTGATACTTTTCACACATCCGATAAGGTCCCTTTTAGCATGACGGGTCACATATTGAAAAGCCTATAGCTCCTCTTTTCTGTTGCTGTAAGTAAAGGTAAAATATTGAGGTCCTGTTTCCAAAACAATGCTGTTTTAGTGGGATTAGTGTTTTAAAACATGTCTTATTGTAGTCTGAAAACTTCATAGTGGGTTTATCAAGTTTCACAATGAGCTTGAGATATAAAGACATGTATGTCGTTACAAAGAATTTGTTAAGTTTTTGCCATATGATTCATTTTTCTATACTTTCTGTTTCAGCATTGACTAGCAGTGAGACTCTACCAAAGAGGCATGTGTTTGAGATATTATCAGCCATCTGTGTATACAGTCAGATTGGGTATCTACGAGTACTGGAGGGATTATCGCATGTCAAGGTTAGTTCAGGGGTCATGTTCACAAACCAGTCAAATTCCATGTACTAGCAATTTTACCCGTCTCGAAATTTGACCTTTGACCTCGATGACCTTGACCTATCCGGGGCTGCCCTCCACCTAATCCCGTCCCGTAACCCGTAAGCAATCCCGTCCCGTAACCCGTAAAAACGATACCCGTAACCCGTAAAAACATAAATTTGACCTTTGACCTCGATGACCTTGACCTTTCAAAAAATGAACCCCTCAAGCTAATATCCGGAGCCGCCCTCCACCTTCCCTCCAAGTTTGGTGAAGATCGGCCCAAGGACCTGGGAGGAGTAGGGGAGCAAACAGACAAACGGACAACCGTTGCTCAAATTATAGTATGATATGGTACCTTTAACCCATACCCACAAATTGATGCTTTTTGACGACCCATAAGATAAAGGTTTTGGAAAGCATTGTGAAAAGTGAAGAAATTGCTTGTGACAAGCAATAATTTCTTCATTGCCCACAATGTTTTCTTCCCTAAAAGACCAAAATATAAACAGTTTAAGATTCTTTAAATTGTCATTAGCAATGTCTTGGTATTTGGACCAGTCTAAAGTTTTATTGTCTGGTAATGGGTTGAAATTAAACAACAACCAAATAGATTGGCCAAGATGTATGTCTTGTTGAATCTAAAGGATTGTAATATAGATGTATTTTAGATTTTGACAATCAATTTGGAAATGATGTAGGCCTATAATACCCCAGATGGATTTTATGAGCTTTACTGATCAACTTTTCCCCAAACAAATTATCTGCTTGTCCAAATTCAATTATTTGTAAACAACAAAATAAATGTCATAAAAATCAGAAACATTGCATATTTCGCTTTATTAAATTATTATTTGGGGGCCAGTTTTGTTATACTGACATATTCCGCTGATTTTGAATTTTTGTTGTTCTGAACAGAATTACCAGAAGCCATAATGTATATTTGCAGTGCGAGAGTGACCAGTTACACAGATTCAGTGTTGTTGTTCAGGATCTACAGAAATCAGAGAATGTGGCACACAAAATGGCTGTACTCACGTTTATAAACATGTTAATTACTGTCTGTATATTGTATGATTACAGTGCGAGAGTGACCAGTTACACAGATTCAGTGTTGTTGTTCAGGACCTACAGAAATCTGAGAATGTGGCACACAAAATGGCTGTCCTCACGTTTATAAACACGCTCATCAACTGTACACCGGATGTGACAGAGAGGATACGAATACGCAATGAGTTCATTGGTATGGCAAATTTTTGATTTAATATGATGTCAGAAAATGTCTAAAGACTATTAAAATGCTGTTGTGTATGTCATGCATGCATCCATCTGTCCGTCTACCCATGCAGGAACTTTTATTCACAGATAATGTTGAGTAAGCGGTGTTTCGTCTGTATACCACAATTAGACTGTTGTTCATGGAAATTTAGTTTAACCTTTCCCCAAATGACAAAACATTTTGACTCTTTCAATCGAAAAGATGTTGCACACAGCAAAATGAATATTGATAAAGATAGGACTTGTGTACAGTTGCATAGAAAATTAAATATTGAGACAAAAGAAAACATACTGGTCAATCACCAACATTTTCTTCTTGTATATCTTTTTTATCCACCTGTATTGAAATATTTGGGACATATTGTTTGTCATTTTGAACACTTAACAACATCATGAAAACTTAACATTGGCATTTTCTGGGGTATTAGTATTTCACAAACACATCTTGTTTCCCTAGCTATTTGAGATGCTAAAACCAGGTCCTCTTTGGGAAAGGGTCAGAATGTCTTCATGAAGATGCACAATTCTATATTTACAGGTTTGAATCTGCTGGACATGTTATCATTCCTGAGACGGACAGAAACAGATGAAGGCATACAGCTTCAACTGGAGGTGGGTTATTAACCCATTCCCACATATTGACAACTTTTGATGGCCGGGATAAAAATGTTAGGGAAAACAATGTTTTCTAACCCAGACTTCAAAGATTTTTAAACTTTAACCAACTTTAAATTATTGTGTCCAACATCGTTGAGTTTGGACAAGTTCAAAGCCTTGCTGACTGTTTGTTAATGGATTTAACTTTTCTCTATCAAAAAGTACTGTTTACATCATTAACCGAAATTACTATTGACAACTTTGAGGAAAAGAAAAAGAACCAAATGCTGGTAATCTACTTTTCTTCTCATCTCACCTTGGCAAATTTTTTGCAACTTGACATGTTTACATAGTTAAAATGCTGTAATTGTGCATTTATGTCCTTGGAGGAATGAGTTTCCTTTCATTGTTGTGGGGAGGGTCTAATTGTAGCATCTAAGACTTCAAAGGTTGCATTTTTGATACCCAGCTTTTCTAAACCTTTGGATTAGACTTACGAATTTTCCAATAACTCCTGGTCTTGTTTCTCTTTTAGAGAAAACTTTCTAAATTTGAACCTATAACATTCTAAATTTGAACCTATAACTTTGTTGTTTTTGAAAGGTTTAAACCTAGGCGCCATCTCAAAACAACCTTAACTTTTGAAAGGGACATGCAATTGATTTCAGTTGTCAGATGTTTGGTGGTATGATATTACTTTATGATTTCTTTCTAGATTTTCCATGAGAGGAAGGTATCGGATGAGGAGAGTGTGAATGCAGATTTAGATTTTAACAGTCCACAAGATTTGTTAGATCTTATACAGGCTAAGGTAGGAAGAAAAGATTGTAGATCTAATTATTTGTTTTAATTATTTGTTTTCATTATATTATTATATGTTATATAAAAGATGAAAACTAATATAAATCCCATCAGTCTGCTTGAATCATTACATTTGCAAAACAGTATTATTGAATGTTCAAAATCAATATGCAAACTGTCATGCTTAAAGGGTCCTTATAGGAAGTCCATAAAACTAAATTTGGATAGATAGATCAGACTCAACAGAGGTCATCCAAATGTTGTATTTGGAAAATGAACATAATATAACAAGATACAGAAACATTCTAGATTCAAAAAAATCATATCAGAGTGAAATGTTTCGATCCTAGTCAGGCTGTATGGATTGTGCACTACCCTTTTCCCATAAGTTTTTTAGGGTAACAGGACACATAATATTTAGTACAAGGAAAATACTCTGCAATAGAACACAGTTATAAAGTTTTCAGTAACAGTACTAGTTCTTGATGACTTGAAGAGCAATGTGCAAAAAGGGGTAAATGTGCCTTCTCATCTGATTGGGAGTTTTGAGTTGGTGGGCATCTAGTTATATAGCTCTTTTGGTTGCTCTGATTGTTCTTTAAGTTTAAACTGTGGCAGTATTTTTTACCATAGGTTATAGTGTATTCATATTTCATGTAGATCTATCTTTTCGGCTAAAACACGGTATTCGGAAACAAAGTGTCTCACCAGGTTAACCCACCCTTCTAGCTTCCTTGGCATAAAATAAGATTCCAATATCAAAAGTTCATTACTTGAATCATCAAAACTGATGAGTGAATAGTTTCTGAAGCCCTTAGTGAAAAGAATTTAAACTTGTTTTGAAATACAAAATTGATCTGAATTTTTTTAATCAGATATTTGGCTGCATTTTTATTTGTGTAGTGTCCGTAACCCTTACGGTGCAAAAAAAAAGTCCTGAGCTCATGTTAACATGAAACAGATTATTTCATTTAGGCTACCATATTGAGAGCTGTAATATTCTAGACTACTGAAGTTTTAATCTAAATGGATCCCTTCAAAAATCACCATTGTAACAGTTGGTTACGGACACTACAAATTCAAGCTAGGGTCTACAAATGTCCCATTTTCTGAGACACAACTCTAAAATATGGGTACAATAGACTACCAAAATCTACATTAGGAACTGTTTTATCAAATCAAATTAAAGTTGTTTGGAAACAATCAAATATAACTCATCACATGTAACTTGAATTCTAAAAATATTTTGGTGAGACTATATAATGCCCAAAAATGGCTATTTTCTGAGTACATATTCAATCATTTCTCAATGATCATAAACGATTGACTCATGAAAATTTTTGGACATCAAAAACTAGTCTTGCCTCATACTATGAGCATTTTGTTGATATATTTTAGGCTATATTTTTTCAGAAAATCATATATAACATTGAAAATACCTTTTTTTCCGAATACCGTGTTTTAGCCGTTTATGAAAAAACCCTTTAAAGTATTTTCAACTGTGATAAACACACTTTATTTATACTATAGGTATTTGGTACACCCAGAATGGTCAACTTTGTCAACATTCTACAGGATTTACTATCTATAGAAACAGTGCATACAGAAAACAGGTACATCAAGAGTTAGGTAGCAGTCATTTGATTTTTGATGATACCTTCTTGTTTACATGATCAATTGTTTAAGGATTCAGGATTGTTAGTATTTCAAAAAATTGACTTCAACTAATATGAAAATTTATTTTGAAAAAACACAGCATGTTTCTGTAAAGTTTAAAAACAGCATTTAGAGGTCAAATCACAGATGTGGATCTTTACTATCCTTTTAAGTCGGCTTTTTATGCCCCCGATAGGGAGGCATCATAAATTTGACTTGTCCGTCCGTCTGTCCGTCTGTCTGTCCGTCTGTCCGTCATTCCGTCAAAAAACTTTAACATTGGCCATAACTTCCTTATTACTTAACATCTTTACCACAACATTCCTTGGTACATTACCTTTCTGTAGGCACATACTTTGGTGACCTTGACCCCTGGATGACCTTGACCTCATGACGATCAAAGCGGTGTCGGGGGCATTGTCATCTTACAGTGACAGCTCTTGTTTAGATGTTAATTTATAACGATATCATGAAAAATTATATTGTATATTTCAGTGGTCGGTTATGGCAGACGTTAGACAGCCTGATACATCATATTGTACACACAATGAACGGTGAACATGTGGATAATCTACAGTCTACAATACACAAACTGCCAGAACAAGTTGCTACCCTGCTCAACTGTCTGTCTTCCTATCTCAACACTGTAAAAACACAGAATATGACGGGTACCAGTGATAGTTTAAAATCACAGGGTAAATGTGATGAGGAAAACTTGACTTATAAACAAAACTGTGGGGAAGAGAGTGAACTGAATATTTTGAGCAGAAAGAATTTGAGCAAAGATCTGAATTCACGAAGACACTTGAAATTTGATGGTACTTGTAACAGTTTGACAACTACAGGAGAAACTGGGTCAATGTCGAGTCTTAATAGTGATAATACAACACAGAATAAAACTGTGATTCTGCGTAAACATGGTGGTGTGGATGATAGTCTGCGGGACTCTTGTGTGAACGATGAAACAGTTGTGATCAAGTCAGACAGAAACATGTCTCTACAGTCAGATGGCGCTTCAGTCAGTTCTAGCTCGGGTAATGAGAGTAATTCTAGTGAAGACGGACATTCGAACAATCATGAGAGTGCTAGTCTACACAACCTGTCTGACGATCACCCTGTAACATCCAACACCTTCAACATCTCCGACAAGGAGAACGTGAACGGCATCAACTATAACACGAGTAAACACAAGATGTATAACTATAACCAGAACAAGGTGGGCAGTAAGCTGGGCTTCACGTGTGATGTGTTGGAGGAAGAATCACTCAGTTTTGATGAATGTTATAATGCCATGATGGATGGAGGGAAGAAGGGCGATAAATGTGAAGGAATGCAGAACAATATAGAAGTGAGTGTGATCAGTGATGGGTCCACAGATGTTAAACATGTAAACAAGATAGTGAGGGAGGACATTACCCCACCCACCCGAGATCTTACTAACCTCAGATGGATTACACTGCCCGATGATGCTATAGGTATGGGCAAATTTCACCTTTATATCAATAATGCATTCTGTACTGGCTTTGTTATGTAAGACTAAAGGTTAAGAAAAAGTATATCTTCTTGTCAAATTACAAAGACCTGTGGTCACTTCTTCAACAGATGTATTGAATCTATTTCCACTCGTCTATGTTGAAGGCATATTGTTATACTGTTGTCTGTCCACCTGCCTTTTGAAGTAAACTTGAAACTTTGCACTTTCCTAGAATGTCTTAAGTCATTTGATTACAAGGTTTATACTGTATACCAGTATATTCAATTACTTACTGCCGCGGCCTTAGTGCAGTTGGTAGCGCATCTGACCCTCATACGAGAGGTCCAGGGTTCGATACCCGGCCGTGGCTAATACCCTTTCTGACAAAATTGTCACCCACCAATGGGTTTGAAATCGTTAACCTAAGTGGGCGAGCAGCTGGAGGCTCGGTAAGGGTGTTGTGGTAGTACTGGTTTGAGAAACAACAGGAATCCATGGGTAGGTGCTCCAGCCGCCGCGATATGACCCTGGTAGTTGAAAACGGGGTAAAACCCCAATAAACTCAAACTCAATGACTTACTACTATAGTTGTCGCCACATCGTATAGCACAATGTTTATGTTTTGTTCAAATGTAATTGAACGTTAAAGAAAACATAAACACGTGCCATACGATGTGGCGACAACTGTACATATAAAATTTTGTTATTAAGGTTTAAGTCAAGCATCAACGTAAATAATCAAAGATTATGTTTACTTTTCCAGTTGGCAGAGATCCGTGTTTATGGTTACCCTCAGTTTGCGACAATGAGAGGTTTATACTAGATGTGAATTGTTTAGAACAAGCCTTCCATGTACAGACTCCACAAAAATCACAGGCCATTGAAGAGGTACTATAGATTCACTCTATAACCTTTGTTAGTTTACAAACTATTTTAACCCTCTTCCAAACTACTATTAGAAGATGTTGTAGACGACTGAAATAATGTTTACAAAAAATAGAACTTGTGAATTATAGCACAGAAAATATCAATGTTTTCTAACTGTCTATCAGGGATGTAAAAACCTAGTCTTATTTAGGAATGTGTTAAAGGGAACATTGCTATTTCTGGTCATACAAAAGCTACCATTCTATTTCTTAGCATGTGCAAGTATTCATAAATTGTAAGCAAATCATTTGACCATTTTCCACACCTATCCATCTTTCTTCTGAATTTCTCATGAACAACAGTTTTCAGTTTGTATAAAAAAATATTTTCTGTTATTGATTAAAACAGTAGACTCGTTAGTGATCCAATTCTAAACAATTTGTTATGATCTCATTCTTTACTTTATTATATCATTTGTCTTCATGTAATTTATTATACCCCCCACCTACGAAGTAGAGGGGGGTATATTGGTTTCACCATGTCTGTCTGTCTGTCCGTCCAGTCGTCCATCCGTCCGTCCGTAGACTTTTTCGTTTCCGCGCTCTAACTCAAGAACCATTTGACCTAGGATCATGAAACTTTTCACAGTTGTTGCCCATGACCCAAGGAGGTGGCCTAACGTTTTTGGGTCACGAAGGTCAAAGGTCAAGGTCACAATCGGACTTTGTTTAAAATCCGTTTCCGTGCTCTAAGTCAAGAACCGGTTGACCTATGATCATGAAACTTTACACAGTTGTTGCCCATGACCCAAGGAGTTGCCCTATTGTTTTTGGATCACGAAGGTCAAAGGTCACAATCGTACTTTGTTTAAAATCCATTTCCGTGCTCTGAGTCAAGAACCGGTTGACCTATGATCATGAAACTTTACACAGTTGTTGCCCATGACCCAAGGAGGTGCCCTATTGTTTTTGGATCACGAACGTCAACAGTCAAGGTCACAATCAGACTGTTTAAAATCTGTTTCCGTGCTCTAAGTCAAGAACCGGTTGACCTAGGATCATGAAACTTTACACAGTTGTTGCCCATGACCCAAGGAGGTGCCCTTTTGTTTTTGGGTCACGAAGGTCAAAGGTCAAGGTCACAATTGGACTTTGTTTAAAATCCGTTTCCGTGCTCTAACTCGAGAACCAGTTGACCTAGGATCATGAAACTTTGCACAGTTGTTGCCCATGGCCCAAGGAGGTGCCCTATTGTTTTTGGGTCACGAAGGTCAAAGTCACAATAAGACTTTGTTTAAAATCCGTTTCCATGCTCTAAGTCAAGAACCTATTGACCTATAGCACTTTTTCAGTGACTAGGAGCTAGTGGGGGGTATTTGTCCGCTTTGCGAAGTTCTAGTTAATTCTACTTCATATTCGGAATACAGATGGCTTGAGAAAACATTGAGTCAAGAGAAGGAAATTCTGGTAACGGGCATTTTCATCTTTTGTCTTGTTATTTTCTGCACTATCCTGAATCGTTTTCATCATCTGAATCAGCTTCCAAAATTTAGAGTCTAAATTTTCACTAGTATGTGAAATGGTAAATGTACAAATAATTTTGTTCTATTTTTGACCCTAGGTTGTATTACTGAACGCGAATGCTCGTTTGCGTATCAACCTGTTTCTGAGTCGCCTGGACTGTGGTGCGGAAGATCTGGTACAGAACCTGGAGGAGGGGAACCAGCTCCGGCTCACACTGCCCATGCTGAAATACATGAAGAAAGTCATACCTTGTGAGGAAGAGGTGGGTTACTCAGTCACGTTTCAGACAAAACAAATGGGAATTTCATTTTGATGGAAACGATCTACTAATATTACTTTCACATGCAAATCCAGGATTTTCAATTTTGGGATATTTACTAAATAAACAACAAACACACAAATGAACATAACCCATATCATGCAGAATAAAAAGAAGCAGGAAGTATAGAATAAGATCAGACTGCACATAGGTCGGTGTAAACAAAAGAGTTTGCAAGTTTCCTGCTTTTGTAACATTTTTTCGCTGCAACTTTCATTCAGACCAGTATTTCATTTCACTGATTAGGAGAAGATTAAGAAATTTTGTCCTCCAGTTAGGGTCAAACTTAGTGGCAATGGGCTGGACTTGTAAAACTGGGATCACAGGTCCCCTATCACCCCAGTCTTTCAGATGAGACTTTAAACTGAATGTCATTCTCCATATGACCTTAGCTGTTGAGTGGTATATTAAACCCATTCATTTATTCATTCATTGTGCTTCATTTATCACAGCACCATACTAACAACCTTTGGTCATCCATTTGTCTTACTTTTCTCACTACAGATCACCATGTTGAGGTCGTACAAGGGTCCCAGACTAGAGCTGGGTATGGCCGAGCAGTTTGTGTTGTTGTTGTCAGGTATACCAGACTACACAGTGCTGCTGGAAGGTCACATGGTGCGGGCAGAGTTTGACGACACTGTAACGAGGTGTAAATCTGCGTTGTCGGCGATGGTTGACATGTCCAAACTTATCCTGAAGAGTCCATCATTAAAGAGGCTGTGTCACCTGATACTGCAGATTGGGAATACACTCAATTATGTAAGAACGCATGTGTGCTAATACTTTCCTCCTATTAGTCTGAACTGTGAAATTTTCCTAAAGACTGTAATGTTAAAATACTGTGTTTAAAACAATGTGAATATGATAAATACTGATGAATATAGTGAGCATTCAGAACTATTGGTCCATTTGTATATAAATTGGGGTTAAAATAGCGTGTAAATTGAGACTTTGTGGATGTGAAATTTATGAAAGAGTACTTTCAGAAACCTCAGAGCTGTTTAAATTCACCTGGTTATGATGTTTTTGACAGGAAAAAAAAAGCTTTGCAAAACATTAAGACAACGGAAAAAAATGCTGATGATACACCAACCTTATGTTACCAATTTCTTTTTTGTCGTCTGGAGAAGCTTTAACATAGGAACTGTTTAAATTTTGCGACTTGGAAATGAAGGGTTAATGAAATATAAAAATCAAAAGAAAATGAAAAGTATGGATGCCATAGATAATGATGAATATGATAAGTTTTATTATTCATGACAGGGTACCTACAATGGTGAAGCGGCTGGATTTAAAGTGGCCACTCTACAACAGTTGACTGAAGTGAAGGCCGTCACTCCGTACAAAAACTTGTTACATCATGTGGTACAAATAGTCCTGGAACAGGATAAACAAGTACTGGAGTTTGTGAAACAGATTACATCTCTAGAGACTGCTGCTAGGTATGGGGGATACTTGATTTGGAGAGAAACCAAGATTTCTTGTTCATAAATGCAAATGATGGTCAAGTTGAAGTTCAGCAGTATCATTTGTTTCAGAAATTTTGCAAAGTTTTATCCTTTTAAAAGCAAGCGTCTATCTGCACTAGAAAGGGCATATAGATCTATTACATGTCAAGTCATATTAAAAAACACTTACTAAAAGTGGAAAAAGTGTGGGCCTGCTAAGCATGCGAGGGCTCATCAGGTTTGAAATGTACCCCTTTTAAGGAGTTCCCTTTTAATTGAAAGAATTGACATCAATAAACTAGTAATGAAAATTATTACTTGAAATTGATGTATTGTAGTTACTCATCGACTATAGTCTCATTGAATATTTGGAGATACATGATGCTTTAGTTTCATAGATACCATATGGTATTAAATTTTGTGCCTGAAACATGTATGTGAAATGTTATAGAAGACTTATTTGTCTTTTGTTTTTAGTTGTTCTATGGAAGATATGAAAACAGAGATCAGTAAACTAAACAACAAGCTACAGTGTTTTATGATTAATCTATCCAGGGCTAACACAAAACTTCAGACCATGTTCCATGAATTTATAGAGGTATGTTTAACCCTTTCCCAAACAAGACCTGGTTTTGACGTCCCAAAAAGATATGGCATGGGAAAACATAGAGACAAAAGAAGAAACTGCTGATAACCAGCAGTTTCTCCTTTTGTCGCAATATTTTCTATGCCATATTAACACAAGTCCTATCTTTAATAACATACATTTAGCCATTTGTGGCCGTTTTTGAAGTGGATCACCCTAAAATTTTGTCTTTTGAGGTATGTTTAACGAAACCCTTGTCATACTTATCATAGATTATTCATGACTTAGACAGACTGCTCATTCAAACAGTCATGTCTTACTTTACACTGCCCACCTTGCTTAATTCAGCTGAACATTACAAAAAACATGCTTGTATCCAGGTCAAGATTGTCTGAGAATAGGGCCAAATTGAATTCTTTGATTCTTCTATTGTATTCAATGTTAATATTTTGATAATTCTGTTGTGTATATTTGTGTACTTGTTAAGAAAAGGAATCCTTTGTGTGACAAGTCCTTTCATGAAATTCCATTGAAAGCATCATCTGTGATCGATAAACAGATTAGGCCCCCGTATCGAAAGATCGGGGGCAAATTGCTTTGTCATCGTCTGTCAGTTCAAAATTTAAAGGGAAAACTTAACATTGACCTTTTTCGGGCATTTGTCTTTCACAAACACATCTTTTATTTTCGTCATTGTTTCAGACGTTGAAGAGTGAGTTTAAAGAGATCCAGCAGTTGACTGTAGATTTACGTAGCCTGACAGACGATCTGGCCGAGTATTTGTGTGAAGATTTATCCAGATTTAACCTACAGGAATGCTTCCAGTCTATACTGACCTTCTGTAAGGAGGTCAACAAATGTCAAGCAGTGAGTATCGTGTTCAACTTTGATTTCTTTAATTCAAAAATTGAAAAGAAATATTGCAGCTGTCTAAATTGTGTTGAAAGAATGCTACAATTGTCTGTGTAAAAGGAATATCTTTATATAATACTTATTAATGTGCCGAACGCAGAAATGGCTGCTAAAAGTAGACTTTGGATATTGCAGACCATTGCCCTTTTCGACTTATATTCGGAGACAGGGAATAAACTTTTATTATTAGATTCTTGGGTTAATGATAGCTGACCATCAATAATCTTTTTTCCAAACAGAAAATTTGAAAATGACGACATAAAAGCAAAGAATTGAAAAAGGCATAAGGGTTAAAATGAACATTACTTAGAATTAATCAATATTTTAAGTTCATATTTGAATGTTGCATTTAATTTCAGGATGTTATTTGTATGGCAAAGATTCAGAAACCCCATAGCAAGGCTGGGGATATTCTACAAAAACGACTGAAGAATAAACTCATGTCTCTGGAGTTTGGTCAAAAAGCAGGTAACTAATTTTTGGCAAATGAATTGCAATTGTTTCAATTCAAATCTGACATTTTATAAGTTTGGATCCTGATTATTTCAATATTTCTGTATACACATCAAATTAAGACTTACTCATATACTTTTTTGAGGGAAATTTACCAGACATTCTATCTAATGTTTTACCATGGGAGCAGTTTAACAAATTACACTGATCAGCTCTGAAGACAATTTTGAATGAAAACAAATTGGTTAAAGTCATGTGTCTGCCTGCAATGGATGAATCATCTACATGGAAAGGGTCAGTTGTTGGCTTGGATTGGATATATTGTTTGTCGTGGTACTAGGATGGTCAGAAACACATGGTCAGGTCTGCAGCCAGTGCCATATAGCAATAGAAATTGTCAAACATGGCATCGAACCCCACCAAGTAATGGATCAAAACTTAAAGAATATTGTTGTAGGTGCGAGTTCATCTATGATGGAGGATAAAGTTAAGGTGTTGGAGAAAATGTTGGCTCAGTTACACAAGGGGAACTTCAACCCGTGTATCAGATCTGATGGTATCTACCCGGACCTGGAGGCTGCCCACCCGCTAGAGATGAGCTGTATACCGTACGAGGGCAGTCCACTACAGCTCAGACAACATCTAGCAGCTAACCTCACGGACAATGTGTTCTTGGAGACACCAGAATTAGTGTGTGCTGGTAGGTATTTCATAGAGAAAAATTGATTTAACCCTTTCCTGATCAGCCAAAATTTCGACTTTTCCTATTTGAAAGCTGTTGGAAACAACAAAATTGATGTTGTTAAAGATTAGATTTGTGTATAACATAGCTCAGAAAATATTGAGGCAAAAGGAGAAACTGCTGGTTATTAGCAGTTTCTTCTTTTGCCTCAATATTTTCTCAAGCCATTTCTATTAGGGATGTCAAATCTAGGTCTTTTTTGAGAAAGGGTTAAAAAACAAAAAAGGTAACAGTTACAAACAAAATGACTTAACAAATCATTCTACACAGATGTTTACGCCATGTTTTAATTGTTTACTTTTTATGCCAGTATATCCAAAGATTGGGGCAAATTGTCTTTGTGTCTGTCTGTCTGAAAACTTGATATTAGCCATTTCCGGGGCATTTGTGTTTCACAAACTTATCTTGTTAATTTAAATTTTCTTTTTGGTATACCTTTTCTCAAACAATCCCTTATTTCCATGACTATAACCTGTTTCTGTAAATGATAAATGAATATGTTTGAAAAGTTCCCTTGCACTAACCCCTCAATACCGTATAGCACTTTATTTCTGCGGGGACTTTAATTCTGCTATTTCTGCGGTCGTGGACGGCACCGCAGAAATAAAATCCGCAAAATATTAATCCTGAATGTAGAGGTTGTTGTCTTTCTGTAATTTTAGTCAGTACATGGACAAGCACCCGATGGAAAGTCAGAACAATATCCTAACAATGTAGTGCTTTCCCATTCAAAAATGGTGTAACTACGGCTTTAACTTAGGTGTATATAAGCCATTTTTGTTCGTCAATAAACAATGATTTAACAAGTTTGACTTATTGGTAACAGTTTGACACGTCTTTCTTTTCACACCTATCTGTATACGACATTGTTTCCTATAACGCCTTTATAGATACCGGTAAATGAGTGGGATTATCCCTTTACCCTAACGGAGTGATTAGAATATTTGGTAAGCATTGTATTTCAAACTATGTCTGATACAGACTAAAACTGATTTGATAGCGCAGAAATAAAATCTTTGATTTTGCAAAATGAGAGACTGCAGAAATATGTTCCGCAGAAATTTAACCCGCCTGATTTCTCGAAAAACCGCAGAATTTGGACCCCGCAGAAATAAAGTGCTATACGGTATGCTGTTTTGTAGGTTACCAGTCAGAAGGTAGTGGTGGGATGACCAGGAGCAGCACACAGAGGATTATACCCATCAAGGAGACCTGCACAGCACAGACAGCCACAAACAACGGCAAACCTGGCAAGTCAGATCTGGCTAGTAAACATTTACAAACCTCGTCACCGATCAGCGGAGATAAACCGTCCCTCACACACAGCTCCATGTTACAGAGGAAACTCTTCCCTAAACTAGACCAGGCAGACAGGGTAGACAAGGGTGAGGAGAATGTAAACGGTTATAGAGAGAGGAAGATCGATGTAGATGGATGTCAGCCTGCACAGCGACATAAACGTCAGCTAGAGTTACCAGGGCGCAGGGGAAATCATTGTAGAAGTAGGAGTGATCTTACTGATTCTATCTGTATTACCAGCAAGTGGATTGAATATGAGAAAATACGCACTACAGATAGACAAGTTGATAAGAAGGCCCCAATAGCTGAACCTGAGAGTACCTGCAACTTGTCTATACTGAATCTGGAAACAAATGGGAAAAAGTTACGAAACCCAAACATTGATTCACAGAAAAATGAAGCCAACATAGACGATATTGGAGCAACTGATAACCAACCATTTGACAGATTCAACAAAAACAGAAAATCAAAAACATCTCGATTCTTCAGTAGGATTGGTCGAGCTGTTTTAAAACCCAGAAATGTTTACTCGGACGGGGACGAGAAGGAAGCAGTCGGACAGAAAGCGGTGAAGTCAACATCGTCGGATAAGGAGAATGTTTGTGGCCGGCCTGCAGAAGACGACAGATTTGGACTGAGGGACAGTAAGAGATACAAGAATGATCAGAATGGGGGTAAAGTGTCAAGGTTCTTTAATCGTGGAGGTCTTTACAGATCGTCCAAAATGAAGAAGAAACAACAAGAACAGAAAGTTTAAGCCATTACCAAACAGAGCAATTTTAGACTGCTCCATCTTGAAAGGAGACGAAACATTTGATTTTAAAAATAGAAAATATGTAAATATATGCATAGAAAATATTGAGAGAAAATGAGAAATTGCTGGTTATCAGCAATTTCTTATTTTCTATCAATGTTTTCTTAGACAATTCCTACTAGGAATGTCAAAAACCACATGTGTTTGTGGCCGAGCCCGAATAGCTCAGTTGGTTATGTCGGAATCTGTCAATCCAGGGGTCTCAAGTTCGAACCCCGGCTCGGCCAGTATCCATTCTGACATTTGACAAAAGTCATTCGTCTCTCACCAATGGTTGTGAATCACCTATGTGAGAGAGCAGCTGGTGGCTCGGTTTGGATATTGTGGTTGTACTGGTGCGAGAAATACCAGGAACCCATGGTTAGGTGCTCCAGCCGCCGTGATATGACCATAGAAGTTGAAAACGTCGTAAAACCCCAATAAACTCAAACACTTGTGTTTGTGAAGAAGATTAACCCATTCCCACACAATGACTCCTTACAAGATGATGGCTTTGGAAAACACTGTGGAAAATGAAGAAATTGCTTGTGACAAGCAATTTCTTCATTTCCCACAATGTTTTCTACACAAAATGACCAAAAAAGTTTAAAATTCATTGCTCTGAAATTGTCATCTACAAAGTCTTTGAATTTGGACCATTCTAAAATTTTGTTGTTTGGTAATGGGTTAAACCTCTCCCAAGAGACAATCCCAATGTTAGACTGGTCCAATTAGAAAGTTATTGCAGACAACAAAACTGATGTTGATCAAGTTGAGATTTGCGTATGTTATAGATGGTATTTGTGTACAATAGATCATAGAAAATTTTGAGGCAAAAGGAGAAAAATGCTGATTATCAGCACATTCCTCTTTTGCTACAATGTTTTCCCAATCCTTTCTCTTAGGGACATCAAAACCCTGTCTTGTTATATCCCCCACCTACGAAGTAGAGGGGGGGGGTATATTGGTTTCACCATGTCTGTCTGTCTGTCAGTCCGTCCGTCTGTCCGTCCAGTCGTCCGTCCGTAGACTTTTTCGTTTCCGTGCTCTAACTCAAGAACGGTTTGACCTAGGATCATGAAACTTTACACAGTTGTTGCCCTTGACCCAAGGAGGTGCCCTATTGTTTTTGGGTCACCAAGGTCAAAGGTCAAGGTCACAATCAGACTTTGTTTAAAATCCGTTTCCGTGCTCTAAGTCAAGAACCGGTTGACCTAGGATCATGAAACTTTACACATTTGTTGCCCTTGACCCAAGGAGGTGCCCTATTGTTTTTGGGTCACCAAGGTCAAAGGTCAAGGTCACAATCAGACTTTGATTAAAATCCGTTTCCGTGCTCTAAGTCAAGAACCGGTTGACCTAGAATCATGAAACTTTACACAGTTGTTGCCCTTGACCCAAGGAGGTGCCCTATTGTTTTTGGGTCACGAAGGTCAAAGGTCAAGGTCACAATCGGACTTTGTTTAAAATCCGTTTCCGTGCTCTAAGTCAAGAACCGGTTGACCTAGGATCATGAAACTTTACACAGTTGTTGCCCTTGACCCAAGGAGGTGCCCTATTGTTTTTGGGTCACCAAGGTCAAAGGTCAAGGTCACAATCTGACTTTGTTTAAAATCCGTTTCCGTGCTCTAAGTCAAGAACCGGTTGACCTAGGATCATGAAACTTTACACAGTTGTTGCCCTTGACCCAAGGAGGTGCCCTATTGTTTTTGGGTCACCAAGGTCAAAGGTCAAGGTCACAATCAGACTTTGATTAAAATCCGTTTCCGTGCTCTAAGTCAAGAACCGGTTGACCTATGATCATGAAACTTTACACAGTTGTTGCCCATGACCCAAGGAGGTGCCCTATTGTTTTTGGGTCACCAAGGTCAAAGGTCAAGGTCACAATCGGACTTTGTTTAAAATCTGTTTCCGTGCTCTAAGTCAAGAACCAGTTGACCTAGGATCATGAAACTTTACACAGTTGTTGCCCTTGACCCAAGGAGGTGCGCTATTGTTTTTTGGTCACCAAGGTCAAAGGTCAAGGTCACAATCTGACTTTGTTTAAAATCCGTTTCCGTGCTCTAAGTCAAGAACCGGTTGACCTAGGATCATGAAACTTTACACAGTTGTTGCCCTTGACCCAAGGAGGTGCCCTATTGTTTTTGGGTCACAAAAGTCAAGGTCACAATCGGACTTTGTTTAAAATCTGTTTCCGTGCTCTAAGTCAAGAACCGGTTGACCTAGGATCATGAAACTTTACACAGTTGTTGCCCATAATCCAAGGAGGTGCCCTATTGTTTTTGGGTCACCAAGGTCAAAGGTCAAGGTCACAATCAGACTTTGATTAAAATCCGTTTCCGTGCTCTAAGTCAAGAACCGGTTGACCTAGAATCATGAAACTTTACACAGTTGTTGCCCTTGACCCAAGGAGGTGCCCTATTGTTTTTGGGTCACGAAGGTCAAAGGTCAAGGTCACAATCGGACTTTGTTTAAAATCCGTTTCCGTGCTCTAAGTCAAGAACCGGTTGACCTAGGATCATGAAACTTTACACAGTTGTTGCCCTTGACCCAAGGAGGTGCCCTATTGTTTTTGGGTCACCAAGGTCAAAGGTCAAGGTCACAATCTGACTTTGTTTAAAATCCGTTTCCGTGCTCTAAGTCAAGAACCGGTTGACCTAGGATCATGAAACTTTACACAGTTGTTGCCCTTGACCCAAGGAGGTGCCCTATTGTTTTTGGGTCACCAAGGTCAAAGGTCAAGGTCACAATCAGACTTTGATTAAAATCCGTTTCCGTGCTCTAAGTCAAGAACCGGTTGACCTATGATCATGAAACTTTACACAGTTGTTGCCCATGACCCAAGGAGGTGCCCTATTGTTTTTGGGTCACCAAGGTCAAAGGTCAAGGTCACAATCGGACTTTGTTTAAAATCTGTTTCCGTGCTCTAAGTCAAGAACCAGTTGACCTAGGATCATGAAACTTTACACAGTTGTTGCCCTTGACCCAAGGAGGTGCGCTATTGTTTTTTGGTCACCAAGGTCAAAGGTCAAGGTCACAATCTGACTTTGTTTAAAATCCGTTTCCGTGCTCTAAGTCAAGAACCGGTTGACCTAGGATCATGAAACTTTACACAGTTGTTGCCCTTGACCCAAGGAGGTGCCCTATTGTTTTTGGGTCACAAAAGTCAAGGTCACAATCGGACTTTGTTTAAAATCTGTTTCCGTGCTCTAAGTCAAGAACCGGTTGACCTAGGATCATGAAACTTTACACAGTTGTTGCCCATAAACCAAGGAGGTGCCCTATTGTTTTTGGGTCACCAAGGTCAAAGGTCAAGGTCACAATCTGACTTTGTTTAAAATCCGTTTCCGTGCTCTAAGTCAAGAACCGGTTGACCTAAGATCATGAAACTTTACACAGTTGTTGCCCTTGACCCAAGGAGGTGCCCTATTGTTTTTGGGTCACCAAGGTCAAAGGTCAAGGTCACAATCAGTTTTTGTTAAAAATCCGTTTCTGTGCTCTAAGTCAAGAATCGGTTGACCTACAGCACTTTTTCAGTGACAAGGCGCTAGTGGGGGGTATTTGTCCGCTTTGCGACAGTTCTAGTTTGGTAATGGTTTGATTCAGTTTTGAAGCCAAGAGCCCCATATTATCAACGATCTTATGACCATGTTTTTGTGTATATGTGTAAGAAGACACTTGATTGCACGAGAAATCAGGTTGGGCCAATCAGGTTTGTTATTACAAGTAATTACTCAAAAAAAAAATCATAGGACCGTTGATAATATATAGATGGGCAAAAGACTTACTGTATCAGGTCGTAGGTGGTGCAGTGGTAACACGCTGGACTTGAATCACAGGGGTCACTGGTTCTATCCCCGCTTCTTCGGTCACTCGGATGAAATTTTAAACCGAGGTCCCGTCTCCATATGACCTTAGTAGTTGAGTGGGACGTAAAACTCCATTCAATTCAGTCCATACACTAAAAGTTAACATTTTAGAAAAATGGCCATTTCTGGGGCATTTGTGTTTCACAAACACATCTTGTTTAAAATTTATGAGAAATGCTGTGTTGCTTTTTGCTTGGCTCCCTCAAAGAAATATTAATTTTGACCAAATTTACAGTCTTCGCTGCAAGTGAAGCGTTACAAACTGGTCCAATTTCACAGGTGGTGCAGATCATTAAATCAATCTACTCAAATGTGAAGAGTGTGTATGTTAAAGCATTGTTAGAAATGGAGAGAAAATACTGATAATCAGGATTTCCTTCTTTTCCTTTCAATTCTTTTCATCTTTTCTACTCTAAATCATTTTCAAATCTTTCTTGATAGTGGGTGTCAACACAAGGAAAGGGTAATAAGCTTTGCCGCCTGCTCTATTTGTCCTAATTTATTGGTTATTTTTATGCCCCCGATAGGGAGGCATCATAAATTTGACTTGTCCGTCCGTCCGTCCGTCCGTCTGTCCGTCCGTCCGTCATTCCGTCCAAAAACTTTAACATTGGCCATAACTTCCTTGTTACTTAACATATTCGCTTCATACTTTACCACAACATTCCTTGGTACATTACCTTTCTGTAGGCACATACTTTGGTGACCTTGACCCCTGGATGACCTTGACCTTGAACATAGATTGGCCATAATTTAAAATCAAAGCGGTGTCGGGGGCATTGTCATCTTACAGTGACAGCTCTTGTTGTATCCTTGTTTACATGACTCTAGTCAGTCTAGCTTGTAGTGCTAGATAATGTTGAATCATGGTTTGTTTGTAATTGTGTTTCATAACTCAAGATGAGAGGGGTCATTTTATACTGTAATCATGTAATTTATTCAGATTACTGAAGTTGTGGGTGCTTAATTCTTTCCCAAACGGCAAAATAGCTATCCCATTCAAAAGCTTATGCAGACAACAAAATAGGGGGTAATAATGATTGTATTTGTGTACAATACTGTATAGAAAATATTGAGGCAAAAGGAGGAAATGCTGATAATAAGCATTTTCTTCTTTAGCCTCAATGTTTTCCCACGCATCTTCTGTTAGAATTGTCAAAATCTTGGCCACGTTTTACTAACATAGATTTTTGCAAAAACCTTGTAATAACACATCTGATTGAAGTAGAAATAATAACAGTAATTATTCGGCCAATCAGATTTGTTGTTGTTTCAAAAATGTTCGTAAGTTTGTTAGTAAAACGGGCCCCGGGTCTTGTTGGGGAAATGGTCAATTGTCTTATTTGACCAAAACCATTCAAATAAGTACCCAGCACCCCCTCTTATCTGCAGTTTTGTGTTCTTTCTTTATGATGCTATGTAACATTTGGATAATCGTAGTCTGAAATCGGGTAATTCATATTGTAACATTCCTATTCGATGATTAATTGCATCAATTTATAGCTGTTGTACTTATTATGATCCATTTACATTCCAATTTTACTTTTATTACGATTTTTTATCCACTTTGTATTATGCTTGTAATTTATACACATTTATTACTTGTAACAATTTTGTACCCATCCATATTCCAAAAGCACAATTATAACACCAATCCAAGGTTTTGTTGAATTAATACTAGGAAAGCACCGATAGAAAGTCAAGAGCATCATGAAATTGAGCAACCTTGCCAAAGGAATTCATGGAAATATAGAAATACATGCATGTGTATATTATACATTTAGGGACAATAAACCCTTTCCCTAACAACAACATTTTAGGGTGGTTAAATTTGAAAGCTACTATAGATGACAAAAATGGATGTTGCTTAAGGTATAATTTGTGTAAAATATAGCTCAGAATGTCTTAATGTTTTCCCAAGCCTTTTCTATTAGGAGCATCAAAACCAGGTGTTGTTTGGGAAAGGGTTAAGTTAGTGTAGGTAATTCTTGGAACTTCATATGCCCACACATCTTCGCTAGCCAAGGTTGAACCCACCTACGTTTGTATTCACCCTTGGCGGATTTAGTCCGATTTTTAGCTCACCTGAGCACGAAGTGCTCAAGGTGAGCTATTGTGGTCACTTTTTGTCTGTCGTCCGTCTGTCTGTCCGTCCGTCTGTCTGTCCGTCCACAATTTCGTGTTTACACTCTAGCATCTACAAATATAAGCCAATCTTGACCAAACCTGGTCAAAACATGTATGACCATAAGATCTCGGATGAGTTCGATTATGGGTCATATCGAACCAGAAAGTCCGGAGTTATCTGCCCTTGAATGCGAAAAATAGCTAGTTTTGACATTGTTTACACTCTAGTACCTACAATTATTGATCAATCAAGACAAAACTTTGACACAATGTTGTTGACTATAACATCTCGAATGAGTTCAATTTTCAGTCTGATCGTACCAGAAGGTCTTGAGTTATGTGCCCTTGAAATTGACAAAATTGCCATTTTCGACCGTTTTCGACTTTGTTTACACTCTAGCATCTACAAATATTGACCAATCAAGACAAAACTTTGACACAATGTTGGTGACCATAAGATCTGGGATGAGTTCGATTTTCAGTCTTATCGGACCAGAAAGTCTTGAGTTATATGCCCTTGAAATTAACAAAAATTGCCATTTTCGACTGTTTTCGACTTTGTTTACACTCTAGCATCTACAAATATTGACCAATCAAGACAAAACTTTGAGACAATATTAGGGACCATAAGATCTTGTATTAGTTTGATTTTCAGATTGATCGGATTATAAAGTCATGAGTTATACGCCCTTGAATTTGACAAAATTGCCGTTTTCGACTGTTTTTTACTTTGTTTACACGCTAGCATCTACAATTATTGACCAATCTAGACAAAACTTTGAGGCAATGTTAGGGACCATAAGATCTTGTATGAGTCCAACTTTCAGATTGATCGGATCATAAAGTTACGAGTTATACGCCCTTGAATTTGACAAAATTGCCGTTTTCGACTGTTTTTGACTATGTTTACACTATAGCATCTACAATTATTGACCAATCAAAACAAAACTTGGTCACAATGTTACGGACTATATGATCATGTATGAGTTTGATTTTCAGATTGATCAGATTAAAAGGTCATGAGTTATACACCCTTGAATTTGACAAAATTGATGTTTTCGATTGTTTCGGACCTTGTTAGCTCACCTGAGCACGAAGTGCTCAAGGTGAGCTATTGTGGTCGCTCACCGTCCGTCGTCCGTCCGTCTGTCCGTCCGTCCGTCCGTCCGTCCATCTGTCCGTCCGTTCACAATTTCTTCAAACATCTTCTCCTCCTGAACCATTGGGCCAATTTTGACCAAACTTGGCTGGAATGTTCCTTCGGTGCCCCTTTTCAAAACTTGTTCGTTAATTTTTGATTTTTCAAAAAATGTGGGCGTGGCAGGGCGGAGCTTAAAAATCCTAAGAAAATTATTTAAAAATCAACCATTGGGTCAATCTGAACCAAAATTGGCAGGAATGTTCCTTGAGTGACTCTCTTCAAAATTTGTTTTCAAATTTTAAGATTAGTCAAAAAATGTGGGCGTGGCAGGGTGGGGCTTATCAGACTTACTAAGGAAGATAACCAATCAGTGAAGCCGTAAGACTTTTAGTGTTCAGGTTACCTCCCTTGGTCCATTTTGATAACCTTGGATTTTATCTGATCAAGGATCTAGACTTTCCCATCTTAAGTAAATAAATGAGGATTTAATCTAGCTGTAATCAGTGTTCTGTTATCTTTTCTTTGGATTTATAATCAGACTTGCTTCTATTTTGCAACTTATATTCTCTTTAGCTCTTTACTAAGTTATTATAAAATTAATTATTTTGCAATGAAGAAAGAGCCCTATGTTGTTGATTCTTTGGATTTATATAGGGGTTAAGAGTTCTATCTCTAATGTTTTGATCTTTGACTTGGAAAACCTTTTCATCTCAAAACATTTAGCTATGTATTGTGCAAGATACAGTAACAGTATTTTTTCATAGGGCCCCATGTTGTTGATTCTTGGGGTTTATATGGGGTGAACCCTGTTGAAAATTGGAACCTTCTCATTGATATCATGGGAAAAGGGGCCTAAAGAACAAAACCCTTGTTAGCATTGTACAGGCTACAATATTGGCCAAATGTTCATAAAACTTGGTCAGAATGTTTGTCTAGTCACAGAGATGGACCCTACAGAAAATTGGAATACTCCATTGGATACCACGGGAAAAGGGGCTATTATGACAAAATCTGTGTTGGCAATTTATAGGCCATAATGTTGGCTTAATCTTCGTGAAACTTGATCAGAATATTTGTCTTTTCACAAAGATGAAGCTTATCAACAATCGGAATTTTCCATTTTGATATCATGGGAAAAGGGGCCTTTATGACAAAATCCTTTTTAACACTCTAGAAGCAACAGTTTTGGCTTAATCTTCATGAAACTAAAAAGAATGTTTGATTTAGTCACAAGGATAAAGCCTGTAAAAAAATGGAATGTTCCAGTTGATATCATGAGCAAAGGGGTCTTAATGACAAACTCCTTGTTAGCACTCTAGAGACAACAGTTTTGGTCTAATCTTCATGAAACTTGTGTTTGTCTAGTCACAATGATGAACTCTGAGGAAAATAGGGATGTTCCAATGGGATGCCATGGGAAAAGGGGCCTTAATGACAAAATCCTTGTTAGCGCTATAGAGACAATAATTTTGGCTCAATATTCATGAAATTTAGTCAGATTATTTGTCTAGTCACAAGGATGAAGCGTATTGACAATGGGAATGTTCTGTTGGATGTCTTGGGCAAAGTGGCATTAAAGACAAAACCCTTGTTAGCAATGTAGATGATACAATTTTTTTCCAATTTTCACGAAACATGTTCAGAACGTATGTCTAGTCACAAGGATGAAGACTATTGAGAATTACAATGTTCTTTGGATATCATGAGACAAGGTGCAATCATTTCTTACCTTGTGAATCTCAGTTCAGGTGAGCGATTAAGGACCATCATGGTCCTCTTGTTTACACTTTAGCATCTACAATTGTTGTCCAATCAAGACGAAATTTGGACACAATGTTGCTGAATATAAGATCTTGCACCAGTTTGAATTTCAGCTTTATCATAGTAGAATTTGCTGAGTTTGCTGAGCCCTTCAAATTGACAAATTTGTTGTTTTCGACTGTTTTTACTCTAACAACCACAAATAGCGACAAACCGAGACAAAATTCGGACACAATGTTGTTGACCATAAGTTTGTTTTCAGTTTTAAAGTCACAAAACTGAACAAAACTGTGGCTCATATCATCTTGGTTCAGGTGAGCGATATAGGACCATCATGGTCCTCTTGTCTTGAAATCGCGAAGCGCTGACTAGCGGTTGTTTTGCTGGTTGTTTACGTCCATTATTGATGATGTCATTAACGCGCGTTGTCTTTCGCGTCATACGTCATGCGGATTATGTAAAAGTTAGCTGCTTTTTTGGTCGAATTGTCGAAAGTATAATAATTTGTCGATTATAGTTAGGGAATTCCTGTCTATTGCAGTGAAATTCTTCGGGAAAAATCGCCCATCTTCGCGTTTCTGAGTTGCAAATGCAATGTTTTTTCCCGCCCGTTGTCATGATTTGGTTACTCATAACAAATGTATCAGTCGACAATCTGATTGGTTCCAGCGAGACCTCGCTGGAACCAATCAAAACGCTCTCCAGGAGACCAAGAAAATCGGACTAAATACGCCAAGGGTGAATACAGAAACTACGTTACGTCGTAGATGTCACCCTTGGCTTGCGAAGATGATGCCCACACAATCATTCACAATTAGCATGTGTAATTCTGAAGTTTGCAGGAAGTAAAACCAAGGGGAATTAATCCAAGAATTTGTTTCCCATTATATCTAAATGTAACACAAGTTAGCAAATTTGGATAATAGCATTCACTTCTTTACTTTCAATGTTTTCAAGGCCAATCTCCAATTTGGTATTCATAAGCCTTGAAAGATTAACTTTTAAAAATGTTATAGAAAAATAATTTTCTTTCCACATTATTTTTTTTCTCATAGTGATAGACTCTAGCATTTGTTTCTTTCAGATCTCATTACTTTGAGAATAATAGAAAAATAAACAGCGCTTTTGCTTTGGATACCATGTTCTTTTTTGTTATCCCATTTCCACGAAGACTCTTTCGTATGCTCCCTAAGAAAAAAAAGTATTTTGGAAAATGAAGTCATTGCTTCCCACGGGCAACTCTACATTTTCCAAAATGTTTTCTACCTACATTTTTTATACCCCAACCTACGAAGTAGAGGGGGTATATTGGTTTCACAATGTCTGTCCAACCATCCATCCATCTGTAGACTTTTTCATTTTCATGTAACTCAAGAACCGATTGACCTAGGATCATGAAACTTTACACAGTTGTTGCCCTTGACCCAAAGAGGTGACCTACTGTTTTGTGGTCATGTAGGTCAAGGTCACAACCAGATTTTTTTTTTTAAAATCTGTTTCTGTGATCTAACTCGAAAATCGTTTGACCTTGGATCATGAAATTTTACACAGTTGTTGTCCTTGACCCAACCTATGTGACGTTGTGTCAGTTAGCCTCATCTTTATGGATTCACTTCTTGATCAATATTTAATTGAAAGTGGTAAAATCCATTTCTAAATGGCACAAATTCAAACTGGTCCAAATTCCAATATGTTGCAGATGACAATTTGAAGGGAACGAAATTCTACATTTTTCGTCTTTCTTGGTAGAATACGATGAGAAATGGAGAAATTCTGGTTATCAGCATTACTGTCATTTCTCTTAATGCTTTTAAAGACTATATTACGGTCATCAAAAGCAGGGCTTGTTTGTAAAATGAACGATGTGATAACCATTAGGATTTTCACAATTTTGTAAGTCCAATGTTTTTTCTGGACTCTCTTGTCTGGGCGAATTATGATTAAATGATTTAATCCTTTCCTGAACATTCAAACCATGATCCCTGGATTGATAGACTCCAAAGTTACTGAGTGAGCCATCTGAGCTTGGCCAACTTGCTGTTCAATAGTTTTGAAGACAGTCAGGTAGGGCAAAATCTTTCAAGGCAAAAACGTTTAAAAATGAAAACAAAATGCATTTAAAAATCAAATTATTCATTTTTAACCAAGTGCTGTAGTTTACACATGCTGTAGTTTACACATGATACAAATAAAATATATAGATATATACAGAATATTTTGCGAAAGCTTTCTAGAGCTCTCTTAACATGACCTGGTTTTGACGTCCCTTATAGAAAAGGCCTGGGAAACAATCGAGACAAAAGAAGAAAATGCTGATAACCGGCATTTTCTCATTTTGCCTAAATATTTTATGTGCTAGATTATTAACAATTCTTAACTTAAGTAACACCCATTTTGTCTTCTGAAACAGCTTTCAAATTGGACAACCCTAAAAATTTGTTATTTAGGAAAGGGTTAAGCCATAAAATAGACAGCAAAATTTCAGACAGTCCAAAGTCAACTAGAAATCTATCACTAAAGGTGATAAAAATACCCCCGCCACATCATTTGGTCGAACAAGTGATTTGTCGAATCAAGTGCTATAACTCAAACATTGTCAATCCTATTTTCTTTAAATTTGTGTCTTACACATCTACAGGTTCTATTGTACTTATTCCAAGTATGAAGCAAATCAGAGGGTAACTAGGAGTTGTCCGGACAAGCATTTTTTGCCTAATCAGGGGCCATAACTCCAAAAGAATCCACCCAATCTTTGTGAAATTTGCTTCTTGCACATGTACAGGTCCATATGCACACTTTTGCCAAGTATGAAGCAAATCAGACAGTAACTGTAGAAGTTGTCCGGACAAGCATTTTCTCATCAAATCAGGGGCCATAATTTCAAAAGTATCTGTCTGATTTTCGTAAACTTTGCATCTTGCACATCTACAGGTCACAATGCACACTTGTGCCAAGTATGAATTAAATCGGTCAATAAGTGTACGAGAAGTTGTCCTGGCAAAGTTTTGGAGACAGACCAACCAACCAACCATCCAGTAGACGGACAGGCTGATTAATTGCGGGGTTATAATGATGTTGCAGGTGACAATTCCAAATGAATGATATTTACATTCTTTCTGGAAAGAAAACATGGAAAATGAAGAAATTGCTTGTCACAAAAAGTTTCTTCATTTTCCACAATGTTTTCCAAAACCTTTATTTCTGGGGCATAAAAAGGCATCCTAATGTGGGAATGGGTTAAACCTACCCCAAACTATTCCTGTTTTTGACAATCTTTTGTCGAAAGAAAGCTATGAAATCAATGGGGGAAAAGAGATGATGATAGCTTGCATTTTCTCCCTCACCCTCATTGCATTCCATGTCATTTAATACTAGGGATGGTTATGAGTACCAATTTTACTAATCAAGTACTCGATCTCCCTTCCGATCCAGTACTCGAGTACTCGGATAGAAACGTCGTCTTTTGGTTATAGTATCTGTGTTTTCTAACATGTTTATGACCGATATATGCAGCATATCTTCGGTTTAAATATATCTTTAGATGACATCTGATCAGTACTTTATTTGAGAAAAACGGGCATTTGTTAGATATGTGATGAGAATTACAGAAAGTGTCAAAATCTTTCGATTAAACTCATGAAAAATAAAAAAAATCCTTGTTTTTCATCTCGTAGCAAAGCGTTCGTAATATTTACACATGTTGTGAGATATACACAAGTCACTATAGACTGAAAGGGAGGCATTGTTAAACTTTCTTGAATTTATTTGCGAGTAATCCGGAATGAGATGCTTCTTCTTCGAGAAACAAATAGCAATAGAATGAAATCTTAACAATAATCCAATAATCGGCTGATCGAATATTGCATTAACCAATCAACTCTAAGGTAAATCTTACGGACGTCCAATTAAAATGCATCATCCGAAATCGGAGTAAAGGGCGACGAAGGTGCGAACATTTATGACATTGTTTAACAGCGAGAACAATAGCTTGATTGCAATTTAGGACAATATCGAGGGATTAGATAATCGGCGTACGACCAGGAGTTACATATTCTACCCTTTGCACGGTACAGTGTTGGAAAAGAGCGGTTGACATTCTCAACAACTAGAGTTTGGAAACAAATTTTCATTTTTCTGCCGATATTATTTTTTTCTTTCCGATTACTCGATTAGTGATATTGGTAATCGATATTCGGACGTTCGATCGAGTACTCGTTCCCATCCCTACTTAATACATTACACAAAAGTTCCTATTATTTTGTCCTCTGCCATCCACTTTGAAACTTTGGGAAGAGAATTCAAATGTCATCAAAAGTTAAGATTCAATAATTCACTTTCTTCTGGAACATTTAGGCATCCTATGCATTGACAATTTATGTTCTTCCAGATCACAGTTTATGAATATTTCTTTTGTTTCCTCGGCATCTGAGCCGCAATATATGGGGAGGGAAAAGTTCTCTTGTACATCATTTTTATCTTTTTATACGCCCGAAGGGTCGTATTATGTTATGGCCCCGCTCGTCTGTCTGTCCGTCCGTCTGTCCGTCCGTCTGTCCGTCCGTCCGTCCGTTAGCAATTTCTTGTGTGCGCAACTCCTCCTACAGTTTTGATCAGAATTTGATCAAACTTGCCACAATGAATCTCCATGGTGTCTAGTTGTGCATCCCGCTTACGGAATTTAATTAACTCTTTTCGTTCTTGAATTATCTGCCCTTGAATTAAAAAAAATGCCCATTTTTTTGTGTGCGCAACTCCTCCTACAGTTTTGATCAGAATTTGATCAAACTTGCCACAATGAATCTCCATGGTGTCTAGTTGTGCACACCGCTTACGGAATTTAGATAACTGTTTTCGTTCTTGAATTATCTGCCCTTGAATTTAAGAAAAAATGCCTTTTTTTCAAAAATGTCCATTTTCTGCTGTGTGCAACTCCTATTGTTTCAACCAGAATTTAATCAAACTAGCCACAATGAATCTCTATGGTGTCTTGTTGTGGAAACAAAAACTTTTGATAACTTTCCATGTTTGAATTAACTGCCCTTGAATTGAAAAAATGGCCAATTTTACTGACAAGCCCCTCTCGGGCGTATATGCGCCGCTTTGCGAAGCTCTTGTTTCAAAATGTTTTTACCAAAAAATTCTCTATAATCACTACAATATCAAATCATAAGATAACGGTTTACTCCAAATTTATCTGTTACTTACAATTTTTCTTGACTTAACCCTTTCCTAAACAAGACCGGGTTTTGACATCCATAGCAGAAAAGGCTCGGGAAAATATTGTGGCAAAAGTAGCCAGCATTTTCTCCTTTTGCCTCAACATTGTCTGTGGTATATTCTACAGAAAGTCTATCTTTATTAACATTGACTTTGTTGTCTCCAGCCGCCTTCAAATTGAACAAGTCTAAAATTTTGCTGTTCAAGAAAGGATTAAGCTTGAGAAGTCTAAGTAAAACAATGATTCTTCTACAGCTACGAACATAAAACCTGGCATTGCAAGTCTAACAATCTAAATATCACTTTCTTTCTGTTTTGTTAACCTTTTTCATAATGACAAATATTTAGACTACTCCAAATTGAAAGTATTTGCAGACTACAAAAACTCTTAAAAATCTCAATGTTGAAACATAGAAAACCTTGAGGGAAAAGGAGAAAATATTGATAATTAGCATTTTTTTCATTTCCAGCAAGGTTTTCTAAATCCATAAAGTAGGGTCCTCAGAAGAAGTTTCTGTTTAGGAATAGGCTACTGCAATATATACTTACTTTCATTATGTGGATCATTTGATAAAGTTTAAACCTATCTCAAACAAGACCTGATTTTTGATGTCATTAAAACAAGAGGCTTGGGAAAACATTGAGGAACAAGAGCTTCGCAGAGCGGCGCATATACGCCCGAGAGGGGCTTGTCAGTAAAAATTGGCCAATTTTTCAATTCAAGGGCAGATAATTCAAACATGAAAAGTTATCAAAACACCATAGAGATTCATTGTGGCTAGTTTTATTAAATTCTGGTTGAAACTGTAGAAGTAGCACACAGGAGAAAATGGGCATGTTTGAGAAAATGGGCATTTTTCCTTAAATTCAAGGGCAGATAATTCAAGAACGAAAACAGTTATCTAAATTCTGTAAGCGGTGTGCACAACTAGACACCATGGAGATTCATTGTGGCAAGTTTGATCAAATTCTGATCAAAACTGTAGGAGGAGTTGCGCACACAAGAAAATGGGCATTTTTTTAATTCAAGGGCAGATAATTAAAGAACGAAAAGAGATATCTGAATTCCGTAAGCGCGGTGCACAACTAGACACCATGGAGATTTATTGTGGCAAGTTTGATCAAATTCCGATCAAAACTGTAGGAGGAGTTGCGCACACAAGAAATTGCTAACGGACGGACAGACAGACGGACGGACAGACAGACGGACGGACGGACAGACGGACGAGCGGGGCCATAACATAATACGACCCTTCGGGCGTATAAAAAGAAGAAAATGCTGATCATCAGCATTTTCTTATTTTGTCTCGATATACATGTATTCTGAGATATGTAACACATAAATCCTGTCTTTATCAACGACCATATTGTTCTCTGCAGCAGTTTTTTAAGTGGAGCACTTTAAACTTTGCTGTTCAAATAAGTTTAACAAGATCTGTCCTGTTCCTTGAAAGTTTCTCACTTTGAAGATTTCTTCTTCTTACGCTTCTTTGACTTCTTTGACTTTGTTTCCCCGTCGGAGCCACTAGATTCTGAATCTGAAGACGATGATGACGATGAATCCGAGCTTGAACTACTCGAACTATCACTGGATGAGCTTGAACTAGACGAGTCTGAGTCACTGTCGGAACTACTCGACGACGACGATGATGATGATGATGACGAACTGTCACTGGAGGATGAATTATGTCGCCTTCTGAAATTAGAAGTAAGAACCTTATAACCGTTCCTTCCAATATACAGTCGACACTTGTTATGTTGACATCGGATAAGTCGAATTTCCACTTAAGTCCAAGTGAATGTTTGATCCTGTCCACTTCAACGGATTTTAAAAAAAAAAAATTATTATGAAATAAATATAGCCATTGAAATTTAGTAGAAAAAAGAGAAATTGCTCGTTTCGAGCAATTTCTTTTGTTTTCCTACTATATTTCAATTATAAACGCACTTAATTAGCAACAAATAGACCAAATGATGTTCAAACAAAAACCGGTCAAAATCGGTTTACTCGAACACCGGATATGTCGAGGTATTTTGACGGCCCCTCTGACTTCGACACAACGAGTTTCGACTGTATATTATATCTGATAACATTTCAATAATATAGCAGAGTTACTGATAAGAGGGTGTGATGGCTTTTCAAAATGAAATACTTCACTCAATGTTCATCAAGCCCTTTATTGTGGTTACTCATTGGATTCTCATAGAGAGACAAAATATAAAATGTCTTCATCCCCTCTTATCTGTAGCTCTGATATAGGGCCAAATGCTTTCATGATGGGTGCCAATTCATGGACAAGAATAACATATTTTTTTACATCTAGGCATAATTATATTTTGTATGAATTCAATGTGAAAATATTTAGGAAAGTGTTGAATGCCCCCCCCCCCCCCCCCCCATTGAATGCCCCCCTCCCCCATTTTTTAGCTCATCTGAGCACAAAGTGCTCAAGGTGAGCTATTGTGGTCGCCCATCCTCTGTCCGTCCGTTCACAATTTCTTTAAAGATCTTCTCCTCCTAAACCAATGGGCCAATTTTGACCAAACTTGGCAGGAATGTTCCTTAGGTGACCCTCTTCAAAACTTGTTCATGAATTTTTGATTTGTCAAAAAATGTGGGCGTGGCAGGGCGGGGCTTATCAAACTTTAAGAGAAGTTCTTAAGAAAATTAATTAAAATCAGCCATGATGTATCAGGTTTCATGTAATATAAGGCTGCAAAGACCGGTGAGATAAAAACAAGACCGGAGTAATGTAAACAAGACTGTCCAGAATGGACCTGCATGTAAAAGTGAGCAAATACAAACTATTTCTTATTTAAAGCTTTAAAGCCAATGTTGTTGGTCCTCATTTGAATACTCTTGATTAGATCATTCAAATGAATACCCACAGCACTGGGTTTGATATACATAGAAAGATATTTTACAATTTGGAAAGCCAGTAACTTCTTTGATTTGTTTCTCTATTTACTTAAGGATTATCTCAATGCTTTAACCCTTTCCTGAAAGGGCTTGGTTTTGACACCTCTTTATTAATAGAATAGGCTTGGGAAATATTGAGTCAAATGAAGAAAATGTTGATAGTCAGCAATGTTCTCCCTTTGCCTCAATATTTCATATACTATATTGTACATGAATCTGTCCTTTATCCATATCAATTTTGTCTTCTGCAACTCCTTTCAAATTGGGGTTGTCTATTTCTTTTCTGTTTGGGAAAGGATTAAGCCCTTTCCCAACCATACACAGGTTATGCCTGGGAAAATGTTATTTTACTGGGCAAAAGAAGAAAATGCTGATAGCCTGCATTTTCTCCTTTTGCCTCATCATTTTCTTTCCACTTTTGTACATGAATGTAGTCATTTTCAACATTCTGTTTTGTCATTTACAGCAGCTTTTAAATCTGCTGCTCTGATGTTATGTTGTTAGGAAAAGATTTAACAAAAATCAAATCCTAATTTTGTTCAATGAATACAGTATTTCCTCTATGTTGTGGGTTGATTTAAAGGTTCCATATAAAAATGATAGAGAGGGCAATGTTTGACAATCTTTTCTCAAATTATAAGGCCTGAGGACTTTTTTGCGATTTCATTTTCAAAAAGTTATCCCTATGTTGCAGCTTCTTGTTTTTAGCCTGATTGGAACAGAAAGTCCCTAGTTATATGCCTTTGCATGTGACAAAATTGTCATTTTCGCTCATGTCGACTTGGTTCAGGTGAGCGATTTAGGACCATCATGGTCCTCTTGTTTTTCTATCTCAGTTCACTTGTATCTAGCAAGGCAATGAATATTTGATTTTACATTTATTGAAAATTTTTAATCTTACTTTTTCCTTTTCTTCTTCTGATTTTTGTCTTTTCCTTTCTTTTCTTTTCTTATACTGTCAAGTACAGATCTGGATTTCGCACTGAAATTGTTCAAATAAAAGAAACAGCTTAATTTGAGACTCCACGAAGAAAAGAAACATACTAATATAGTAATAATGATACTATAAGCACTTATTTTACAGCTATATGACAATTTTGCATCCAAACTCCAAAGAATCTGTTGCTTCTTTCAAACTAGTGAACAATTAAAGTAAAACCTTTATAATTACTGGTATGTAAAGACAAACAATTGTGACAGGTAGACCAACAATCTGGGGCACATTGCGTGGCATTGTGCTGTTAAACAGTGAGAAATTGATATCATTTGGTAGACATAGAGCCCCTATTAACAAAGGCATGGGAAAACATTGAAATAAAAGAATTCACATCGAAATAAAAGAACTCTCGTTTTGCCTCAATATTTTCTGTGCTATCTTGTAGCGTAAATTTTAATAATATCTTTTTGTTGTCCACAAAGATGTCGTCTGCAGCAGCTTTCAAATTGGGATAGTCTATTTCTTGCTGTTTACGAAAGGTTTAAAGTGTACCAGTTTAACTTTTTTTGTCAGTTAATCCATTACTGCACAGTGACACCTTTTGACTCCCTCACAAGAGAATGCTTGGGAATACATTGTGGAAAATGAAGAAATTGCTTGTCACAGGCAATTTCTTCATTTTCCACAATGAATTCTAACTCAAAATGAAAATATTTCTTAAATTATGTCAACTTGAAATTGTCGTCTGCGACTCCTTTCCAAATGGAACAGTCCAAAATTTTGTCGTCTGATAATGGGTTAAAAGTGCTAGTTGACTTACAGAATCTGTAGTTTTTCATGTTCTTCATCTTTCTTCAATCGTTTGTTGAGCTCCTTTGTCCTGGATGGTCTGTACACATATTTACGTTTTCCTGTGCACTCATAAGTCCAGTGACCTTTCTCCAAACATTTCTGACAGGTGTAGTTCTCAGCTGTTGGCTGACTGTAACATTAAGAAAGTTAAATTCAGGAGAAACAACCATTTTCTAAGTTAGAGTTTAACAGTTTTCATTGACATCAAGACTCAAGTGGCTCTAAGACAAAACCGTTTCTGACCCGAAATAATCAATAGAATAACATTTTTCGTGCACTTTATGGCAGAAAATATGGTAAAAGTACAAAATTACTTACTTTTTCTTCAAGAAAGATGGTACTAACGCCATTTCAATTCGATTTGTTCGTTTTCTGACGTTTATAAGTTCCCTGTCAAAATCGCAACTGCTTGGGTAGGTGCGTATATACTACACAATTGTAAGAAATACACTGAAGGTGTCACTCCGATACCAATTAGGTTGTTGAAATTCTGCATTATTTCGTTAAAAAACAATTTATTTTCATGTTAAAATCTTGGTTTACACACCCTTTATATACAAGAACTGTCCCTGGACAATGTTGCTCGCACTAATGGCAGTTCGTCCCAAAGAAAAGAGAAAATTCTTAGATCAAGGTAAACAAGAGTTGTCCGCGGACAACGTAGCTCGCCTATACGGGAGCTTATCACAAAAACAGCTAATTTTTAAAAGTAGGTCAAACTCCAAGGTCAAGGTCAAGAGGTCATGGTCCCAAATGAAAGGTCTTCTTCTTCCAATACTGCACATAACCCTCTCTGGGGCATCATCGTACAGGAGTGTATGTACAAAGTCGTTGTGCGGCAAATAAACAGGTAAAAATAACGAACGGTGCAGGATTAAAAGCAATAAAAACACAACTGGTGCTTATGGTACGATGAGCCCCCCTTTGAACGCCTCAAGACTGGGTGCTGCAGTCAGATGTACTGGTAGGCTGTTCCACAGTCGAATTGCCGATGGGAAAAATGAGTATTTGAAGCAGTCGGTCCTACAGAATGGTATGTGGAATCTGTGGCCATATCTTGGTCTTGGCAGGAGGTATCCATGTGTGAAATATCATGGCTCTATCAATACTAGTGCAAGAGATAAAGGCCAGGTTAAAGTTTTTCAAAAGTAGGTCAAACTCCAAGGTCAAGGTCACTAGGTCAAAGGTCATGGTCCCAAATGAAAGGTCTTGTCGAGATGTATCCATGTATGAAATATCAAGGTTGTATCTCTAATAGTGCCTGAGATGTAGACCAGGTTAAAGTTTTTCAAGTGAAGATGCGACGGGACGCGACGCCGACGCTAGGGCTGCGACATTAGCTCCACAGACATAAAGTCCCGGCTCGCTAAAAAGTCATGGTTTGGTTTGGTTTATTGGGGTCTTACGCCGTTTTAAACTGCTATGGTCATATCGCGGCAACTGGAGCACCTAACAATGTATTCCAGTTGTTTCTAATACAGTACTACCACAACACCATAACCAAGCCTCCAGCTGCTTGCTCACATAGGTTAATGATATCAAACCATTCTTGGCAGAAGGTATCCATGTGTGAAATATCAAAGCTGTAGGCTATCTGTTAAAGGGCATAAAATATAGGCCATGTTGAAACTTTCTCTAAAGTATGTCAATATTTGAGGTCACAAATGTCTTGGTGTGAAATATCAAGACTGTGTGAGTAATATAAGCCAGGTTGAATTTTTTTTTTTAAAGGTCAAAATCCAAGGTCAAATTTAAAATGTCAAAGGTCATAGTCTCAAATGAAAGGTCTAGGTGGGGGGTATCCTTTTGTGAAATATCGAGGCTGTGTGTGTATAAGGACATAAGATAGAGACAAGGTTAAAGTTTTTTTTAGGCCAGATAAAGTTTTTTTTGAAAGTATGTCAAACTCCTAGGTCAAAATGCTGCTCATCAGAATTTCTCCTTTCAAATCGAAATATTCTAAGCTATCTTTAACTAAAAATTAGAATTCATACTTATTATCATCTATTTTGTCCATTGCAACATCTTTCGAATCAGTCCAGTCAAAACTTTTGTTGTTTTGAAAGATTTAACCCATGCCCATATATTGGCACTTTTTGACACTCTACAAGAGAGACTTTTGAAAACATTGTGGAAAATGAAAAAAATTGCTTGTGAGAAGCAATTTCTTCATTTCCCACAATGTTTTCTATCCAATTAGACCACAAAATTACAAAATACCATTCACATGATAGTGTGGTTTGCAGCATCTTTAACCCTTTCCCAAATGGCAAAATTTTAGGGTGATCCACTTCAAAAACTGCCACAAATGACAACAAGAGTTGTCTGCGGACAACGAAGCTCGCTTTTACAAGAGCTTGTCAAAACAAGAGTTGTCCGCGGACAACGTAGCTTGCCTGTACGGGAGCTTGTCTCAAAAACAGCAAATTTTTCAAAAGTAGGTCAAACTCCAAGGTCAAGGTCACAAGGTCAAGGGTCACGGTCCCAAATGAAAGGTCTTGGCAGGAGGTTTCCATGAGTGAAATATCAAGGCTCTATCATTCTATAATAGTGCATGAGATATAGGCCAGGTTAAAGTTTTCTAAAAGTAGGTCAAACTCCAAGGTTGTTGTAAACCTGGATTTTTAGTGTATGAAGGAAAAAGGCTCTTTTAGGGAAGGGTTAAGACTGATCCAAATCAAAGAATTTCTTGACACTTTGTGTATCTGTCATCATTGCTCTCATGCTATAATGTTACATAACAGTTGGAGAACTTGGCAGAACTGCCCTCACTGACTGCTAGTACAATGTGGCTATTATGTAATTGCAGCTGTGGTCATGTTTTTGATCCCTAAAGATGACAGAATTGCTTAACTGCAGGTGGCCTGAGTCACTGGAATTGTACCAGACTCTTTTAACCCTTGCCTTGACCATAATCCTTTTCCTTGTTTTATATCTTGTTTAATTGTATTGTTTTGCGTATTGATTAAAGTTGTCTGGGAATGATTTGCAATACACCAGAGTCAGACTGCATAAACAAGCAAATACACTAGGAATTGTGTCCTACTGTAATTTGCCAGATTAGTGTATTCCCAGGTATATTTAAAGTAACTGTTTATCAATTAATTGGTGATTATCACCTTGTTGTTAATTCAACAGCCACTTTGACCTTTATCTCCCTGTGACTGCTTATTAGAGAGAAGAGTAGAATTTTGTCTATTTTAGTAATTACAAAACCAGCTTTTGTGAGATTTGTCCATTTTAAGGATTTCAGAATATCTGAAGATAATGAGGAGTGATTTTGCAGTTATAAATATTGTGAACTTTGTAGTTGCAGGTGAAACTTGGCTCACAATGTTCTATTGGCCTTAAACATTGTGAGAAAAGGAGCATCTTAGTCAAACTGGTATAATATTGCAAAAGTGTATTTAACTGCAATCTGATTCTCTAAGCTTATCTTTTATTCTAGAATGCATTTAACTGTTTCAATGAAAATGTGTATTGTTTCATTGATTAAATGCACCGAGTGACCTCTCACTGAGTGATTTAATTAATGTCACAAAATACAGATTTCTTAATACTTGGAGTAAAGTGACCATGTTTGGGCTTATTTTAATGCATTTTTCCTATAGATTCCAAATATCTAATTATTTTAAAGATTGGAATTGCGTAAATGTTACTTTTTAAGACTGGTCCAATTTAGCCCATTTTCTGCAAAAGTGCAAGCCTAGTGACACATCTTCTGTGGGCGTGGCTTATTAGTAAAGTACATTGTCTGTCAAAATTGGGTTGACCAACTGACCAATCAGAGCTTTGTGCTTGAATTTGCATGAAGTTTGGATTTGGCTTATCAGCCAATCAAACTTCATGGAATGTTCTAGCAGCCTGATCAGTCAGAATAAAAAGTGCTGCATTTTCCATAAGCTTTGCTCTGTGACTGGAAATTTGGATGCTAGGAATCTCTGTGAAATTTGGTATTATAATTGTTAATTAATTTAATTATTTAATTATTTCTTGGTATTTTTGGACTTAGGCATTTTCTGATTATTTTGGTAACTGAGTCTGAGTTTGCAGCATAGAGAATTTGCTCTTTCTATTTAGGAACTTTGTAATTCATTTGGTTATTTGGAAAGAGCATCTTACTGAATTTGTTAGCTATTTTTTGACAACTAAATTGACATTTTTGGGTTAATTATGATTTAGGCATATTGACATCTTTGGCTTGAATTTAGCATATTTTGGGTATTTTCATAACTACATTTTGGGTATTTTAATGACTATATTTTCATTGGTTCTTTTCATGACTTTATTTTTGTAACTGTAAATAGTTTCATTTAGTTGTATTTTGTTTTAGAGACTCATTACTTTTGAGTCTTGATTAAAATTTGTGTTGTCTTAGAACGCCTTTGTTTGTTCTTTTCTTTTAATAAGGCTCCGGCTTGCCTTTCTATAAATTTGTGCCTTGTAAAAGTCGGTGGTGTCATCCTGACGTGTAATCTGTGTGCACTTAATCCGAATATATATGAACCGCGTAACTTGTACGAGTTTACGACAAACAAGAGGACCAAGATGGCCCTGTATCGCTCCACTGGCTTTTAGACATTTAGACTACGAACTTCATCAAGGAATACAATAGAGGTCTATCCAAAGAAGATTCATGCTACACCAGAATGAAATCCAATAAGTGATTAAGGAGTAGAAATGTTTTTAAAATTTTCTTAAAATTATACTATGTTTCATATAGCGAAAAATAAGCCTAGCCCACAGCGGCCAAGCTTTTCATCCGATTGTAAAGGAATTTAGAAAGGATTCATGCAAAGAAAATTCCTGTAAAGTTTGGTTGAAATTGGTCCTGTAGTTTTGGAGAAGAAGATTGTTTAACAATTTTTCGAAAATTCAATTTAATCAAATTTATTAGAATCTAAGTTCTACACGGATTTTTTTTCTTTAAGGAACTTAGAGGAGATTCATGCAAGGAAGATTCGTGTGAAGTTTGGTTGAAATTGGTCAGGTAGATTTGGAAAAGATTTTTCATAAAATTGATTTAATTTAATTAATCAAAATTTAAGTTCTACACAGAATTTATTTTTTTGAAGGAATTAAGAAGAAATTCATGCAAGGAACATTTCTGTAAAGTTTGGTTGAAATTCGTCCAGTAGTTTTGGAGAAGAAGAATTTTTAAAGATTTTTCAAAAATTAAATTTAATTAAATCAATTAAAATTTAAGTTATACACAGAATTTATCTTTTTGAAGGAATTAAGAAGAAATTCATACAAGGAAGATTTCTGTGAAGTTTGGTTGAAATTGGTCGAGTAGTTTTGGAGAAGAAGAATTTTTAGAGATTTTTCGAAAATTTTAAAACAATTAAATTAATTAAAATTCAAGTTCTGCATGGATTTTATTCTTTTGAAGGAATTTGGTAGAGATTCATGCAAGGAAGATTTCTGTGAAGTTCGGTTGAAATTGGTCCAGTTGTTTTGGAGAAGAAGAATTTTTAAAGAGTTTTCGAAAATTTAATTTAATTAAATTAATTAATATTTAGGTTATACACAGAATTCATCTTTTTGAAGGAATTAAAAAGAGATTCATACAAGGAAGATTTCTGTGAAGTTTGGTTGAAATTGGGCCAGTAGTTTTGGAGAAGAAGGATTTTCAAAGATTTTTCGAAAATTTAAATCAATTAAATTAATTAAAATTTAAGTTCTGCGCAAATTTTATTCTTTTGACAGAATTTGGTAGAGATTCACGCAAGGAAGATTTCTGTGAAGTTTGGTTGAAATTGGTCCAATAGTTTTGGAGAAGAAGAATTTTTAAAGAGTTTTCGAAAATTTAATTCAATTAAATCGATTAAAGTTTTGGTTAGACACAGAATTTATCTATTTGAAGAAACTAAGAAGAGATTCATACAAGGAAGATTTCTGTGAAGTTTGGTTGAAATTGATCCAGTAGTTTTGGAGAAGAAGAATTTTTAAAGATTTTTCGAAAATCTAAATCAATTAAATTAATTAAAATTCAAGTTCTGCGCAGATTTTATTCTTTTGAAGGAATTTGGTAGAGATTCATGCAAGGAAGATTTCTGTGAAGTTTGGTTGAAATTGATCCAGTAGTTTTGGAGAAGAAGAATTTTTAAAGATTTTTCGAAAATTTAATTCAATTAAATTAATTAAAATTCAAGTTCTGCACAGATTTTATTCTTTTAAAGGAATTTGGTAGAGATTCATGCAAGGATGATTTGTGTGCAGTTTGGTTGAAATTGGTTCCGCAGTTTTGGAGGAGAAGATGTTTGAAAATTGTTTATGCACGCACGGACGAACGCACGGACGGACGCACGACGGACACAGGGCCATGACATAAGCCCCTCTGGCCTTCGGCCAGTGGAGCTAAAAAACTGGAGTCAGAAGTGGGGATTCAGTTTGTTGAAACTTGTACAGGTTTACGACAAGGTCAAAGGTCATGGTCCCAAATGAAAGGTCTTGTCGAGAAGTATCTATGTGTGAAATATCAAAGCTGTATCTCTAATAGTGCCTGAGATATAGACTAGGTTAAAGTTTTTCAAGTGAAGACGCGACGCCGACACTATGGCTGTGACATTAGCTTCCCGGACATAAAGTCCCAGCTCGCTGAAACAGGAGTTGTCCGCGGACAACGTAGCTTGCCTGTACGGGAGCTTGTCACAAAAACAGCTAATTTTTCAAAAGTAGGTCAATCTCCAATGTCAAGGTCACAAGGTCAAGGGTCATGGTCACAAATGAAAGGTCTTAGCAGGAGGTATCCATGTGTGAAATATCAAGGCTCTTTCTATAATAGTGCATGAGATATAGGCCAGGTTAAAGTTTTTTAAAAGTAAGTCAAACTCAAAGGTCAAGGTCACTAGGTCAAAGGTCATGGTCCTAAATGAAAGGTCTTGTCGAGAACTATCTATGTGAAATATCAAAGCTGTATAGTGCCTGAGATATAGACCAGGTTAAAGTTTTTCAAGTGAAGACGCGACGGGACAGGACGTGACGCGACGCCGACACTAGGGCTGTGACATTAGCTCCCCGGACATAAAGTCCCAGCTGGTTAAAAAGGAGTTCAAGGTCAAAGGTCAAGGTCACTAGGTCAAAGGTCATGGTCTCAAAGTCAAGGTCATGACATATGTGAAATATCAAGGCACTATCTGTAATAGTGCATGAGATATAGGCCAGGTTAAAGTTTTTTAAAAGCAGGTTAAACTCCAAGGTCAAGGTCACTAGGTCAAAGGTCATGGTCCAAAATGAAATGTCTTGGCAGGAGGTATCCATGTGCAAAGTATCAAGGCTGTATCTCTAATAGTGCCTGAGACATAGACCAGGTTAAAGTTTTTGAAGACTCGAAGCCGACGCGACACTGACACTAGGGCTGTGACATTAGCTCCCCGGAAATAATGTCACAGCTCGCTAAAAAGGAAGTTATTAAAGATAGAATTTGTGTATAATAGAACAGGGAAAATATTGAGACAAAAGGAGAAACTGCTGGATATCAGCAGTTTCTTCTGTCGTTTCAATGTTTTCCCAAGCCTTTTCTATTAGGGATGTCAAAACCAGGCCCCGGTTTCTCGAAAAAACTTAAGTACAATCTCATGCTCAAATCTGAGCACCGTGCTCAAATCGCACGAAATCCACGTGAACTTCAATTGAATACCAATCAACGTTAATTGGTATTGAATAGAAGTTGAGCATGAACTCATGAGAATATACTTAAGTTTTTTCGAGAAACCGGGCCCTGGTCTTGTTTGGGAGAGGGTTAAGTAAGACCAGCCTAAAACTTTGCTGTCTGTAATGGCTTTTAAAAGGTGAAGTTGATGACTGGACTTGCTCCTGAATTATGTGAATAATGGAGCTTGTAATTGATAATTGCTTCTGCTTTCAGTCCATGAAAAACGTTTGTCAACAAGAGAAGTTTGTATAACATGTATGCCCCCATCTTCGCAAGCCAAGGGTTACTACCTCCACTTTGTTCCTTACGAACCCTTGGCCGCTCGCTTCTATTGAAATCGAAAGTACCACCATGCCACCTTTCGGCGATAAAGAGTCGCGGCCCTTTGCAGTTGCTATTTCTGGTCAATCAAAAGCCTCGTACTAAAACGTGTTAGGCGATGCATCAAATACGGATATCGATTTTCACGTCAGCCGTGACGTTTTCGTTTTGACAAAGAGGGCTTGTTTAGTGTGTTTTGATTGGATAATGGGAAAGTTATCGCGTCCAATGAAATCGCACGGTGGTACTTTCGATTTCCATAGAGGCGAGCGGCCAAGGGTTCGTAAGGAACAAAGTGGAGGTAGTAACCCTTGGCTTGCGAAGATGGTATGCCCCCTCCTAGGGCCCACCTTTAATTATAGCTACCCAGCTATTGAAGCAGTCCATTGGTAGTACCTATTATGATAGCATTTATTATTTCATCTAAAACAGTTAAGAATGAAAATCAACAAAGGACAATAACTCCACCCATATGATTGGCAGTTATCATTCTTGTGTACTGCACTTCATGATTCTACCTTATGCTCCAAACAAAAGTCGTCTATCAACCAAGACCAAGCAAAAAGTACAAAGCAATATAAAGGGCTCAAGGCAATACTCTTGTAACTACATATTTTTTCATTTGTGAAGTTTTCTCGCTCTCCTGTAAAATTTCACAAAAGGTAGTTACAATAGTTTTGGACTAAGCCCTAAATATACCCCATCCTCTTCAAAAGGGACATAATAAATGTAGATTTCATCATCAAATCTATACACAGGCAACTTCTAGATCTCAAAAAGAATTAAAACTAACAAGATGTGTTTGTGAAACACGAATGCCCCTGAAATGGCAATGTTAAGTTTTCATGCTAAGTTTTCGTGTTAAGGGTTGATAAGGGTAAATAATAATGAATGACCTTGAGGAAAGTCATGTTGCATGGAACAGATAGATATCAGTGAAAGAAGGTTAAATACTAAATTTGAGCTTTGTATGTCAAATACTTTTGGAGAAAATGGCAATGTAAAAGTTTTCTGACAGAATGACAGACATACAGACGGACATGAGTAAAATAATATGCCCCCGATCTCTCGATACGAGGGCATAAAAATCTATCCCTAAAGGTAATAAAATACCCCCGCCACTACATTTGTCCGGACAAACATTTTTGTTGACAAAGGGCAATAACTCTAAAAATATGAGCAGCAGAGTAATGGTTCATGTGCACTGCACCTCTCCACAATGAGATCTATCCACCTATGAAGTTTCATGATTCTACCTTTAATAGTTTTTGAGTTATGCCCAAGACAAGACTTGTACACGGATGGACAGATGGCTGATTGTAGCATTCGTTTTACCGGGTATTATAAAAACATTCTTCTTGCAGGGCTACAATAAAGAACAGACTCAAAGAAAGTTTACAAAAGTTTATTTTAGTGTATTTTGTTCATTTTGTACATTGATTTTGTTTTAAATCATTAACTTTAAGTTTTTAACACATAATTCAATATTCTTTACTTCAAATTCACAGCTGTTTTATTGACGCTGGTAAATGCCTGAAAATGAGACAACAAGAGTTGTCCGCGGACAATGTAGCTCGCCTATACGAGAGCTTGTCACAAAAAAAAAACGAGTTCAAGGTCAAATGTCAAGGTCACTAGGTCAAAGGTCATGGTCCCAAGGTCAAGGTCATGGCAGGAGGTATCCATGTGTGAAATATCAAGGCTGTATCTCTAATAGTGCCTGAGATATAGACCAGGTTAAAGTTTTTGAAGACGCGATGGGACGGGACGTGACGCTGACGCCGACACTAGGGCTGTGGAATTAGCTCCCCGGACATAAAGTCCCGGCTCGCTAAGAAGCCTCTTTTGGTCATTTATAACCAATATTCTCTTTGATTCTTAATAAACTTAATCATTTGTAAGCTGTCTCAAAGAGACAGACCATCAAGCATTGGTGAAAGTATCAACCCTAGTTAGTCTGCATGTACAGCACATGCTGGCTTGGTTCTAAGCTTATTATTCTAGTTTTTTTCCTTACCACGAGGGGTTATCCAGAATAAGCGGTACTGATGCTCTAAAATTAATATTTGTTTGTTTTTCTTGATGCAATTTGGCATAATACTTAGCTTTTTAATATTCTGCATGTTTTTTCAAACCTTTCTGACATGCTGATTTTACTAAGACATTGTGAACATCAAAAATAACTTAATACTATTCTATGACCAAAATTTGAACATTATTTCTGACTGAACGGGAAAACTATGGACCAGTTTGCTTTGGTGATACAAGTCAACTATGATGTTGGCAAAGTATTTGAAAATGCGCATTTATTTTTTTAATTTTTGCGTAGAACATAGATATTCCCCATTCTATATGTTCAAAATGATGTAGAAGAACTCATGACCATTCTATATTTAGAAATTTCACAATTGTTTGATACCTAACTTACAAAAAGGGAAGAACATAGCTGTAGGAAAAGAAAGGGGGTAATCGCGACATCAACTAAAACTATTACGGGCTTCAACACTTGAGACAGCCGCTTCGCCATCAAATACATTTGTTTCAAGACAGAACTAAATTATGGTAGTGAGTTTTAAAAACTGAAAGATCATTTAAACATGAATAGGCTCAGCTGTCAGTGGATTCCATATCTACCTAATACAGATAATTTTGGGAAAACATGTTTGGGTATTGAAGAAATTCTGGAGCAAAGATTTCATTTAGAAGCAAATTCTTTGATAATATCCTAACAATAGATGAATTTAGATGAACTTGTATGACATAGAACACTTAAAAATTACGACAACAGACGTCACATGTCTCATCCCCTATCCAAGAAAGTTAAAATCGTACCTTCTCATCAGATTAAGCTTCAGTAGAATTGCGGGTATTTCCCTGTATGAAATCATTACTGAAATGCCAGTTTCAAGGACTTTGTTGAATTAGCTCTACACATTCAATGGATGTTATCTACCATCGACTAGCAATGGTACAGGGGCATGTATAGTGGGTGAGTTGAGCGTCACAGTAAACGAATAGCAACTCTAGGCGATAACATTGAGGAATAACATCATCATTTAACCCTTTCCCAAACAAGACCTGGGTTTGACGTCCCTGGTTGAAAATTTTCAGGCTTGGGAAAACATTGCGGCAAAAGAAGAAAGTGCTTATAACCAGCAGTTTCTCCTTTTGCCTCAATATTTTCTGTGTTACTTTGTACACAAATCCAATCTTTGTGAACACACATTTTGTCATTTCCATCAGCTTTCGAATTGGACTACTTTAATTTTTTGCCGTTTGGGAAAGGGTTAATGTAGCAAACTTGCGACGTCCCGACGTTCGGTGCTTACCTGCCACGCCTTTGCCTTATGTACAAAACAAGTTTTATTTCAACTTTTTTGTTTTAGGTCGATTTTGATATTTGCTTGATTAATCATTAATAAATTACATTTCATGCTGTAAAAATTTGTTTGACTTAGATGGATTCATATTGAAGTTATGCAGCCAGTACCGCTAATTCTGGATCACCCCTCGTATATACTCTAATTTTCGATATGTGACATTTAGTTGACCTCTGTTGTGTCCAATATGTTTTTCATATATTGTTTTCACAAACATGGCCGATGATCCTTTTTCACATGGAGGCGTCAAATTTATCAGATATTTCTGGTAAGCATTTATGTATTTCATAATATTTAAAGTTTTCCCTGGTATCTCAATAAATACCTATTACCAGACAGCAAAAATTTGGACAGGTCCAAAGTGAAAGAAGTTGCAGATGACATTTTCTAGTTTATGAAAGTTTATATTTGGTTGTCTTTTTGAGTAAAAACTAGAATATCACTGAAAGTGATCATACCCCCCAAAAGCGCTGTGTTTGTGCATTTTGAGATGTACATTTCCTATGAACTGTGAAATGATCAAGTGAGAAAAAGAGCAAACAAAAAAAAAAAAAGACTGACCAACACATGGTAATGTTGTAAACATTGCTTATTTTCAAACTAGGACCATAATTCAGTCAAAAATCAATGAACCATAATAAAAATTTGATACGCACATATATGAGAGGCAGGAAGCATACTTGTAAAGTTTTTATGAAATCCATCCATTAGTTACCGAGAAATTGAGTGGACAAGAAAATTCACTCAAGGGCCGTAACTCCGTCAAAAATCAATGGACCGTAACAAAAATTTAGTATGCACATCTCAACTTAGTAATGAGTTCACATGTGAAGTTTGAACAAAATTGGTCTAATAGTTTATGAGAAATAGAGTGGACAAAAAATTGAAAAAAACGATCAACACACATTGATTTTGCGTAAAATGGCAATTTTCAGCAAAGGGCCATAACTCAGTCAAAAATCAATGAATCATCACCAAAATTTGATATGCACATATTTGAGAGCTACTAAGCATAACTGTAAAGTTTTTTTTGAAATCCGTCCTTTAGTTTCCGAGAAATTGAGCGGACAAGAAAATTTACTCAAGGGCCGTAACTCCGTCAAAAATCAATGGACCGTGCAAAAAATTTAGTATGCACATTTCAACTTAGTAATGAGTTCACATGTGATGTTTGAACAAAATTGGTCTAATAGTTTATGAGAAATAGAGTGGACAAAAAATTGAAAAACCGATCAACACACATTGATTTTGCGTAAAATGGCAATTTTCAGCAAAGGGCCATAACTCAGTCAAAAATCAATGAATCGTCACCAAATTTGGATATGCACATATTTGAGACCTACTAAGCATAACTGTAAAGTTTTTTTTGAAATCCGTCTTTTAGTTTCCGAGGAATTGAGCGGACAAGAAAATTCACTCAAGGGCCGTAACTCCGTCAAAAATCAATGGACCGTGCAAAATTTTTTAGTATGCACATCTCAACTTAGTAATGAGTTCACATGTGAAGTTTGAACAAAATTGGTTCAATAGTTTATGAGAAATAGAGTGGACAAAAAATTGAAAAACCGATCAACACACATTGATTTTGCGTTAAATGGCAATTTTCAGCAAAGGGCCATAACTCAGTCAAAAATCAATGAATCATCACCAAAATTTGATATGCACATATTTGAGAGCTACTAAGCATAACTGTAAAGTTTTTTTGAAATCCGTCCATTAGTTACCGAGATATTGAGCGGACAAGAAATTTCACTCAAGGGCCGTAACTCCGTGAAAAATCATTGGACCGTGACCAAAATGTAAAATGCACATCTCAACTTGGTATTGAGCTTACATGTGAGGTTTGAATAAAATTGGACTTGTGGTTTAGGAGAAATAGAGCGGACAAAAAACCAACAGACGGACCAACAGACAGACAGACCGACAGACAGACAGACAGACCAACGGACAAGCTGACTCCTATATACCCCCCAAATTGAATTTGGGGGGTATAAAAACATTGTGGTAAATGAAGAAATTGCTTGTCAAAAGCAATTTCTTCATTTTCTACAGCGTTTTCCAAAGCCATGATTTTGTAGGAAGTCAAAACGAGTCATGTGTGGTAATGGGTTAAAGGAAAGCTTTGTCAAAAACAAGCTCTGGCTTTGACATCACTTTCAGATTAACCTTTAGATAAAATAGAGACCAAAATTTTCTCCTATTCCTTCATTTTTTCAACACTGTAAAGTGTGAATTCTCTGTTCCCTGCAACATCTTTTTGTACTCTGCTATGTATCTCAATTCATACCATAATACTACAATCTTTGTATTTTGGAAAGGTTTCAACCTTTATCAACTGCAACTAAATGTGCTGTTTTCCACTACAATGCTTTCAATTGAATTGAATTGAATTATCAAATACATTAAAGTAAAACAGTGAATTTGCAGCAATACTCATTATATCCTTGATATTTTACAAAGGAAAGTTAATAGCACAATTCATGGTGAAAGTATTTATTGCAATTTACTTTGTTTATTCATACACATGCATTGCACCACGAGTAGGGACATTTATCACTTTTTTAATGTCAACAATACACAGACAGGTCAACAAAATGTCCTCAACATGTATAAAGGGTCTGTAGCAGTTTACTTCGTATATTTGTACACTGATTTAACAATGGGTGGGGCCTGAAATAAAAATAGGTAATTCAATTAATCCTTTCTCAAGCGATGAAATCCTGGGCATCCCAATATGAAAGCTGCTGCAGATGACAAGATTGAGGTTCATGACTGTTTATTATATACTTTGATATTGTCCCTATGTATTTGAACGGGAGGAAAGTATGCAATATTTTTTGATATTGCATACTTTGATATTGCACGGGAACTTTAACACGCGCAGTCGCCAAGGACAGAACTATAATTCCAGGCATCTCTCCCGCTTCACAACTTTAAAGCTTGATAAATCACCTATAAATCCATATTGACCATTACAAACGCTAAGACAGCTCAAAAATGTTAATTGGAGAATAAAAATCTTAAATTATCTTTCAAAATATCACGGATATTGACTTTGTGAAGCAAGTCAGCTCTAATTGCAAATGCGCGAAAATAACAAATTTTAACAAATGAAAATATACAAAACGGCAAATGTACATATTTTTAGGAAGATTGATACCAAAAATCTGTAACAAATATCTCAAATTCAATACCTTTTGCGACGATTCCAGTCCGAGTCGAAAATAATGGCCGCCGCCATTCAAAGTTGTTTATACTTCCCTAGTGACGTCGACGTAATCATACGCTGACGTTACTTTTCCCGCGTAATTTACGTTCAACCGCTAGACGTTTTATAACGTTTTTAGTATTATCTACCCTCGCCGATTAAAACATTCTTTATGAACTTTGTTTATGATACCTTTTCTAAAACAATATCAAAGTATATAATAAAAAGGTTATTGCATTATTATGGGAATATATTGTGTCGAACTCGTTCTTTTGGCGTAGTAACCCTCGCAAGCTCGGGTTACTCTGCCAAAAGAACTTGTTCGACACAATATATTCCCATATTAATGCAATAACCTATAATACAACATAGTACAGAAAATATTGCTGCAAAAACATTATTAGCATTTTCTTCTTTTTGCCTAAATGTTTTCAAAAAATGTTTCTACTGTAGGGCGAATCTTTATAATAAATCAATTGTTGTTTATTCAATATTGAACCTAACTGATTTCTTTCCCAGAAAACCTTCAGAAATTTCAGAAAAACTTGATACATAGTTTTGCATTTTGTATATTTGCTTTTTTATTAAATAATCTACAATGCATTTGTTGAACACTATCATTAACACTTTCCCAAACAACAAAATATTAGGGTGATCAACTTCAAAAACTGCCACAAACGACAAAATAGATGTATTAAAGATATGATTTGTGTAAAATATGGCACAGAAAATATTGAGACAAAAGGAGAAACTGCTGGTTATCAGCAGTTTCTTCTTTTGTCTCAATGTTTTCCCAAGCTATTTCTATAAGAGACGTCAAAACCAGGTCTTGTTTGGGGAAGGGTTAAATACCACCCCTGCACTGGTACAATGTATATATAGAGAGGAATGATACATACTTGTCCATGAAAGCAGCTATGATTTTTCTCGCACTAAGTGGAAAGTATGTCTGTTTAACTACATGGTTAAGTACAATCAGTGGACCTGTTATATCATTCGGTGGTCGGTACTTTTTATCTTCCCCCTGAAAAATACAATATAAGTCAAAACTAAAACTGTCTAGTCCAGTTTTATTTTCAATAAGTGATAAGTAGAAAACTAATTATTTAATAAATAAATTAGATGTAAATAGTTTTAAAAGTAATTTAAATAAAGTATGAAAAAATCTTCCCATTAAATTCTATCACAAACAACACAATTCTGACCAGGCCTAAATTCAAAGGTATTGCTGACCACAAAATCAATGTTACAAAGAGTGAATAAGTTGGAAGATACAACACAGAAAATATTGAAGCAAAAGGAGAAGATGCTGATCATCAGCATTTTCTTCTTTTGCCTAAATGTTTTCCAAAGCTTTTTCTACAGTACAGCTCACATGTTTTTGCCTTATTTCACGGATTTGGGTGGAAAAACGCCATGGCCACAGTGAGCCCGTTTTTCCACCCGAAATCACAGCATTTTACCACTGCAATTTTCCACTCTACCACCGCAAATCGCGGTGATTTGTGTGGACAAGCTTAAACTATACCCAGCATTTCCACCCACCACCCTGATTTGCGGTGATGCGCAGAATTGAAAGTGGAACAAGAGTGCCATCGTCACAATATACGCCGCCACTTATAAAACTTGAGACAAAAAAATGACATTGACAAGGATTTATAAATATTCACTGAAAAACCTTTAAAAAATTGTGTTCACAAAAAGGTTTTTATAAATATCCAGTGAAAAACCTGGAAGGAATTGCATTCACGAGGCTGAAATATCATTAAGCCCCAGAGACTAAGATTGAAGGGGGCATAATTCTGGCAAAAATCAATGAACCATGAAATCCTTCCTTCATGCACATCTACCAATTGAGGTGATAACATCCACCAAGTTTCATTAAGATCCAGCCAGAAACTTAGGAGGAGTTGTGTTGACAAGGCTGCAATTTCAATAAGCCCCAGAGACTAAGTTTTTAAGGGGCATAACTCAGGCAAAAATCAACGAACCATAAAATCCTTCCTTCATGCACATCTACCAATTGAGGTGATAACATTGACCAAGTTTCATTAAGATCCAGTCAGAAACTTAGGAGGAGTTGTGTTGACAAGCCTGCAATTTCAATAAGCCCCAGAGACTAAGTTTTTAAGGGGCGTAACTCAGGCAAAAATCGACGAACCATAAAATCCTTCCTTCATGCACATCTACCAATTGAGGTGATAACATTGACCAAGTTTCAAGAAGATCCAGCCAGAAACTTAGGAGGAGTTGCGTTGACAAGCCTGCAATTTCAATAAGCCCCAGAGACTAAGTTTTTAAGGGGCGTAACTCAGGCAAAAATCGACGAACCATAAAATCCTTCCTTCATGCACATCTACCAATTGAGGTAATAACATTGACCAAGTTTCAAGAAGATCCAGCCAGAAACTTAGGAGGAGTTGCGTTGACAAGGCTGCAATTTCAATAAGCCCCAGAGACTAAGTTTTTAAGGGGCATAACTCAGGCAAAAATCAACGAACCATAAAATCCTTCCTTCATGCACATCTACCAATTGAGGTGATAACATTGACCAAGTTTCAAGAAGATCCAGCCAGAAACTTAGGAGGAGTTGCGTTGACAAGAAAAGTGGACGTACGTACCGACGGACGGACGGATGGACGGATGGACGGACGGACGGACAGACGGAGAAGATGACGCCAATATACGTCCGCCTCCGGCGGCGTATAAAAACACCATAGTCACGATGGAAAATCACAATTTTCCACCCAAATTTATTTTTGTCCACGGTGAGCGAGTGTTCTAGGCAAAAAACATGCAAGCTGTACTGTATTAGGGATGTCAAATACCACAGGACCATTTTTCCAGATACAAGCTAAAATCTATTAAAAACATTCTGATATAAAACAATTGTTGTCCACTAAAGGAATATGAACGAATTTCATAGATTTGAGACTATATACCACCTTTACTTTAACTAAAGGATGACTTTACCTTTAAAACTCCCATATATACCAAGAAAGCGTTGGCCACAAGAGATGCTGTACTATCATCCCCACTGTTGAATATATCTGTTAGTAAATTATCTGTAACGATAATATATATAGCTTGGTTTGTCATCCTTACTATATAAGATTTCTATTTTTTAGCAGGCAGTGTCGACTTAGATCGGCCTTCACATACATATGCAGATTCATAAAGGACCTCTACGGATAAGGCGAGAATTCTCCCTAAAAGGCTCAGCTCGATGGGTCAATTCTCAAAACTAACAAATTGAGAAACAAAATTAAGCTTTATGGTTAGGTAGACAAATAAAGGAAATAAACACCGATTTTTATGTCATTTTAAAAGTTCTATAGGTGCAGATAACTCTTGATTTTAGTACCCACCTAAATGGTTTCGTTTTCTTACACTACCGGTATTCAAAGAGGTAAAATGAAGATTCTTTTATTTTTATTTGCAATTTATTTTCTACAGATACAGGGATAAATGGTGTTGACATCATATGGCAGCTTTGATTTTGTCCGTATTGCGCATGCGCACCATTGAAGCAACTTTAAATGCGCACTTTCCCGCCAAAAACCGAGGCATACCTACCTTCCCAAGGCTGGCTAACATCGTTCCCCCCCTTGACCCAGCTTCCCATTGACATATGTTGTGTAACTGGATCATAGGCTTCCTTGGTAAAAAGGATTTGCTGGGTCACGGGGGGGGGGGGGGGGGGGAACATACTTTTATACTAAAAATAGTACTCATATACCATATGCCATAATTTTGGCGGGAAGATTTTGCCCTTAAACTCGTTTCAATGATGCGCATGCGCATTAAGCACAAATCGAACTAGAACTGTCGCAAAGCGGACAAATACCCCCCACTAGCGCGTTGTCACTGAAAAAGTGCTAAAGTTCAAAGTGGCATAACTCTGAAACTACTGCCTGGATCAAGATGAAAATTGCAGGTGCACAACTTCATATGATAGGAAACAACCTGCTAAAATTTCAGCAAAATCGGTCAAAAACTGTGGGAGGAGAAGAGGACACAAAATTATGTCCACGGACGGACGGACGGACGGACAGACGGACGGACGGACAGACGGACGGACAGACGGACGGACGGACGGACAACCTGAATCCAGTATACCCCCCCATAACTTTGTTGTGGGGGGTATAATAACTTTGTTGTGGGGGGTATAAAAATGGTTTGTGATTTCAACACCAATTGTCCTTACATTTACAGAATTTCTTTTGCTTATAAAACTAAAGAAAACTTAAATCTGGTTTAATGAATAACGGTGGGGTAAGAAAATGTAATTTTGGGGGTAGGTACAGAAACCAAGAGTTATCTGTACCTGTCGAATCGTTTTGATCGTACAAAATCAGTTTTCATATGATTTAGATACATATCTAACAATACAGTTCGAAACTAGAACTGTCGCAAAGCGGACAAATACCCCCCACTAGCACATTGTCACTGAAAAAGTGCTAAAGTTCAAAGTGGCATAACTCTGAAAATACTGCCTGGATCAAGATGAAAATTGCAGGTGCACAACTTCATATGATAGGAAACAACCTGCTAAAATTTCAGCAAAATCGGTCAAAAACTGTGGGAGGAGAAGAGGACACAAAATTATGTCCATGGACGGACAGACGGACGGACGGACAGACGGACAACCTAAATCCAGTATACCCCCCCATAACTTTGTTGTGGGGGGTATAATAATAATCAATTTGCATGTTTTGAAAAATGACTTTTCCATTTGAGCCTTTTAGGGAGATTTCTCGCCTTATCCGTAGAGGTCCTTTGCAGTCCACATCCAATTCACAACTTGGACTAATGCTGATATATTCCCAACATACATTTAACATGGGCCATAAATAAAGTCTATCATCCCTTTCTAGCCACAAACAAATTAATTACCTCCCCATAAAGATTACATTGATTTTTCTGCTTCATTATTAGAGACAGTGCAGATCATCATGTGTTCTTGGCATTTTTGGCACCATAACAAACTCAACATCCAATCTGAGCCGCCTATTGCTAATCAGTGTTAACCTTTTCACAAACAAGACCTTGTTTATAAGCAATACCTAGATGACTCATCCATTGGTAAAAGAAATATTACAAAATCAAATATCAAACAGGATTTTACTGGTCACCCCTTGTGTAACTTGTAGGTTATACAACACTGTACCTGCACAATCACATACTGATCTCTGAGCTTTCTGGTCATCTTCATTTACTACGGAACAAATCTGAAATTAAAACAAGCAAATTCGCTGAATTGATATCACCCACCGAAAATATTTTGTTAATGGAGTATATCAAACTTAGGGACAGGTTATCTTCTATCTACATCAACCATGGATATGAAAAATATCCAGTGCATAGTTTACAGCACATGCGTGAGGAGTGCAATCCTCCATGCCAGTTACATGGAGTTAAGGGTAAACTTTTAATTGCAATTAAGTCTATTCACGCTTCAGTTAAAACGGTAATTCGACATAAAGGAGAAGTAGGTAATATAATCGATTGTCCGGTAGGACTGAGACAGCTACTATACTGCCAATAGTTTTCAAGAAATAGCGCCGAAACAAATATTACTCTGGCTTCATTAATCAGGGGCAGTAACTCTAAATTTTAAAGTCGAACCTGGTAACCTCAACAATATTCACATCTCCTTTTTGTAATTAAGCTTTCCACAAAGTTTCGTTGAAATCCAGCCAATGGTTTCCAAGAAACAGGGCAGAAGCGAATATTACTCTCTATGTATATGGCTTCATCAATCAGAGGCAGTAACACTGAATCTAATAGTCAAACCGGGTTACCCTGACAGTATGCCTACAGTTATTACAAAAGGTTTAACCATTATCAGTACTCACCCTCACTAATGTGTGTATAACTGTCTCTACATCATTGATGGCTGCCTGGAAGAGAAAATATACAATTTGCCACAAGGCTAAATTTTGAAAACATGTGGATTGGAAAAGTGTGTAAATGATGAAAATGATGCCCATCAGCATTTTCTCCAAGTTAAAAAACTTTCCTCACTTTTAAGTCTAATATCACCCTGATGATAAAGATATTTCAGGGATCAGGACAACATAGTTGCAGTCTAAGCATGTGTATTTACAATACAAGATATAATCTATGGGCAAAAAGGAAAGGGAACATATTCTGCGTATCAAGTTTTTCCCTTTCAGTTTTCAAGTTCACTTTAGAACAGAATGACTGACAGATAGACAATCATTAATAAGCTGGTTAAAGGCCAATTAAGGCTCTTGATCACAACATTGTTCCACATCAGTCTGCATATACACAGTCTGTTCAATAGCCATATTGTTCCAAATTAGCTATTTTTATGACCTGTAGCTTACCATATGTGGCCCGTCGCGCTAAAAGGGACCTTATCGGGTGTGTGAAAAATATCGATCCTAGTCAGTCTGCGCAGTCCACGCAGACAGACTAGGGCCGACACTTTTCACTTTTATGCAATTTTCTAAATCTGGAGTGTTCCCCCTATCTTGCTATATGTTCATTTTTCGCATACGGGATCTGGTTGGTTTGTGCTGGGTCTGACAAGTTTGTCAAAATTTGGAATTTTGGAGTTTGGATAAGGTCCCTTTTAGCGTGACAGGTCACATATGTAGCAGAGCAGCATGTATCCATGCGGCTGATGTTGAAACTTGGCTGTCTCAGATGCTATAAGGACCCTTCCTCCTGGCTTGTTGTACTATTATGAAGCCATTTAGGTATAAAAATGACAAAACAATCTTACTTACCCCTAATTCTTTCTTCACTGACGTTGATAGAGATTTGCCAAAACTGTGTAACTTTGTTGGAGATGGAAATGAGATGAAATCTTTTACATTCTACAACAGAAAAATTCACATTTTCTCTTTGACACCTCTTCAAGAAATTAGCCCATTACCAGACAAAAGAATTTAATAATTGTCAAAATTTACAGTGAATGCAATTTTCCGGGTTTTTTGTTTTTTTAGCTCCACTGGCCTTCAGGCCAGCGGGCTATTGTCATGGCGCTGTGTCCGTCGTGCGTGCGTCCGTGCGTGCGTGCGTCCGTCCGTCCGTCCGGTCGTCAACTTTTTCTTTAAAAATCTTCTCCTCAGAAACTACTGGATGGATTTCAATCAAACTTCACAGGAATTATCCCTCAGTGGTCCTCTATCAGATTCCTCAAATTAATTCGGATTGAACCAGAAAGTCTTGAGTTATCTGCCCTTGAATTAAAAAATGGCTGTTTTGACTTTGTTTTCACTCTAGCCACTACAAATATTTATCAATCAAGACAAAACTTGGTCAGAATGTTGGTGCTGATAAGATCTTGCCTGAGTGCAATTTTCAGCTTGATCTGAATATTATATCTTGAGTTATGTGCCATTGAAATTGGCAAAATTACCATTTTTGACCTTATTTTTACTCAAACAACCATAAATATCCACCAATCAACGCGAAACTTTCATGTAATCTTACTTGCCATAAGATCTTGCATGTGTGTAATTTTCAGCTTCATAGGAATCTTAAATCATGATTTTTTCTGCCCTTGAATTTGACAAAATTGCTGTTTTCGACTTTGATTTTACACTCTTTACATCTACAAATATTGAACAATCAGGTCAAAACTTAAACAAGATGTAGGTGAAGTTAAGATCTTGCTTTAGTGTGATTCTTAGCTAAATAGGAATATAAAATCCTCAGTTATATGCCTTTCAATTTGACAAAATTGCTAATTGTGACTTTTTTTCGCTCTAACAGCCAAACTCACTTTAATAAAGACAAAGCTTGGTAACCAATTGATCTTATATGAATGTATTTTCAGCTTTCTAGTTACTTGGTAATTGCTTTAAGAGCAACAAGTATTGAAAAATTTAGTCAAAACTTGGACTTGATATTACAAGAAATTCAGGTTTCATCAGCCATTTGCATTAATTTTGGAATATGGTATTTCCCCGAATCTATTTTTAGCTCAAAATCTATTTTTAGAAATATGAAAAATTTTGGAGTAATCAATGGTCTGTTAATTTAGATCTTTTTGGAAGATGGAAAATTTTAATTGGTAGTATCATCCTAAGCTGGAATGTTCTACCATTTCCTTTTACCCTTTCTCAAATGGCAAACATATAATTTTACTTTCTTTGCTTCAAGAACCAAACATTTTGAACAATCTAGTTTTGTAACTTTCTTTTTGCTTTATGAAACACAAGCATTGAACAATCTAATCAAAACTTGGATGAAATATTACATGAATTGAGTTTATTGGGGTTTTACGCCGTTTTCAACTACCAGGGTCATATCGCGGCGGCTGGAGCACCTACCCATGGATTCCTGTTGTTTCTCAAACCAGTACTACCACAACACCCTTACCGAGCCTCCAGCTGCTCGCCCACTTAGGTTAACGATTTCAAACCCATTGGTGGGTGACAATTTTGTCAGAAAGGGTATCAGCCGCGGCCGGGTATCAAACCCGGGACCTCTCGAATGAGGGTCAGATGCGCTACCAACTGCGCTAAGGCCGCGGCAAATATTACATGAAATTCAGGCCTGTGGAGCGACTCAAGACCTTCAGGTCTTCTAGTTTGTCTTTCTGGTAGAAAACATTGGAAAATCAAGAAATTGCTTGTCACAAGCAATTTCTTTTTTTTCCTTAATGTTTTTCAGAGCAATTAACATGTGGGCCACCAAAAGGTGTCACTGGGAAAGAGTTTAACTAATACATTTTAGAATGGACCTACTTAAACCCTTTCCCAAACAAGACCATGTTGTGATATCCGTGAAGGAGCAGGGTCAGAAAACAAAGGAGTGAAATATGAAAATGCTAATTACCAGCATTTTCTCTCAATATTAAGTGCTATAATGAACACATAATTGACTTTGTTGTCTGCACAAGCTTAGCAATTGGACCACCCTAAAATTTCGCTGTTTGGGAATAGAATTAACCCATTCAATAACATCTCTGGGTTCAACTTCCTTAAAAGAGGTTATTGGAGACATTCATGGCACAATAACAGCATTGTTTATCTTTTCCCCATGGCGTTTTCCACTCAATACCATGCAAATCTCTGCCTATACTAGTAAATCTTGTACGTTTTTTTTTTAACTCGGACCAGTTTGAGTATAAATTTGTTTGGGAAAGTCACACTTCATATCTGATTTGAGTGACCCTGTTTCCCATACCACAAGTAGTGTTTATAACTGTAAGGTTATCATAATCTTGTCGTTTTTGTTGGTAGCATAGAACAATGCAGTCTGGCCTTACTCAAAGCCACTTATTTCATCCCATTACTAGACAGCAAATTTTAGACTGGTCTAACTTGAAAGGTGTTGCAGACCACAATTTCATTAGCATAAAATTTCGCTCTCTTAAGTCTTTCTTCTTTCTGTGAAGAAAACATTGTGGAAAATAAAGAAATTGCTTGTTACAAGCAATCTTTTCATTTTTCACAATGTTTTCAAAGGCCTTTATCTTCAACTTTTGGAATGTCAAAGTGTCACTGTGGGGCTATGGGTTAATTCAGTAAGACAAGCATAAGGTTCTAGAAGTTGACATCACTTTCCACCAATGTTACTGGCTGAGTTGTTTCTGGCAATCTTGCTCAATATCAACATTACAAGAGTTATAGTATTCTTGATCCACTGTTTTTTATGAACCCCATGTTGTAGAAAACAATGACTAAAACAGCTTTAACCCTAACAATAAAAGGACCTCTATGGATAAGGCGAGAGATCTCCCTGAAAGGCTCAGCGCGATGGGTCAATTTTCTAAACTAACAAATTGAGAAACAAAATTAAGCTTTATGGTTAGGAAGATAAATAAATGAAATGGATACAATTTTTTGCCATTTATAAAGTTCTATAGGTGCAGATAACTCTTGATTTTTGTGCCCACCTATATAGTTTCATTTTCTTGTACTACCGTTATTCATAGACGTAAAATGATGTTTCTTTTTGTTTTATTTCCAATTTATTTTCTACAGATACAAGGATAAATGGTGTTGACATCGTATGGCAGCTTTGGTTTTGTCCGTATTGCGCATGCGCATCATTGAAACAACTTTAAAAGCGCACTTTCCCGCCAAAAACTGAGGAATACCAACCTTTCATGGGCTGGTAAACATCGTTCCACCCCTTGACCCAGCTTCCCATTGACATATGTTGTGTCACTTGACCATATCGAGGGCTTGGTGCAAAACTATTGTAACTACATTTTGTAAAATTTTACAGGAGAAGGAAAAAACTTACTGACTTTCTCATAGTTAAAGAGGAAAATTATTTTTAGAATTCTAAATATCTGTTTAAGTATACAGAATTGAAACCTAATATTAGAGCACATGATGTATTCCTTCCTAAAGATTAAGAAAATGCAAAAAAGTGAATTTCTGAAAAATAGGTAGTTACAATAGTTTTGCACTGAGCCCTCGATATGCTTCCTTGGTAAAAAGGATTTCCTGGGTCACGGGGTGGAACATACTTTTATACTAAAAATAGTACTCATATACCAATTGCCATATTTTTGGCAGGAAGATTTCGCGTTTAAACTCGTTTCAATGATGCGCATGCGCATTAAGGACAAAACTAAAACTGGTATATGATTTCAACACCAATTGTCCTTACATTTACAGAAAAAATCTTGCTAATAAAATCATAGAAAACTTAATTCTGGTTAAATGAATACCGGTGGGGTAAGAAAATGTAATTTTGGGGGTAGGTACAGAAACCAAGAGTTATCTGTACATGTCGAATCGTTTTCATTGAACAAAATCACTTTTTATAGGATTTAGGTATCCATCTAACAATATAGCTCAAAATAATCATCATTTTGCATGTTTTGAAAATTGACTTTTCCATTAGAGCCTTTTAGGGAGATTTCTCGCCTTATCCATAGAGGTCCTTTCCACTTTTGATTTCTGAGGAGCTTTACGTCGGTGCTATGACAAAATGGCGTAATAGAAATTTTGCTCGAAAACCATTTTTTTCAGGAGAGCCAAAAACGTTTTTGCCGTTTTAAAAAATGTTAAAAAATATGCCGGCAAAATTGCGTAACTCACTATTACTCTCGTGTAAATTTGTCTACGTATAACGCATTTTTGTCAGCTAAATCGAGTTACGCAATTTTGTCACATGATAATTAAAAGGGTTCTAATAGGTGTAGAAAAACGCCGTTTTGACAGGATATGCGCTCCTACATACTTAGTAGAAAGCATTTATAAAAAAAAAATGACAAAATGGCGTAACTAATTTGTTACACCATTTTGTCATAGCACCGACGTTTACATCTAACTATATATTCCTGGTATTTCTTGTACCATATTTCTCATTCCAGCACAAACAAAACATTCAATCCAAGCCACCAGCTGCTCATCCTACTTTATTTATTTATATTCAAATGACTTTTGTCAAATGTCAAAAACAGTATTGGCTGAGTCAGGGTTCCCATCCATAGCATTAACAGATTTGGTGTTACCCACTACCCACTGTCTGTGCTCAGCTTCTAAGAAAGGAAGAAAATGCTGGAAACCAAAAGTTTCTTTTCCCCTTCAATGTTTTCCATGTCTTAAGTATAAAATGTTGCTGTTTTGATAACATTTATTTGTTGTTTTCGCTGATTTTGCAACATCTTTAATTGGACCAGTCCAAATTTTCATCATCTAAATGATCTGGGAAAGATTTAAATTTCAAATGTTAGTACTCTAACCCATTACCAAACAATGCCTCTTTTAGACTCCCTACAAGATAATGCCTTTGAAAAACATTGTGGAAAATGGAGAAATTACTTGTGACAAGCAATTTCTTCATTTACCGCAATGTTTTCTACCCCAAAAGACCACAAATATAACAATTCATTCACTTGATGCTGTCGTCTGCAACTTCTTTGAATTTGGATCAATCTAATTTTTTGCCACTTGGTAATGGGCTAATCTAGAGGTCCGAATATGGCATCAGTAGTAAAGCCGGTCTGAGTTAGAAAAGACAACCAAGCAAACAACAGTTTACAAAAGTAAATAAAACGTTTACTGTTAAGAAAAAAAATTAAGAGCTTAACCCTTTCCAAAACAAGCCATGCTTTTGAAGTCTCTTTACCAAGTGGACTTATATAGCAATATAAAAATGAAATGCTGAAATTGGACATTTTCAACTTTTATCTCAATGCTTTCCATTCTCAATGCTTTCCATTCTATGGTGTACAAACTACTTACACAGATTCACTTTTTTTTTCAACTGCAAGTTCTTTAAATTCAAACTTTTCAAAACTCAAGTTGTTTGGGAAAGGGTTAAAATCTGTCACTGTTTAAATATGAGTACTTGTCATCAAATGAGTGCCAATCACAAAATAAACAAATCTATGATGGATGAATACACATGTATATGATGATGAAATTCTTATTAGGAGCAGAACAAGAGCCGCCACAGGACGGCAAAGTGCCACTATTAAGTGCTGAATAGTGAAATATTTTAACCCTTTCCCAAACAGCAAGATTTTAGGGTGATCCACTTCAAAAACTGCCACAAATGACAAAATGGGTGTTATTAAAGATAGAATTTGTGTAAAATATGGCACGGAAAATATTGAGACAAAAGGAGAAACTGCTGGTTATCAGCAGTTTCTTCTTTTGTTTCAATGTTTTCCCAAGCCTTTTCCAATAGGGACGTCAAAACCAAGTCTTGTTAGGGAAAGGGTTAAGTCAGATAAGGGTAAAAATTCTACTAAATAAAATGTCAGAGTAATGAATCTTTGTCCAGAGGCTGATATTATGGTCACAGAAGCATGCGCAAAGTTTAGAGCAATAGCATCAATAGAAACAAGAGTTGTCCGCGGACAACATAGCTCGCCTATACGGGAGCTTGTCAAAAAAACAGCATTTTTTTAAAAGTAGGTCAAACTCAAAGGTCAAGGTCACAAGGTCAAGAGTCATGGTCCCAAATGAAAGGTCTTGTCAAGATGTATCTATGTATGAAATGTCAAGGCTGTATCTCTAATAGTGCCTGAGATATAGGCCAGGTTAAAGTTTTTCAAAAGTAGGTCAAACTCCAAGGTCAAGGTCACTAGGTCAAAGGTCATGGTCCCAAATGAAAGGTCTTGTCGAGATGTATCTATGTATGAAATATCAAGGCTGTATCTCTAATAGTGCCTGAGATATAGGCCAGGTTTTAGTTTTTCAAAAGTAGGTCAAACTCCAAGGTCAAGGTCACTAGGTCATGGTCCCAAATGAAAGGTCTTGTCGAGATGTATATATGTATGAAATATCAAGGCTGTATCTCTAATAGTGCCTGAGATATAGACCAGGTTAAAGTTTTTCAAGTGAAGACGGGACGGGACGGGAGGCGACACCGACGACGACACTAGGGCTGTGACATTAGCTCCCCGGACATAAAGTCCCGGCTCGCTAAAAAGTGATATTACACTTGCAGGTAAAACCTTACCAAAAGAATTACACCTACACTGAAATCAACACTGAGTAACGCCGACACCCATGTGACTAGAACAGCCCCCCCTTATTCTATGAAAAGTCCCGCTAAAAAAATACATGTACATTCATTACTCCTAAAGGATGAAAAAGAAAATACCAATTAAATAGTTGTAAACAAATTTGCCGATATTTCCTTAATACAATTAATGTAAAAATTTTGTAAAACAATTAAGCCATTAAAAACATAGTAAAATATTTGTAGTAAGACAAGTGTTCTATTTCTCTCTGCCTTTAACTTTGATAACTGTTTATTGGACAAATGTAATAATATTGATTGACAAATATTTTTTCCCTGATGATGGTTTAACCCTTTCCCAAACGACAAAATATTAGGGCAGTCCAATTTGAAAGCTGCTATAGATGACAAACTTTATGTTCAAGAGGACAGAATTTGTGTAAATATAGCACAGGAAATATTGAGTTAAAGGAGAAACTGCTGGTTATCAGCAGTTTCTTCTTTTGCTTCAATGTTTTCCAAAGTCTATTCTCATAGGAACTTCAAAACCAGGTCTTGTTTGGGTAATGGTTAATTAACTAAATTGCCGTTAAAAGTACCGAAGGAACATAGAAGCATTTCCCCTTTCTCAACATGAACATTTCTTTCAAATTACCCCACTCAAAGGTTAAAAAAATCTTTTAAAGGCTACCAAGCGAGGCAATTGATTTCACCGTATATTGGAAGAACATCATTAAATCAACGTGTTTCATAAAAAGATCCACCAAACTCGGTTTGTTTTAAAAGTTTTGTTTGCTTTTCTTTACCTCGTTACTTGAATATTTGGAAAAAATAAAGCTCGGCAATTTCCGTAAAATCGCCACGGATTGACGTCATACAATGGCTTGACTCCGCCCCATTCTAGAGCATGAGGTTTCTGACAAAAATAAAGTGTGCGACTTTTCTGTCATAAAGCTATGTCTCAGTTTTTATCCATTTCTCGATCGTCAGAGTAATACAGACAAACTTAAATCGTTCTTTGGCACATTCCTTCACTCACTAGCGACATATTCTTTGACTATTTTAACATTTTTTCTAACATTTACTAAGGATGAATACCGTGTTTTGAGTACCGATTGGGGAAGTCACTATATGACAGCAAAGTTTGATAAAAGATTAACAGGTACCCAAAGCATGTGCCTTTCGCATGGCATGCACATTGTGACTCAAAGTGTCAACATTTAATTCTGTCAGAAATCTCAGGCTTTCCGGGATATGACCCATGACTGCCCATCTTTCCCGCCATGACGTCATTCAGTGGCCGGTATGACGTCATAACTTCAAATAGGAAGTTTAGCGTTTTTTCTTCGGTAAAGATCGGAAAAGACCAAAATATCCAATTTAAAAGACGAAATAAAAACACTTCTAAAGTTTGATAATTGTAGAAACTTTGATGTTTGGTCCTTAGAAAGGTGTTTTTTCGACACAGAAGTTTGATTTTGCTAATCAGCGGACACTTTAAAAGTTCTTGATATGTTTTTGCAGCATCATTTTTCCAATAGTTTGCTTTAAAAAAAAAACATTTTGTTGGCTACATTTGTAAAGGTTTTAACAGTTGTAGTGCTAGCATTTATTTAGCGTAGCCATCAATTTGATCTTGTCGTCTAGGCATTTTTACAACAAACAGACTATCTGAACCTTAACTAATCCTCTTGTAAAAGGTAACAATCTTATGCTGATCCAAGAAAATAAATATCATTTGAGCAGGCAGACAACTAGCATTTCCTCCTTTTCCCTTAATATATTCTGGGCTATATGTAAACAAATTCTCATTACAAAGCTTTCAAAATTTGACAAAAAAACTTATTTAAGAAAAGGGTTAACGTATCATGACAAAGGTTAAAATCGTAAGGCTGAGAAGTTGAAGTCCATGATATCAGTTGAATTCCACACTAAAAGTCTGTGAGCAAACACATTAACATGTCGATGTTATTGCAAAACCTTGTATCTACATCTTTAATCAAGCTGTAGATACAAGGTGCTGCAACAACTTCGACAATGTAAAACACAAATTGTGAATTTCATGACATGAACATGATGAAAGACTTGAGGCGTAGACCAAGGTCATTAAAAGGTCATTTGAAGGTCATTTGAAGGTCGCTGTTGGTCTAGGGAAGGTCAAGATAGCTTCATTTTGTCCATTACTGAGCTCAGGTCATCTGCTGTGACCTGCAAAGAGAGCCAGAAAATAACCTTACAGTTTGAATAACTTAAATGCATTTCAATGTCCTGAATATTCGAAAATAAATCAAAGCAATGCTTGCAAGTTAATTTTTGTCATCATAATGACAATTTCAACTAAATTTATCAGAAAGTTAAAAACAGAAAATGAATGGAACAAAGAATTATTGTTTATTCAATAATTTGGCAGTTATGCAGATATAGTTATAGTCGTCTAAATGAATCATTCTAAACATATCAAAATGGACACAATGAGCTATCTTTCACTTCACACAAAGATAAATGGAAAGCGTTATCAAAGAAAACAAAATTGAGGCATTCCTAGGACATTCAAACCAAATGTTGACACTTTGAGTTACAGAGTGCATGCCATGCGAAAGGCACATGCTGTTAATCTTTTATCGAACTTTTCTCTGTAACCTTCTACACTACTTACCATGTTATTCATATTTCACACACTATTTGGGTTTTCATGGAAATATTTGAATTTCGATTATGTCACCAGCAGCAGCTTTCAAATTAGAGCTGTCTGTGAATTTACTATATTGTCAGTGGATGGTCAAAACATCATAACTCCAGATTTTTCAAGCTGTAGTTACGAGGTTTTGACATCCCACCGACGACATAATGAAGGTATAAACACCTACCTGTTGTGGAGATAAAGCTTTCCCTGTAATCTGTAACTCAGGATCATCTACTTGTTCTCCTTCTTTGTCTTCTTCTACACCTTCATCCTACAACATGTGATTATAGCAACTAGAAATATATCACTAAAGGTGATAAAATATCCCAGCCACTACATTTGTAAGGACAAGCATTTGTTGAAAACAAAGGGCAATAACTCACAAATATGTAAGATAGTTATGCTCCTTGTACACTGCACTTGTCTTTAGTGAAATCTATCTACCCATGAAGTTTCATGATCATGGCTACATTACTTTCAGAGATATGCTCCAGACAAGTATTTTGTACACGGACGGACAGACAGGTGGACAGACGGACGGACAAACAGGCTGATTCCAGTAAAGCCCCGAAAACATTTGATGTACGGGGTATAATAATGGCAGTGTTTGTATTGAGTAACCTTGACAATTATTGACCTTCATCATCATGTATAATCTTGACATTAGGACAAACAGGTGTAAATGTACATGTATCTACATATTATGTACATGTATCTACATACCAAGTGCGAGTCTTATGAGTAACTTAAGTGTAGAAAATTATAGGAAATTCATTTTCAGGATGAACAGACAGTAAGGCAATAGTGAAACATGTGAAAAACAATTTCTCTACAATTCACAATGTTTTCTAAATCAAACTAGAAATGTCGCAAAGCGGACAAATATCCCCACTAGCGCCTTGTCACTGAAAAAGTGCTATAGGTCAAACAGTTCTTGGCTAAGAGCACTGAAACAGATTTTAAACAGTCCAATCGTGACCTTGACCTTTAGCCTTCATGACCCAAAACCAATAGGACAACTCCTTCAATGGTCAAGGTCAACAACTGTTTAAAGTTTCATTGTCCTAGGTCAAACGGTTCTTGACTTAGAGCACAGAAAAGGAGTTTAAATCCAATTAAGTCCAATTGTGACCTTAACTTTTGACCTTCATGACCCAAAAACAATAGGATACCTCCTTTGGTCATGGGCAACAACTGTGTACAGTTTAATGATCCTAGGTCAAACAGTTCCCGAGTTAGAGCATGGGAACAAAAAAGTCTTTGGACGGGCAGATGGATGGATGGACAAACAGACATGGTGAAACCAATATACCCCCCTCAACTTCGTAGGTAGATGGTATAAATACGAAGATTTTTTTTAATCTTCAGCAATTTGTCGTCTGAATCATCTGTCAAATTGGAACAGTCCAAAATTTTGTCATCTAGGTTAATGATGTTGGAGTTGATGTCTACTGACATGTCATTGACCCATTACCAAACAGCAAAATTTTGGGCTATTTCAAATTCATGCAAGACCATGCAGACAACAATTTCAAGTGTATGAAATTTGACATTTTTTGGTCTTTTAAGGTAGAAAACATTTTGGGAAATGAAGAAATTGCTTGTCACAAGCAATTTCTTAATTTTCCACAAGGTTTTCAAAAGCCTGTATCGTTTGGGGAGTCAGAAGTCGGTCTATGTGCGGAACTGGGTTAATGCACAAACCTCATTTTCATCATAGTCTCCATCTTCTTCATCACTCCCTTCATCTCCACTGTAAATATAGATATATGTATAAACATGACAGTGACCTTGATATGTCACCTTGACACTGGTATGTAAATATACATTTCCCAAAATAACTAAAGGAACACAAAGTTGCATTTGATTGTACAGTATTTTTAAGTTGGTAAATGCTTAATTGTATTAATTTCTTTTCTTCTCATGAATTAGCATCTCCTTCATTGAAATGTGAATTATTTACCAATGCCAGATATATGCATAAGTCTTTTAGGCTCTTTTGCCTAATCCCTATTCTTGTAATGCCAAAAAGACTTCTATGCGGATAGGTATTGGACTTTCCATTAATGATTTTATCTTTGGACTTTCCAGTAATGATTTTCATCTCGTATGTTTCTTCATAATGAGTAAGGAAACTACATTTTTGAAGAATTTGCTGAAAATGGACATCGTAAGATTCATCACAATGTGGCTTAACAGGTTTACAGGCATGCAAGCACTTGCAGTTTTATGAATATTCAAATCTTGTTAAGCCTACATAATAAGCATTGTGGGCTGTTACATTTTTCAAGAGACTAAAATTTTACAAATTTACATGTACCTTACCCATTACCAAACGACAAATTTTGGACTGGTCCCAATTCAAAGATGATGCAAACGACAATTTCAAATTAAGGAAAAATATAATCTTTTTGTCTTTTGTAGGTAGAAAAGATTGTGGGAAATGAAGTAATTGCGTGTGACAAGCAATTTCTTCAATTTCCACAATGTTTTCCAAAAACTTTTTTTTTTTTTTTTTTGGGGGGGGGGGGGGGGGGGGGGGGGGAGTCAAAAAGAGTCAATGTATGGTAATGGGTTAAATTCTTAGAGCAGTATATACAAATATGTCACCTAGGTGTTTGACCTTGACATTGTAAACAAATATCAGCATTTCAAACAGACATACCATATACCACTTGACTTTGAATTCAATTTCATTTCCCCCCTTACTCATTTGCAAGAGCTTTCAAATACAAGCAGGAAAGAGTGTTCAAATATGAATTGGTCAAGTTCTAAGTTTACAACATACATTTAACTTTTTACCTTGGACAATTTGGCAAAAATCTATCTATTTGCAGTCTTCGCGAAATTGGGAAAAAATGCCTGACATCCGGACAGGCATTTGGAAAATTTGGCCGGACCGAATCAATTTTGGCCGGACCGGACAAGTAGAGCAAGGAAAACGACCAATTGACAAAACTTTTATGTTTATCACATAAAGAACAAAATTTTCAGATTGTTCAAAATTTTCAGATTGTTCAAAATTTTCAGAATGCTCATAATTTTCAGATTCTATTTCCCCATCTAATGTAATAATATGATAATCAGCATTTTCTTCACTCTCTGAGCTGGTACTGGATTTTTATTCATTTAATGTATTCATAGCTATTCTATACCATAACAAAGTTAAAATGTGAATCCATTTTCTAGCACAAATTTGTACTAGTCCTCAGTTAACAAAATGCTCTTCCAGTCCCGAGTTTACAGTACACTGGAAGACATGGACTTGTATTAGTCCTCAGTTAACAAAATGCTGCTCCAGTCCCGAGTTTACAGTACACTTTTTGACATCGGTAAATAAATGGCATTTAAGAGAACTTTATGATCAATCAATCAGACATCAAAAAGACATGAAACTCAGCGAATTAGATCTAGTTTAAATCAGGAAATTGGCTAGGAGATTTCAGATACTTTTCTGTCTTTTAAATGTTCAATATTGGGCATTTCAAGTCAATATGGGTGTCTTTCAGGAAACGTCGGACATCAGGACCGATCACCCAAAATTTATGCCGGACCAAACTGGGTTTTGCCGGCCATTGACCGGCGGTCCGGCGGTCCGGCGGTTTGGAAACAAAAGCTTACACAATGAAAGTATCTCATACCTTAATGACCCAAGCATATCAATTTTTCCGATAGTTTCCATGGAAGCTTTCACAATCTCAACCCCTTCTTCTCCAATCTGGTTGGCTGAAACAATTCAACAAACTTCAACTGACAAAAATGTCCTGAAATTTCTTTAAATTATCACTGTGAAACATAAGTATCAAGTCTTAAAATGTTATCCTTTTGCATTCATACAGCAGGCACAGAGACAGACTAAACCCTTGACAAGAAATCTTTGACAAAGTTAAAGAAAGATCAAAGCCCTGAAGGGCCTGAAAGTCGCTTCAACAGATGTATTAGTTAAACAAGACTTGCTTTTTATGACCCTATCAGAGAAGGCTTTAAAAAGTATTGAAGGAAATGAAACTAATATTGAATTGTAGATAACAAGAGAAGTTTGTCTCTTAACAAGAGCTGTCCGAAGACAGCGCGCTCGACTTTCTAAGTGCTTAGTATAAAGGGGGCATAACTCCAAATAGAGTGGTCCCAGGGTCATGGGCCCTGATAGTAAGGTAGGGAGTGTGATGGTGAATAAGTATTCCAAGTTTGGGTTGAATCCCTTTGATAGTATGGAAGTTATTGATGTTTGAAAAAACTTTAACCTTTTGTTGCAACGCCAACGCCAACGCCGACGCCAACGCCAACGCCGACGCCCGGGTGACAGTATAAGCTCTCATTTTCTTCGAAAAGTCGAGCTAAAAATAGGTCTATGAGCAGCAGAGTAATGGTTCTTCTGCATTGCACCTCTCCACAATAAATTCTATGCACTTTTGATTTTTCAAAATTGTGACCCGTCACGCTAAAAGGGACCTTATCCGAACTCCAAATTTCGACAAACTTGTCAGACCCAGCGCAGGACAACCAGATCCCGTATGCGAAAATTGAATACAGAGTAAGATAGGGTAAACACCCCAGATTTAGAAAATTACATAAAAGTGAAAAGTGTCGGCCCTAGTCTGGCTGCGCGGACTGCACAGACTGACTAGGGTCAATATTTTTCACACATCCGATAAGGTCCCTTTTAGTGTGATGGGTCACAATTATACATGTACCTTTATCAGTATTTGAGCTATGCGCAAGACAAGATTTGTACATGGACAGACAGACAGGCTGATGCCAGAATAATGTTTTCCCAATGCGTTTCTATTACGGACGTCAAAACCAGGTCTTGTTTGGGAAAAGGTTAAGGATTAGAACCCAATAAATTCAGATTAATTTAAACAAGAAAAATGCAAGTTAAGAATCTAATGTTCAGTTCAAATTATATCTACTTCCTGTGTGTAAGTATACAAATTAATAAAAATGCAAGTTAAGATTCATAAGGAATACAATATTTCAAACTGCTGTGTAACAACAATTCAAGAAAGTAACGAAATATATATATTTCAAACTCCTGTATAAGGATGAGGTTCAAACTCCTGAGTAAGGACAAAATTCAAGAAGAAAATAATTATGGATCACTCCAGAATACTAGCATATTTCAAACTCCTGTGCAAGGATATAAGAATATGAATCTAGGATAACAAAATTTTCAAGAGGTCCTGGTTGGGGGGGGGAGTCATTTGGCTTTGATTAGATGATAATTCCACTATTTTGTGATTGAATGTCTGTATGAAAAAAGGCTACATGAGGGGGCGTGAATCTGCAATTGACTTTAATCCAAAGAAAATGTCAGAATACAATTCATGAAAATCGTCAGAATACAATTTTCAAATTCAGTAAACAGGTAGATCTTATAGAAGAACTTCTTTCAATGTTCATACAACAATGAATGGTTTTAGAAATACCCTCAAACAGCTGTGAATATTATTAGATCTACCTAAAGAAGACCAATAATTGGGTGAAAGTTAGAAAATTTCAAAATACTGAACTTCAGAGCTGGGGTCCAGGGGGCGGAGGCCCCCGGGAGCTCTCAGAAATAGCGTTTTAAAAAACCCAGGAAGGCGTTCATGGCGCTATACAACCATCTTTTAGTGCAAGTTTTCCAGATCATTTATCATTCAGTTTCAAACTATAACTCAATATGATGCACTGGGTTTTTTTCTTTCATTTTTGAAATAAGTATTGTTGATTCTAGTATGACATGGCAACAATTTTCAATGTGCGCATATTTCAGGGTTTTGCTACCATTGAGTCATTGACAGATCAGTCTTGATTTGTGAAAATCAAGTTTGGATTTTTTTTTTCGGATACATCAATGAAACTACACTTAGCTATATTTGAATAACTATTGGAAGTTGATAATCTCAAAATATCTTGTAAAAGGTTAATACGACTGCCCCCCCCCCTCCGAAAACAATCCTCGATCCGTCCTTGCGAGTCATTGAACACTGCTTTTGTGTTAGCTGCGATATCGTAGCCACAAACTTGATGACAGATATTGGTTTGTATTGGAAACCCAGATCAAAATTCAAAAAGATTTCTGTGATATTTTTTCTTATGTTTATAATAGTATTTTAACTACTTTTGTGTACACGTAGTTTCCGAAATTGCACTTTTGTCACCCCTCTTGAGGATATTTCTCGAAATTGATATCATTTCAGTTCAGAAATATGTACGTAATATTTAAAACTCACAAAGATAACCAATGTGTAACTTTGGTCTTTTTACGCTCGTTATTACACAAAGTCGTGATAAATCAAGACTTTGATTCTCCAATTAACGTTTTATTCACGAATCAACTCCCTTTCTCTCTCCACAAGATTATTTTTATTTCACGTTAATTTTTCGGTGATAAATGATAAGAGATTTCATCGCAGAAACGTCGACTGCATCGACGGACACTCGATCATGTCGATGATTAATTTGAACGCTAAATCATGCCGATTTTCTGGTGTAAAGTTGTGCAGCTAAAGCAAAATAATAGATCTAGGTTATTTAGATTTTGGTCGGAAAGCGATAATTTCATTATGATACGAAGAAAATGATACCTTGTTAGTCTATTATCCAAAATTTCAACGGTAATAATCCAATCAACGTACTATGAAACAGTCACCGAAATAACTGAGCAAGTGTTCGCGGTGTTTTTGAAGTCACTATTCAAGCCCAGATTGAGTAGACGCTACGTCATCATGACGTCATACTGTTTTTTTTAACACGAGAAATCCGACTGTAGGTCACGTGTTTATTTGTCTGAGAAGCATGTCAATCAACTTGCAAGTCAATGAATGGGCGGGGACAATCCTCTTTTTCAACCAATCTGTGTTTTACAAGCATTGTTTAGTAAAAGATCTAGAAGTCAATCGTCGACAAAGAAAATTTACCCCGAGTCTCTTTCTAAATCGATCACCCGTTACCGCTTAAGAATATTAATCAGAATGGAGACTAAGAGTAGACAGATTTAATAGAAAATTAATTTCACGGAGAGTTTTCAAAAGAAGAATCAGTAGCGTAGGAAGGTTTATAATAGGGGGGGGGGGGGGGGGGCAAATGTTAAAGTAATTGGAAATATGGGTGTATTATGGGGGGCCATAGGGGGGGGGGGGGGGGGGGGGGCAGGCCCCTTTTCTAAATTATTCCTACGCCTATGAGAATGATATTCAAAAGGTCGATTTTTTTGTGAAAAGAAAATTTCTTGCAGATGCAGATCTACCTGACTCGTGCTTATACTTGCCGACGTTCGCCGACCTCTCTTTTAAATCCTTTCACAAACAAGACTTGATTTCGACGTCAATGGAATAAATAGATAAGGAAACATTGAGAGAAAAGAAGAAATCATCGATAATCAGCCATTTCTCCGTCCCCACGATAAATACTTTCCATGCTATAATTCAATCGGTTTCTTTTTAAAGTAAGTTATGTCAGTGTTGGTAATCACGTGATTTAAGTTTGGATTCATCACACGGAAAAATGGCGACTATCGGGTTAAATTGGCAGTAATTCTGAAGGTAAGCGGACATTTCTTGATCTGTAGGCAATGCCATCCTGAAAGTTATATCCCATGTCCTGGCCCACAAAATGTCTGACCTAATGGTACCAAGATATTATCGCAAAGATCCGTACTTTCAGCAAACACGTTTCTTTGATGTGGTCCCGTAGGTTTTCCCATTGATAAGCTGGCCAGGTGTGTAATAAAATGTTTTTTTCTGGTCTTCCAGGTATTGACTAAAATATTCATGAACCTGCAACACTACCCAGAAGAAGCTTTGAACTCGCCCTGGATTTTTTATTTTGGTCCTTGTCGAGTTGAAGGGCCTTGACGCGAATCCCGATCCTACTTACAACATAGCCACTTGCCCGTAACTCCAAAATCCAATCATTCAGATCATTTTCCTGTGGCTCATAGGGACTGATCCGAATAACCCTCCATTTCTGCGATTTTGGACAATCACAGATCTTTGTCTTGTTTTTTCGCCAGTCTCTCACTAGCTTTCCACTGATGCCGAAATCACTCTCAGCCGCACAGTTTTTCGAATTTTCGGCAAATTTGATCACACGATTTTTTAAGCTATTGTCATCACCAAGTAATTGCAGATTAAAACAATATGCAGTTACGAGGTTTTCGAAGAAAAGTGACGACTGCTTGTTGTGTACAATTATGTCGTGTGTTAATTTAGGGCATATTGATTGCGAGATTACGCGCTTGAAATGGCAGAACGATGCATATCAAGCAAGACACCTTGTTAAAATGGAATTTATTATTATAAAAAGAATCAAGCAAATGAGTATTCCGTCATTGTCGTATGTTTATTGTCGCCGAGTCATAAAGTCGATGTCTATTTCCCCCACATTCTGAATATTACACTATCTAAGGGAAGTAACTCTTTCATGAAACTGTCTAATTTAAACCTGGTTATTTCCCTTAGACCAATATACCTCAGAAAACGGAATTATTGCGCGCGATAAATTTTCTCCGCCAAAAAAGTAGTTCTACATAAAACGTATAATTTCCTCGTTTTACAATGATTATTTGGCATGTCAGTTTAGAAATTGTAGAAAGTCGAATTTCAATATTAAATCAAAGTGTGGACAAGAAATCAGAGATCTACTTTGTCTAAAAACAGAAATACAGAAGAAGTTAAGAGGTCCGTCTTTGTCCTTATTTGACCTGTCCAGAAAAACTCGTACGGCCCCAAAAAGTCGCAGCGCGAGCGCTAAGCGACTTAAAAATGTATCATCTTATATCTACAACATTACTATTAAATTGTTTCCTTAAACATTGACTTCATATATCAGTTTTTAATCCACCATTTGTTGTATAATCTGACAGCTTTTATTTCTAGTTTAGAACAGAACAAAATATCATAATTTTATCAAAAGTTCAAACAATCAGCCAAGTATTTTCAGCATAAAAAAAACTGATTCAATGTGTAACCCATTCCCTCATAGTGACGCCCCTCAACAAAAAAGCCTGGGAAAACTTTGCGGAAAATGTAGAATTCGCTTGCGACAGGCAATTTTTTCATTTACTAGTACAAGGTTTTCTACCCAGTATGACCAAGAAATACTAAATTTCATTCACTTGAAATTGTCGTCTGCAACATCTTTGAATTTGGACGAACCCAGTAACAACATTTCCGACTTACAATCGAGATCCACGTTCTCCAGATTATCTTTGTTTTCTAGCGCCTCTATAACAGACATCGCTCCTGCTTTACTGATCTCATTACCAGACAGATTCAACTCCTGAAAATAGGTCTTATTGTTAACAAAATTCTTTGCATTACCCCCTCACCTTTTTCGGTGACATGGCATAATTTGGCAAAACCTGTATGAGCAAAGTCAGGACAATAGAAAGATTCTAAGAAAATTTCATTCAAATCTGTCCATAAATGTAGGATTAGTTTCTTAATGAGACTTAGACAATCATATGGACATGAACCATCTTCCACAGTATATAAAAGGATATTTTTTAAATATCAACCATTGTCAATTATGGTGACATCTTCCTTTTCCCTCATTTTACAATATTTCCATTTCCATATATGTTGTACACTATGATAGATTAGCCAAAAACAGAGGAACTATAAAAGTATTACAAACTTCATATGTACTTATTTTGTACACTTTATAATAATTTTGCAGTTTCTCTTCAATGTCCTTTATCATCTGGTCTTCCTTGAATAACATGAATTCAATCGTTAGGCATATGAACCAAGATCCAGAATAAGATCTAAGCCAGTGTCAGTGATTTTTTTACCTGCGCATCCTGCTACATTTACTCATAATTTGGTCTCTGGGATGCAAAGTTCTAATTCTAGCGAGTCCCAGGATGCAACAATTTTTACAGATTTCCTATTAAAAATAGTGTATTGGACTCACTAAGCTAGTAGCTGGACTCATTAATATGGAATCCAGCGAGTCCTCAGGACTCACAGTCTTAAAATTGTAAAATAATCACTGCAGTGTATTCAATAATTAGCTCACCCTGAGTTTTTTGTGTCCTTCACATAAAGCCTTGGCAATCACTTTAGCTCCGCCTGTTCTCATGAGACAATCACCAAAATTGATGACCTCGAGGTTCTGTAGCTTGGGGAGGATCTGTATGATACATGATATAGCTACAATAACACTGGTCAAGACAGGAAAATCATTTTATTCCTTTCCCAAACAGCAAAATTCTAGGGTGATCAACTTCAAAATATGCCACAAATGACAAAATGGATGTTATTAAACATAGGATTTGTGTAAAACATGGCATAGAGGCAAAAGGAGAAAATGCTGGTTATTAGCATTTTCTTCTTTTGTCTCAATGTTTTCCCAAGCCTTTTCACATAATTATATAGGGACGTCAAAAGCAGGTCTTGTTTGGGAAAGGGTTAAGAAACATAATAAACAGTGTAGATACATAATTGTCTGGAACTTTGCACATTTTTTCTTTTCTTTCTATAGAGGAAGCCCATAAATTATGAAAGTGACCAACTGGATTTTCTGTGGCATCACAAACATTGTACTATTAAGTATATTATTATTAAACAATTCTTCCTTCTCGAACAAATATTTAAAACATCTTTGTGTTTATACATATAACAAGAGATGTTTGTAAAACATATATGCCCCCTCAAGGGCCTACATTTGATGTATGTCAAAGTCCAAGGTCAAGTTAACAAGGTCCAAGGTCATGGTCAAATATGAAAGGTCTTGGTAGGAGGTGTCTATGTGTGAAATATCAAAGCTGTAAATGTAAAAGTACAATGAAACATAGGCCAGGTTAAAGTTTTTAACACGGAGCCCCAAAAGGTCTTGGTTGGAGGTGTCCATGTGTGAAATATCAAGGCTGTAGGTGTAAAAGGACATGATATATATGCCTGGTTTCAGTCTTTTTAAAAGTAGGTCAAACTCCAAGGTCAAGGTTGCAATATTCAAGGTCATGGTCAAATGTGAAAGGTCTTGGTAGGAGGTGTCTATGTGTGAAATATCAAGGCTGTAGGTGTAATAGGACATGAGATAAAGGCTAGGTTATATATTTCTAAAAGTAGGTCAAACTCCAAGGTCAAGGTCCAAGGTCATGGTCAAAAGTGAAATATCTTGGTTGGAAAAGACCATGTTTGAAATATCAAGGCTGTATATGTAAAATGACATGAAATATAGGCCAGATTAATGTATTATTAAAGTAGATCAAACACAAAGGTCAAGGTCACAAGGTCCAAGGTCATGGTCAAATGTGAAAGGTCTTGGTCGTAGGGGTCCATGTGTCAAATATCAAGGTTGTATATGTAAAAGGACATGATATATCGGCTAGGTTAAAGTTCTTTTTAAAGTAGGTCAAAGTCCAAGGTCAAGGTCACAAGGTCCAAGGTCATGGTCAAATGTGAAAGGTCTTGGTAAGATGTGTCCATGTGTGAAATACCAAGGCTGTATGTGTAATAGCACACAAGATATAAGCCCAGTTTAATTTTTTTAAAAGTAGGTCAAACTCTAAGGCCAAGGCCACATGGTCCAAGGTCATAGTCGTATGAGATAGGTCTAAGTCGGAGGTTTCCATGTGTCAAATATAAAGACTGTATGTGTAAATGGACATGATATATCGGCCAGGTTAAAGTTTTTTAAAAGTAGGTCAAACTCCAAGGTCAAGGTCACAAAGTCCAAGGTCATGGTCAATTGTGAAAGGTCTTGGTAAGATGTGTCCATGTGTGAAAATATCAAGGCTGTATTTGTAAAAGGTCATGAGATATATGCCGGGTTTGATTTTTTTTAAAAGTAGGTCAAACTCCAAGGTCAAGGTCACAAGGTCCAAGGTCATGGTTAAATGTGAAAGGTCTTGGTAGGAGGTATCTATGTGTGAGATATCATGGCTGTATGTGTAAAAGAACATGAGATATAGGCAAGGTTAAGAATTAAGTGTAAAAATCAACAAAGGGCAATAACTCCAAGAATTTGATTGGCGGAGTTATGGTTCTTGTTAACTGCACCTCTCCATAATGAAATCTATTCACCTGTAAAGTTTCATGATTCTACCTTACATATTTTTTGAGTTGTGCTCCAGACAAGAATCAAGTTATAAAATCAACAAAGGGCAATAACTCACAAAATTTGATCGGCAGAGTTACGGTTCTTGTGCACTGCACCTCTCCATAATGAGATCTATCCACCTGTAAAGTTTCATGATTCTACCTTACATACTTTTCGAGTTATGCACTAGACAATAATCAAGTTTGAAAACCAACAAAGGGCAATAACCCAAAAAATATGATCAGCAAAGTTACGGTTCTTGTGCACTGCACCTCTCCATAATGAGATCTATCCACCTGTAAAGTTTCATGATTCTACCTTACATACTTTTTGAGTTATGCACAGGACAATAATCAAGTTTGAAAATCAACAAAGGGCAATAACCCAAAAAATATGATCAGCAGAGTTATGGTTCTTGTGCACTGCACCTCTCCATAATGAGATCTATCCACCTGTAAAGTTTCATGATTCTACCTAACATAGTTTTTGAGTTATGCACAGGACAATAATCAAGTTTGAAAATCAACAAAGGGCAATAACCCAAAAAATATGATCAGCAGAGTTACGGTTCTTGTGCACTGCACCTCTCCATAATGAGATCTATCCACCTGTAAAGTTTCATGAATGTACCTTACATACTTTTTGAGTTATGCTCCGGACAAGAATCAAGTTATAAAATCAACAAAGGGCAATAACTCAAAAAATTTGATCGGCAGAGTTACGGTTCTTGTGCACTGCACCTCTCCATAATGAGATCTATCCACCTATGAAGTTTCATGATTCTACCTTTAATACTTTTCGAGTTATGCTCCGGACAAGGTTTGGTCTACGGACAGACCGACCGACATACGGACCGACCGACCGACCGACAGACCTTCCGACCGACACTTGCAAAACAATATACCCCCATTTTCTTCGAAAGGGGGCATAATTATATGTAAAGAGCTAGTAAACTATACCTTAGCCACTGAGGCAGCCCCTCGTTCTGTAAATGTGTTGTCGTTGAGGTTGAGAATTCGCAGGTTTGGGTTGTGTTCAAATGCCTGGGCCAGGGCAGATATACCCTCTGCATTTATACCATTCTGTGGCATACAAACTTCTTCTAGACTACCCATTAACTGTGAATCATAACAAACAAAAAATCAAGCTCCATAAATTAACCCATTTCCAAACAAGACCTGGTTTCGATGTCTCTATCTGACAAGGCTTGGGAAAACATTGAGGCAAAAGAAGAAAATGCTGATAATCAGCATTTTCTCCTTTTGCCTCAATATTTTCTGTGTTATTTTATAAACAAATTCTCTGTTTATCCACATGTTCTTTGTCATCTGTGGCAGCTTTCAAATTGGAACTCCACACTATTTTGTTTGGGAAAGGGTTAATAACACCTTTTTAAGTATGACCATCTTAGAATGTCTCAGATGATTCATGATGTTTGTACAAGGTTGGGTAAAACATGAACATATTTTAAAAGCTCAAATTGTGAAGTCATTGACTTAAACTTAGCTATCTGACAATGATTTTGTTAAATGTTATGGGCAAGATTTGGTATTTGATTTAAAGTCACAGATTATAGAGTATGAACATAGAGAGCTTCCCTGTAGAAGGTGGTGTGAGAAGAGATCAAAGATTTTGGTTTTTCATGTAAGTAAAAATTCCCTATCAAAACATTGGACTTTGAACAGCTTCTACTTTGATTCTTTTTTTTAATTTCACAGCATAAAATTCAAACTAAGCTGGTTTACCTTAAATACTTCAGATAAAGCCGTAGACCCTTCATTTTCAAGCCGTCCTCTCCCCGACACAAACACTCTTAATGCTAGTGGTGTACCCGCAGCCTTGCTAGATTTGTAACAATCCATCAAACAGTCAGCTAACATCTAGGGAAATAGAAAATCAACTATTAGTCCAGTCAAACTAAGACTGAAACAGGGGCAACCTGGACAAAATTAGAACAGAAATGAAACCTATGCCATTGTACTCATGAAGTACCCACCTTTCCACAGAAAAAAATATAAAACAATCCCTCCGTTGCGATTTGAGTATTTTTGGGTAAAAAATGGATATTTTGCTAAAAAATGGGGAAATCTGGAATTTTCTAATTTTTGAAAAATTGTTTGTTTTTATGAAGTTTTCATGTGCAGAAATGTAAGCAAATATAAAGTAGATGCATATTAACAAAATTCAGCAAAAACCAACAAAAAACTGATTTTTTATGATTTTTTTAAAGATAGGGGGGGGCATCTTAGAGGCGGGGGGGGGGGGGGGGGGGGGGGTATATTTTACCAATATAGAATGCATATCTATATCTATATATATTCTACATGTATTTCAGATCATAAGTTCAATTAATTATTATTAAAGATTATTTTGAGTAAAAGAATGTGATAAGACTTCGCAGAAACATGTTAAAGAATCTCTTTTATGCGATTTATGTAATTTTGGGGCAAGAAAATGAAATTTTGTTGTAAAAAATGGGATTTTCTATTTTTTGAAAAAGAGAATTATTGCTATGGACTTTTTAGACGCGGTTGTATTGGGAAATGTCTGTTTAGTGAATATAAAATTAAATTGAAACTTAAAAATATGGAACTGACTTTTTCGTGATTTTTATATATAAATATTTACTTTGTCGAAGAGTGTGTGGGGTCCTATTGACGGGATTTATATAGGAATATTGGTACTAACAAACAATTTTTATGAATTGGATTGAATATTATACATGAATACATATTGCTGGTATT
>OY804596.1:2619881-2880881 GCA_963680895.1 Fragum sueziense
TTATGTAACACTTCATTTTCACCACATAATTTTTCATTTTAAGACTGTTTTACAAAATCAGTTTGAATTACAATATGCAAGAAGGTCCATAGAAACATAACATTATCTTCCTTAAAACAGTTAAGAGGGCAGGAGAAATAGCTCATGCTCTCCAAGTCCTGGGTGCAGATTCTCTATATAGGTATCGAAATAAAGCTTAGACACCCATCTTTATTGTTTGATCACTTATGCAGATTAGCTAACTTAATTGCATTAGCTATCTTGAAAATGAGTTTGAATAATGATATACGATAGAATTATCTTCTATTTGTTAATAATTATGAGATATATGGCAAATTCAACTTTGTTGAAGGACTTCATCATGCTATATTTTGATATCAAATATTCTGGAATTAATAGTTTGTAACCCCTTTATGTATGCGTGCCTTTCGGTCTGGCTGTATGATTTATTGTGAAAAAGAAAGTGTTCGATTCGAAAAAAAGACGAATTCTGATTAATGTGGGTTTGGCTTTGCTTTACCCAAAAGAGGAGAGCATGGATGGCATTGAATTATCACACTCCAGTATGCAACTTGACATGACTCATTGAGCATTGGGTTAACGACGAAACTTACAGTGCAAGCCAACTATCTAGCGATAGAAGGCAAGTGGAGGAGTGTAGGAAGATATGAGGGGGTGACTTCTCTCGCCTTAGTAAACAAAAAATGGGAAAAGAGACTATTTTCTTGTCACAAGGAAGTTACCTCAATATGTACTCTCCATATAATCATGATCCATAAATAACATAATAGACCTGAACCGAAATTCCATGTACATCTTATCACATTGTTTTTCTTTCAATAACAAGTTACCAGTCCTTGCGACCCTCAAAGGTTCAATAAGATAGGTAGAACAGATACATGAAGGCTAAAAAAGCATGTATTGAGTACAAAAGCATTGGTAAGAGCATTATGGTCTTTAAGGAGAAGGGCTTTGGAGAAAATAATAACAATCTTTGCCTCTCCTACCAAACAGGAGACAAAACATACTCAAGTGTCATGATTAACGCAAGCGAGACCTTTCCAAGCCTAACCTAAAACGCCTGAAGCAAAATGACACCACAATAATTATTCAGATCAGCAACATACAACCACAGGATATCTCCAATACCAGCTCAAGCCAGCTACGCAAACAGCATGGTCTCGAAGACTTAGAAACTCCTCTTGGGGGAAAGGAGGATAAGATGGTATGGACATGCTAAGAGATCCAATTGGGCAATAAAACAGAGTACAACATGCAGGTCACAGGTACGCACAGATGAGGGAGGACTTAGATGAAATGGAAGCAACAGTCAGAGAGGTGTCTAATAGAAAGGAATATACTACCCATATGAAAAGAACAATTGGATTGATGTATTGATTGATTGCGGTTTAACACCACTTGAACTGCTATGGTCATATCATAGCAGCTGGAGCACCTTTGCATGGATTTCAGGTATTTCTTTTCACCAGTACTACCACAATATCGAATCCGAGCCTCAAACTGCTTTCTCACAAAGATGATTAGCACCCATTGGTGAGAGACAAATGTCAGAATGTGAATTGGCCAGGCAGGGATTCTAACTCAAGACCAATGAATTGATAGACTCGGTTGTTAGCGACTGAGCTATCTCGGCTATGCAAAGTAAATGAAAGAATGGAGTGAGAACAGCCATACATGTGCAGCAAGACAGCAAACTGGAAGGCAGCACATTGAAGTGGCGATGCTTCTGCACCTGCAGGTTAAATACGAAACTTGGAAATGAGCGAGTGAGTTTATGTGCAGAGACAAGACTGGTGCTTTCAGGAATTTTATAACATGTCAAGGGTATGACTTTTTTCAAGGAACAATGGATTATGTATACAGTTGGAGAAGTCATCCTGTGTGAAAGGAGGAGACAATCGGCTGTATGAGGCAGGAGAATTAGCACCTTTAACTTATTTTTCCCATCTCGACTATCAAACTAAATCTTATAAAAGATGTTAGAGATCATAGAGTAATCATAGAGTTTCATATTTTTAGAGAGAAGGGGATCGATCGGCCAAGTAATGGTCTGAGTAGGACTATGATGCGGCTCAGATGAATGGAGATTCTTTATCTTAAATAAAAGAAGGGATGAGGATAAATTGTTCTAAAGAGATGACAGTGTCTGACAATGTAAAGAAGCAGATTTTTCTGAGACTATTGTTAAGTTATTAGACGGTGAAGACTATGAGTGTGACAATTGCTTAGTCAAAAAGTAGAGTCATTTGAATCCCAGTTCCTATAAAAGATGACTACTGATCTGAAAGGACTAAATCAAAGTCCTACTCGTAGGGGTTGTATTCCAAACCTGGACAAGAAATCATGAATAGTTGAAATATTGTAGCAAAAATGAAAGAGAAGACAGCATTATGAGTATTGTAACTGAGACTGATTATGCTTTTGGTCTTAGACAGAGGATAAATTTCATAAGAGACATACAAATTCAGACTAAGAGAGGCAAGAAGTTGAAGTCTGACCAACATTTGAGAGGAAGCCAGGATTACGAGGTTCATGATATTGTAATGTATCACTTTGACATCTGCACTTCATTGATTTGTGACATAAACGAAGGCATCATACAGGAAAGCAATATCGGGTAATCAAGTTGGAGATTTGCATGAAAAGAACACATTCAATATTCTTCTAACGAGAAACCCTATCAAACACAGAAAAAAGACAGAAAGGTTTTATTAAGTAAATTACAGATATTCTTTTATTGCCCCATTATTCTTTCCTTCAATAAAGAAAAAATGCATAATTTCCATTTTACAGGATGCAACACTGTTGTATCAATGCAGGACCTTAGGGCAATTGTTCGGACCTTGATTTATGACCTTGACAATCATACCATTTATTTTGGGGCTAAATGGTGAGTGTTTGTGGGATGTATCTACTAAATTGAAGCAAAACAATATAAAAAGATTAATATACGAACTATTAATACTTGACTTTAGGGCTGCATGATATATTCAATATAATCAAGTCATTCAACAATTTGAATCTTAAATTCAATGTTTATCTCAGAAGTATTCACAAATTAAAGTCAATTTTATTAAAAAGGGTCAAAATTAATTGTTTAAATTCATTTGAAATATAGCTAATGCAAGTTAGCTTATATGCATACATGCTAAAAAGAAGATGGACAGACTTTATTTTGATACCCAAATTGTAAGTCTACACCAAGAACCTGGTGAGTTATAGCTTTTTTCTCTCGCTACACCTAACTGCTTTTAAATTAAAAGAAAACATGTTTCCATGGAAACGACACCTTCTTGCATGAGCTATTTCTCCTGCCCTCTTAACTGTTTTAAGGAAGATAATATTATATTTCTATGGACCTTCTTGCATATTGTAATTCAAACTGATTTTGTAAAACAGCCTTAAAATGAAAAATTATGTGGTGAACATGAAGTGTTACATAAAAATATGTTTTAGTTCATCTATACAGCTTGAAATCACTCTATGTATAAAATACATGTATTCCCAAATGTGAGATATTTCTTTACTTAAATTATATTTAAAAAGATATCAAAAATTGTGCATATGCAAATAAGCTAATTTGCATCATTGAAAACCATGATGAATGTCTAAGCTTCATTTTGATATCCAAATTGTAACTGTACACCACCAACTTAATTAGCTAAAGCTTATTTTTCTGTCTTATTCTTAATAGAAATTGCAAAAAAATCAAGAAAAATACTAATTAAATCTTTAAAATCATACATATGCAAATTAAATAATTTGCATTACTGCGTTGGAAAATAAAGAGAAATGACCAGGCTTTATTTTGATACCAAAAGTGTTAATATATATTCAGAACTATGAGAGCTACATCTGATTTTCCAGCTGCACTTGCGAAAAATGATGTTAATTAAATTGATCATTCTAATTAATTCTTCATTATAATGCATATGCAAATTAGCTAATTTGCATAACTATTCTAAAAAGTAAAGATGGATCTCTAAACATCAATCTAAAACATTAATTGTCAGTCTACATTCTGGACTTAGTGGACAAAAGCTTTTTCTTTTAAAATACCCTCTAAGCCCCTTTTTCAAGATATGTTGCCATGGAAACCGCACCCTAGAATATGATTTAATGCACTCTGATTCAGTAAAATGACATTAAAATGCCCAATTCTATTTTGTAAATGAAGTTTTACATATACAAAGTGAGTAAGTCCTTCTATAAGGCTTGAAAGAACTACATATATCAAATATTCATAAATATGCAAATTTTTCGGCAAAATTTAAAAAAAATCACTAAAAATCATGCATGCAAAAAATATCATATTTGACTGATGTATATTAAGGACGGATGTCTAGGCTTTAATTCGATACCAAAATTGTTAATGTAACCAACAAACTAAGTGAGTAATAGCTTACTTTTGTATCAAATTTTAAAAAAACGACGAAAATTTCATCATTTTTTTAATTAAATCCTAAAAATCATGCATATGCAAATTAGTTAATTTGCATATGCACATACCAAATTTAAGAACAATGCCTAAGCTTCATTTTGATACCAAAAGTACTGATCTACTATATCTGTAAGCAGAGATATTGATGTTTTTTCAACTACTGTCATTTTCTCAAAAGCGCATAAGGGTTGCCATGGAAACGGTGCTGTTTCATATAGCGGGAATGAGTTTTTTCTTGGGGGCACCTCTGATTTTCAACAGGTAGGTCCTAAGGAACAATTTGGCACCAGTGGCAAAAAGTCTAGGGGGGTGCATGGTAGGCCCCACTGGCCCCCGCCTATAAAGTTTCATGATCCTAGGTCAACCGGTTCTTGACTTAGAGCACGGAAACGGATTTTAAACAAAGTCCGATTGTGACCTTGACCTTTGACCTTCGTGACCCAAAAACAATAGGGCACCTCCTTGGGTCATGAGCAACAACTGTGTAAAGTTTCATGATCCTAGGTCAACCGGTTCTTGACTTAGAGCACGGAAACGAAAAAGTCTACGGACGGACGGACGGACGGACAGACGGACGGATGGACGGACGGACGGATGGACAGACAGACAAACAGACATGGTGAAACCAATATAACCCCCTCTACTTCGTAGGTGGGGGGTATGATAACGAAGCTGTATAACTTACAGTTGTAATACTGATAATTGATACTTTGTAAAACGAAGATAGATTTCCTTCAGTCAATGTGACTTGATAGTTCGACTTAGCTGGTTCGTAACTCGTCCAATCCTGCAAGTAAAAATAATGCACTTTTATACCATCAAATATAACCAATATCTTTTTCTTTTTAAAAAAGCACAAACAATATATGTAGCAGGTATTGAAGGCCATTTCATGAGGACAAAAGAAAATATCAAGGAGAAGAGTAAACAATTTTACTTTGTTTTTGTTCTTATGCGCAATACTCGGTGTGGATAGATATAATTCTACTCAAGATGAAAAGAAAAAAATATACAATACTAGTACCTGTACGGACTTCAAATTCGTTTCTATACAGTAATTATATACAAATGTTGCAGTCGCTCAAACCCCATATCAGTAACAAAAAATGTCGTCACCTTTTTCAAAAACCTTGAAACTTTATGTTAAAACAGTCTGCAGTTATGAGGTTTTTGACGAAAATGATGAATATCTTACATTCGCTGTTGAGGTAGTATTTTGCACTGATATAATTGTTTTCACGTTATTTTCGACGATCAGTGACCAGAAAGTATCAACTGTAGTGTCTGATGGAGATCTTGAAATGATGAAGGTATTTTCTTCCTTGAAGTTCTGAAAAAAAATGTCAGTCATCAACATTGGAACATTCAGATATACAGTACAATTAGCAGATGGTTATCCATGTTCTATTTACGAGGCAATTAGTGTATCGCTGCAAATGTACAACTAGCTTCAAATCTTTTGACATTTCCACATTCATTACACATTTTTTCAAGATAATTCGAAAAGAAAATACAGTATGTTAATCTTGTAAATATACAAATCAACAAATTCAATTGAAACGATTGTTCAGATTTGTATTTTGAGTCGTCGAAAATAGTACATAGAAGATGATGATAATAAAGAAGATAAAATAAGAAGAAAAAGAAGAAGAAGACGAAGAAGAGGACGGTGAAGAAGAAGGATGAGAAGACGAATAAGAAGTAAAAGAAGACAAAGTACATCATATTTGTTAAACAATCTCAAACAACAATTACCGTGTTGAAAATCTGATGAGATTAACACACGGAAGTCCTAAGCTTTAATTAAACTATACATACATGTATAGATAGATGATTAATACATCAAATGTCAACTATTTCAATTTGTCAGATTTACCGGTAAAAGGACTGCCCTTAGTTCAAGCGCCTGGATCTTGTTTTTGGATCTCGGTAGAAATTCTTCGTCTGAAAATGTATGTATCGAAGGGCAAACTGGTCACATTCACATCAAATTTAAGTGTTTGTTTAATGTAGTCTATACTCAATGAGGTTCACGCAACGTAGGAATTATTCGAGCGACTTTGTAAAGAAATCGGCGATGGAATGTTCCACCTCTGAATGTTTACGAACGCCCAAATAGGTTCTGATACGTAAATATTAACGACGTCGCACGAAAAATACCGACGTCGCGTGAATGTCATTAGGGCTGGACTAGTTTAAGTAGATATGATGGGTTGTATAAAATAGAACAATTGACAGCCAAAAAAATCGCTCATTTCTAGAGAGTTTGCTATGTTTAAATCCTGTATGTAACAGGCGCCTTAAAAATCAAAACTTTTGTATCATTTCAATATTCATCGAAACCATTTAATACTACGATGTTTTTAATCACAAAGCAGTGGAAATGTCGAGGGCATTTCCATCGTTCGTTGCGATGGCCAGTAACTTAAATTTAGCGGACGCATGCTCATGTAGATTCATTTACAATTGAAAAAGTCTTCAGCTGAGAAACAATTTCTTATAAAATAATTGGCTTACTTGTAACACGCAAAGGAAAACATTGTGTCTATTGTCGTTTGTTTACAATGACTTCATGCATGTGACTTACGATTGTTTGAGACCGTCGACGCATGTTGGTGAATAAATACGTTGGAGTATTCCACATCGTTATCTTCATTGTTGTCTATAAGTATATTCTTACGGTCTTCTATACTTTCCACGATTAACTAAGTAGAGAGAACCAGAATGTTATACGTGATTATTGCCATTATTACTGCTAAATAGAATTCCAGTTGTTATTATTGCTTAATCTAAAGGTCAAGAACAATGAAAATAAAACACTCCTAATTCAGAAAAAATGGAATTTGAATTAATATTTATACATGTTTTGACAATAAACCCAACGGAATAGAAAAGCAATTATCTAGACAGGAAAAATGTATCATTTGAGATCATCATCATGATTCCAGAGTACAGGACCCATGGTGTAATAAAACAGTTGTTGCAGGTCATGATAAAATTATTATAAAAAACTTGGGTCTTGGTGAGACTGTGCGCATGTTGGTCTCAAACGTCACTAGGAACCATTATACGAGATCAAGGATGAAATGTTGGTTCTTATAAAAGCAATGTTGTAACTTATTGTTTTTCTAGTTCATCTTAGGATGTATAACAATAGGACTCGATTTTATCAAGTAAACCGCAACGTAATTTCGGACAAACAATAGTATTTCGTACGTGTCGATATAAAATCGCGTAACTACGGCTTGACTTCAGCCGTAGTTACGAGATTTTATAACAACACCGACGGGTTATCAAAAAATAACAGAGAATCCGATCTATTTATAGCACAAAATTCATTGTCATTGTTCTCATTCATATTACGGACCTTATACTGTGTTTTCATTCTGTGGCATTTTTCACCTTTCACCTCCTCAGTTAGATGTTGATATATTTGCTCAAACTGACTAGACCAGATATAATGTGTTCCAAACAACAGAACGTCAGCCACAGCTTCATGTAGAAAAGTATACTGCTCCTGTGATGCGAGAAGTCACAGCATGAGAGTTGTTCTTATTCACAAAATAGTCAGTAATGCCTATATTCACTTAAATGGATATAGATTGATTTCTTTGAATTCATCATATATAGTATGTCAGTATGAAATGTGAAGAAAGAAATTCGTAGAGGAGAGACAAGGGAAAATATCTTCGCTGTTATTATCTTAAAATAGTAAACTTGTTTAAACATGAGAGAAGTGTTGTCTGGGAACAAAAAACGTAGCTGTTTTCCGTCATAAATAAAAAAGGATTTACTATTGATATAAAATATGGGGTATTTCAGGCCAATTGATATTGATCTAGCATGTATTTATTTGCATTGTTAGTGCGGACAAATGTGCTCACCTTGGTTTGTACCATGTTTACCCGTTGTTCGCGTAGAGTTGTAACTATATCTAGTATTCTGATAGCACCCTCTAGTTTAGCTTGGTTAAAGGCGTTGTCTAGTGCAATAAATGTACCCGTTCTACCAATCCCTGCACTGAAAGAAAATAAATTTTGATAACAATGCGGTCAACTACATGAATATATATTATTCATTCTTAGCCTTAACCCTTTCCTTAATAAGGCCTCGTTTTGACGTCCTTGATAGACATGGCATGGGAAAACTTCAGCACTTTTCCCATTTGCTTAAATTGTTTCTGTGCCTTAAAATTCGCGACTTTATCTTTATAAACATCTTTTTTGCATCTGTAGCATCTCTAATATGGGTTGTTGCCATTGAAAGAGTTAAATATTCTCAAAACGATATATTAAGCAAATGTAAACTTTATATATCTAAGATTATATTTCTTTTTTATCAATATTATTTACATAATGTAATATAATGTGTCTTAATTTTGTAATACTTTTGTTTTGTTCAATTCTGTCAATTCGAAGAGGTCTAGTTATTTGTCGTTTTAGCAATTCTACAGTCAATAGAATAGGTTTACCTACCTACAGTGAGCCACTATCGGTCCGTGTGAATCACGGGATTCTTCCATTACAAGCAGCCAGAAGTTGACCAGTGACCACGTGCTGTCTGGGACATCCTTGTCCGGCCAGGACCGGAAGTGGTATTGTGTAACATCCCTCCAATCATATGTGTGCTTAAAATAGGTTATATATAGGTACAATTTATTGGAATACAATTATTTTGAAGCGGGTCCCAAGGTATGCGAGATCACCAAAGGTCTATATCGGATTGAGACAATATGCAGTCGAAAAAGTATCCCTACTTATTGTCTTATGGTGTTAACAATCAACGAAGAAGTAATCAAAGAAAGTGTCGATCTTGATCGGATTGAAGATATTAATTCGTGGGCTGACCTAGAATCGTATTGATCCTGTGAATATCACAGTGACCGCTTTTCACGTACGACTAATGCACAGTACGGAAACTACAGAGACAGAGCCAATGGCTCTGCCGCTTAAATCCTCTGAGGCGCTTCCGGCCATGTGTGGCTCTGTCTCTGGGATCACGATTTTTTGACAAAAACAGGTGAGTGTTCAACTTTGTTGTTCAATTATTTTCTTTTGGTGCATATAATCGAAAAACCGGGAATGTCATGCTCCCCTAAGACCATTTATCTGCCTGTTCTAATTCTGTGGGCTCTATACTCGGCAGGGTTTTCACAGGGTTATTGTTGTCGTGAGTCGACCCTGTGTGTTTTTTTCTTGTTTACATCATGTAATCATGTACATTCCAACGGTAAAATGCCAATTGCCGCATCCAAGACATGTTATATACTAATCGATTGATACGCTTAGATTAGACATCCCTTTTCCATGTAACAAAACCATAGAAATGATTGGCAAAAATGAAATTTGAGCATTTTTTATCAGTGGCTCTGTCTCTGGCGGCTGGCTCTGTCTCTGACGGCTGGCTTTGTCTCTGGCTCTGAGTGCTAGGACTAAAATTCTAATCAATCACAAAATTTGTGTCGAAGTAATGTATCTAATAAACTCAAACACTGAATAGATCTTAATGCGTATGGTGAAGGGTCCAGTCACTGATTAAATAATAAACTATTTTTTGAACAGGCACATGAAGTTTTTCATTTATTTCCCAGCGTATGAATTTAACGCTCCCTCATACGTTGCTCACACGCTGAACAACCTAGAGATAAGCTGAATGTACTAGCAGAAGAAGAAGAAGAAGAAGAAGAAGAAGAAGAAGAAGAAGAAGAAGAAGAAGAAGAAGAAGAAGACAATGAAGAAGAAGAAGAAGAAGAAGAAGAAGAAGAAGAAGAAGAAGAAGAAGAAGAAGAAGAAGAAGAAGAAGAAGAAGAAGAAGAAGAAGAAGAAGAAGAAGAAGAACCAAATCGAATTCAAATCGGTTTCCTGATACCAGAATTATTGAAAAATTGTGATTTTGATTATTGCATTTTTGGAGTTTATAACAATTTAACTGCAAATATCATACTTTCCAAGAATAAATGTCAATTTCAAAATTATCTTGCAGATACCTTAATCGTTGTTGAACAAGAGGGACAAGATAGCCTAATATATATGTTTTTCAGGGAAATACAAGTTTCATAAAAAAACATCATGATGTTCTTTATGTTTATCTTTCAACATACGTACGTGAAGTTTATTGATAAGAAACCCCACTTCTTTTCTAAATTTTTTTTATAATGTCGCGATAATCGCTGATTCTCTACAAAATATGCCATGCATGAATTTTAAATTACAAATTTGATGTAACGTGAAACTTGTGTCACTTAAAAGAATTTCTGGTCGAAATATTACTTAACACTTTCATCTTGATAACCTCGAAATCAATTATCCTATTCAGTCGAAAAATAAGAACTGGTTATAGCACCAGATTGATATATCGTGCTTGGCATGTATTATATGGACAATAAGGTACAACCTTTTAATCAGTATTGAACAAGCAGACGAGAGATATAACTACTCAGAAACTAGAACACTATGGGATTAGAGGCAAAACAAATAAATGGATAGAAGCTTTCTTGACAAACAGAAGCCAAATAGTTGTAGTTGCAGGTAATTCTTCGGCCCAAATGAAAATCCAGTCTGGCGTCCCCGAAGGGTCAGTGCTAGGTCCTAGCCTATTTCTGTACTACGTCAACGACGTTCATGAAGACTTAAATGCAAAACCTGAACAGACTTGCCTCATGGGAACAATAGTGGAAAATGGAGTTCCATCCAGACAAATTCCAGGTGCTTACAATAAGTAACAAGAAGAAACTGATCAAATATAACTACACACTCCATGGGTACAGCCCGGGACGTGTAAAATCAGCCAAGGATGTATAATAACCAAATACTTAGACTTGACTGGTACCAGCATATATCAAACATAACCAATAAAGCCAATCTGACCCTGGGCTTCCTAAGAAGAAACTTGAACATATCGTCCAAACGCACAAAAGAAACAGCATACAAAGCCTTAGTAACACTCGAATATATATGCCAACAGCATATTGGACCCACGTGAGAAAAATGTCATCCAAAAGCTTGAAAAGGTAAAAAGAAGAGCGGCTAGATTTATAAACAATAGACGACATACTCAGGTAACCGATCTAGCGTAAACAACATGCTTGAAAATCCCAAATGGCAGTCCCTTAAAGACAGACGTAGAATGGTCAGGTTAACAACATTTTACAAAATGACAACACACAGGCTAACAATAGACCCAAATAAATACCTTAGCAAACCAACCAGACATTCAAGGAACATGCAAGGAGAAAGTTATGCGATCACATACAATAAAACAACATTTAGACAAGATTCCTTCTTCCTACGAACCACCGGAGAATGGAACCATCTCCGTAAGTCTACGGTCAGCAGGCACAGTTGACGCCTTCAAGGCCCAACTAGCCAACCATTTTTTTTCGAACTCTGTCTTATATCTATTAACTTTCCCTGTATGTATCTCTTTCAACTTTACTTTTTTAACCTATTTCTTTTGCGCAACCCCCTGGCAAAATAATCAGCCTGCTGATTGTGGCCAGTTTATGGAAGAAGCAGTAAATAGTAAAGAATCAATATTCGCAGATAACAAAGATTTCAAGTTAAAAATTAAGTTTAAAAGGGGGTGTCTCACGAATAGGAAAAATAACATGGCAGTCTGCCCACGCTCGGAATTTAATGAAATTTGGCGTGAAGTTAGTACACTAGATAACGGTTCATATTCATGAAATGTTTCAAATCGAACATTCCAGAAAACAATTTTCTCGGAATTTTAAGTTTTCACCATGAAAAAAGAGGGTACCCTGATTAAAACAGTGTGCAAGCGTTCTGGTTGTTAGTTTCATCGCGTAATTTATTCTAAAAATAATGCCCATTAGTCCGTGATCCTGTATGAAACAGAAATATATATAATTATGTACAAAAAAATTGTTTTATATCAAATGGTGTAAGGGGTAACCAAAAAATTCATTGTTTTTAAATATTTTAAACAAATTCTGTTCAAAAAATGTCTTTGTTCCAGTTTTTGTCAAGATTTGAAAATTATGTAAAAGTTGCGCACAAATATACTGATGATTATCGTGAAATATCGAGAAAAAATAAAACCGGTAAAATGTTGCTTTTGGAATTTCCCCCTGAATAGTGCACATTTCCAAGAATGGACAAAATTAAGATTTTTTAAAAATGACTTTTTTCAAATGTTTTGTTTACTTTTTTTTAGTTATTTTAGTTTACCTGAGGATAAATCAAGATGCAATGCATTTTTTCGGGTATTTCCTGTCATCTGTCCGTGTGTCTGTCTGTCTGTTGGCATTTTCTCAATTTTTTTTCTCCCAATCTGATTTATAAATCTTTTTGAAACTTGATAAAAAGTATCCTCGGGTTAAAGGAGTACAACTCTGTGTATTAGAATTTCTTTTTGTCATAAACTTTTGTTGCTGTGGCAGCATAAAAGGGGAACATTTCATATAATAAAAATAAGCTCTTTTTGAAAAGCTTTACACAGCCATGAGGTTTTAAATTTTGTATGTAAGTTTGCTTAGGGGTAGACTTCAAAGTTGGTTACAATATTTTTGTCCAGGGTCACATTAGATCTCGTCCCAGGTGTACCTACTTTACAAAAAAGAGAGGAAATTGTCTAAAAAAATCATTTCAAATTATTCAAGTCAGCCGTGATTCATGAAAGCTAACAGCAAGAGTTATTTATATAGATCTTTTGAAACATGAGAAAGCAAATAAGAAAAAGCACAGATTTCTCTGATGGCATTTGACAATCGTGCAAAAGTGAAAATATTGTTGTGATGCATATGAAACAGATAATCCAGCTCCCATGTGACTTTTAAGGGCTATTGATGGCTAAACAACATGTTAATCATATGACATCATTGAAATGTGTATAAATTGTGTATCAATACAGGTTAAGCTATGGTCAGAAAAATAATTTGAGGAAATAATTGCACCCTGTTTTATCCCAATAGGGCCACGTTTTGATATAAACAAGCACATTTTCAACTGCGTAAATGAAAAGATATAATGCTGTAACAGTCTTTTACTGAATCAAAAGGGGCCTTCCATATCATCTTAGTTCATTAGGGGCGCTTAGAGCAAAACATTTGGTTATGTATTGGTTACCCGGAAGGGCACATTTTGATGCTTTACCGTACCGGTTCTAAGCGTCTTTTCAATTTCATAACATTTGGATTGACGTTTATTGCATGTCATAGTCTCACTAAAATGGTGCATAGACCATGTGACCAAATAGTAAAGAAAACTTGCAATGTGTATATGTATGCCTATCTTGGCTTCCATACATGTAATATTGTAAATATAAGTAATATTCATATTAATTCTATGTTTTTTTCCAATGAGTTTTTTGGGCATGAATATTGCTGTAGGTTTGTACTGTATGCTACAGTTGATTTAACTGAATATAAAAATGTTTTAAGGAGCACAATCAAATTTTTACTGAATACAAGTTTTGGACCAAAACATCACCTTCATCAATAATATGTTATATGACATTGTTACCGGTTTTGGATTTCTATATAATTTGGCTCAAAGTAAGAGGAAATATGTAGCATGTTTTTGTGATGATATGGAATCTTGACAAAGACTCCAACATACTACACTTTGGAATTCAATTTTACTCTTTTCCAAAATTTTGCTGAAAAATATGCATTTTTTCTTGATTAATTCAATAAAAAAACATTCATAATAATTTCCTCAAATACCTTTTCTAGTATGAATGTAATGCCTTATGTGTCTCGGATCAAATTCAATTGACAAATCTTGAAAATACACAAAACTAAAGAATTGCGACACATGAAAAAGGGGCCATGTTTCATGCCATACTGGGAATAAGTCAAGGTGGCTTTTTGGAATCCAGTTTAGATTATCTAAGAATCTAAATGCCTGTTTATAGCTTTGTATATGGTCCACTATCACCATGCAGAATTAAAAGAAAATTCATGCGTGGGCAAATTTGAGACACCCCCTTTTCAGAAAAAGATCAAGGTTAGGAATGTCTATTAAAATATATGTTTAATAATAAGCTAATCCGGCATGCTATTCATTTTGAAGGCTGTCACGGTTATAATTAAAAAAAAGTATCCAAACACCATTGAAATCTTTGAGAAAAATATGAAAAAGCTGGCTAGCAGTTTTCTTTCCTCGCAATGCATCAGAACAAGGTCTTGTTTGGGAAAGATAAAATGGAAATATGTTGGGTTACATTGATGCAAAAATTAATAATTAGACCCAATAACCAGCATTTTTTTACTTGTTACAGCTTTTTGTGTGACAAATCGTATGCCAATTGCTCCTTTGTGAACATCCAGTTTGTCGCCTGTAGTAGCTTTGAAATTGAACAACGCTGAAAGTTCGATGTTTTGGAAAGCGTTTAATCAGTGACTGAACAAATCGCAATACGCATTATGATCTTTTCAGTGTGTGAGTTAATTAGATACATTACTTCGACACGAATATTGATGGATTAATATTTTGAACCTAGCACACAGAGCCAGAGACAGAGCCAGCCGTCAGAGTCAGAGCCAGCCGCCAGAGACAGAGCCAATGATAGAAATTGCTCCAATTTTATTTTTGCCAATCATTTCTAAGCTTTTGTTACATGGAAAAGGGATGTCTAATCTAAGCGTATCCATCGATTAGTATATAACATGTTTTGGCTGCGGCAATTGGCGTTTTACCGTTGGAATGTACATGAATACATGATGTAAACAAGAAAAAATCACAAAGGGTCGACTCACGACGACAATAACCCTGTGAAAACCCTGCCGAGTATAGAGCCCACAGAATTAGAACAGGCAGATATATGGTCTTAGGGGAGCATGACATTCCCGGTTTTTCGATTTTATGCACCAAAAGAAAATAATTGAACAACAAAGTTGAACACTCACCTGTTTTTGTCAAAAAATCGTGATCCCAGAGACAGAGCCACACATGGCCGGAAGCGCCCCAAAGGATTTAAGCGGCAGAGCCATTGGCTCTGTCTCTGTAGTTTCCGTATCGTGTAATGGACGTTTCTCATTATACAAGTTGTTAAACGTATTTCAAGTCAAGTCGGGAGGACAATGACATAACGTCAAACAAAACACCATGACCATTTTGCAAATACAAACATCGGATATTACTCAATTGAATTCTTTGTCTGTGTAAACAATGTATGAGGGCCCATCAATAATTTCGCGAACTAAATCTACTATTTAATTATCCGTTGACGTATTACTGTGCTTTCAGTAAATGAAACTTGTGTTTTTACCTGTCTGACCTTTAGCCTTCTGATTACATAATCTGGTTGATTCAATTCCGACTTCAGATTTACTGTGATATTTCCATATGTAGCATCTTCTTGGTCGGTTTCTGGCCAATATAACAAACACTTTTCCTAAAAAGGATTTTTCAATTTTTAAAAGCTGTGGTTACGCGTTGTTGGAAGACAAAGACGAAAAGACAAAATCTTCAACCCGTATTTAGTCTATGAATCAGGAAGCTATCAATAGTTTGATTTTTTATATGACTTACTCTACGTCGTCACCACCCCGTATTTACCATGTCCTCTGAATACTTTCGGATACTTAACTAAGGTTTATTACGTCGCATGAATCGCATTCGGGGTTGACTACATTAAGGTATTATCAGGATAATGAAAAATGTGGTAAGACGTAGTTTGGTTCTTCTAATATTACATCAAAACGAAAATACATTACCAACAAATCGACAGGACCTTGAGCATGATTACCTTTCAAGAGACAGAAAATATAATGAGATGATCTAATTGAAATAACTGTTTGAGGATACGCACAGTTCCCATCTCGAAAAGGTTGGTGAGCATGACAATCTGTCCACAGTTGTGTTGCCAAACCATTCTCCAAAAGTCAGTCCGCATGGCTTCCGTTGGACCTATTTCATTACAAGATGCAATATATCGCTGGCGATAGAACAAAATTGAAGTTGACAAAAACTTAGACAACTCAAATGAAGTTAAAACAAACTCAGACAACACAAATGAACTTTTTGAAGTGTGTAAAATTTGGATAACACAAATGAAGTTGAAAAAATCTTAGACAATAAAATTGAAGTTTTTGAAGGCTGCAAAAACTTAGACAACGCATGAAGATCACAAACATCACAAACATTTACACAACACAAATGAAGTCGAAAAAAAGCTTAGACAGCACTATTGAAGCTGACAAAACATTTGGCAACATAGTAAAAGTCGACAAAAACTAAGACAACACAATTTAAAAAGACGGTATTTTGAGAATAACTGACCCTGAGATGCTATAAACTTCTTCACCTTTTCTGTGCCCTGAAATGAATAAGATCTTCCTTATGCTTAGCTAAGAGGATATTTTCCGTGAAAGATATTGCAAAATTGTTTTCATACCACAACGATACTAAAGGAAAAAAGAAACGCAACAACAAATCAATTTGATCATACGTTTTGTTTTTGTTTTTCTCAAAATCACGCGTATTTGAGAACCTTTTTCAATGCATAGTAAAACTTCATCATTTGACTTTCTAGTGTCAAAATTTCATCAATACCACAGGTTGTACGTGCCATCAACATGCGTTTAAATGAGAGCGGTTTGGCGTCAACGTTAAATGCGTTCACGCACACAATCTAGACTGAAGTTAACGATTCCTGGCTAGAATGTGATTGCTGTACTATCCATGAATAGTATCAACATTTTTTCTCGATAAGAGAATTTGTTTCTGTAGGTAGAATAAGCGAACATTCTGGTCCTGACGTCGTGATGTTAGACGTTGACGATCGCTTTTCGGGCGTCAGTAAGTTGTTCCGTTCGTTCTAAGACGTTACCTCAAGCAATAATTTGTATACCAATGTACACAAAAGTCAGCAGCAACTGCGGATTGAGATGTTCCATTAATAAACATCACAATTGCTACTTGACGACGTCTTTGAATAAGTCGTAAAATGATACGAGGGATTAAATTCAAACGCAAATCATTGCCTTTTGTCGAGTCAACGTGCATCTACACAATCTAAACAGTTTTATGTAAAGTTTGGTTATTTAAAGGTTTGCACGCGAGAAACGTATAAACGTCTATTTTGACGTTATCTCACATGTAAGACAGGTTCTAACGTAAACACTAAAATCAATATCAAGATATCGTTCCCTGTTATAATCAGTAACAACTTTGGCTCAATAACATAAAAACATTAAGAGAAATAACAAAAAATAGTTGTTGCGTTTCTTCTTTCCTCTAGTATACGTTTTCACATAGTCTATCGTTTATTTCTATTCTTCATGTTGTAGATCATTATTCTCTATTATTGTTTTATTTTGTATGATTTACATTATCAAAAAGAAAATATATCTATACTCTGTTTTAATATTTTGCTTATCCGCATGACATTCTTTCTTATGATAGAGTGCTTCAGATACGAAAGTTACATATTTTGATACTTATAAACTCGTTGTGCGACGAGGGAGGTGCCTTAATTGGGATTCAAACAGGTATTGAGTCCACGGTCACTATTTATATTTTCCCAAGTAACAAAAGCAAACCCCAGTCAAGATTGAAAGCTGATACAGACAACAGAATGCGTGTTAGTAAAAATAGAATATGTGTAGATTTCTTGCCTTCTTGCCTTTTGCAATTTACAATTTGCAATTTAAGGGACATTACATTCCGATTTCACCTTTTAAAGCATGTTTAAATGCAAAGATTGGTTATACTAATGCATAGAAATGCTATCAGTTTTTTTGAAGCTGTTATTTATAAGCGAAAAAATACACCTTTATAGTTGAGTCAGAAATGACAATTTCCATATAAATCTGAACTGTTGTCCACAACAATTTGTTAAATTTCAGCACAAAAATATATATTTCTTGTAAACGGTGCAATATTTTGGCTTGGAATTTTCAGAAATCCACAAGAAAATATGCTCTTTCAGATAAAAATAAAAGAAAAATGTGAAAAAATAATAGTGAAATGTCACTTTAAGCAAGATCTTCTTACATTGATAAATGATGCGTTGATATATTCACTTTCTCCCTCCTCTTCAGCCTTTAGCGGAACACGGCTATGGTCGTCTGTAAATTGAATAAAACAAAATGTTTTTTTTTTTTTGTATAAAGGTCGGGGCATAGCGTTGCATGAAGTCGTACTCAATATTATTGGGTCCAATGTTTGATTCTCGTCCGGGAACTAAATCCAATTTGACATTTTGTCGGTGTAAATGCAAAACTTCGTATGTTGAATTTTTGCGACTTTAAAAGAAGAATCATGTAGACTATGTCAAGTTTAGATTTTTTTGCAGGTCTTAGGATAATTTGAATTATCAGTATTAATGACACATTATAATTATGTGAACAATATGTGAGAAGTCCATGTTATACCTATCAGTTTGAGAAAAGTCATTAAACATTTTTTCTCCCTTAAAATTTTCCAAAAAATGAGGTACAAGGTTTTGCATTAATACTGACGATTTGCTCCATCAAATGGGTGAATTCAAAATAAATGGCACCAAGCATATTTTTTCATCTAGACTAAAAAGAATAGAATATTTGATCAAATTTCAAGAACCATGTGATGTCAATTAGTGTATTGTATGTTCATGCAAAATTTTTTGAAATATCTTAAATGGTTTTAAAGTTATGTCCAAAAAACATGCAAAAACTGTCTGGACTGAAACGCTTTTTTGTAAACAGAAAAAAACTTTCTTTTTTTCTAAATACATAACAATAAAAGAATAACAATATGTGTGTAAAAGTAAGACTTTTCACATAAACTTAAACATCTTGAGTTTTTAATTTTGTATGTGGTTAGTGTTTGTGTGCAAAGGGTTCTCTGAGGTTCACACACGAACAAAAGTTGTGCGCTGTCTGGAGTGCAACAGCAAATATAGAGAAACTCGAAATAATTGAATACTGTGGGAATTCTATGACTGAAAAGTCAAGATTTTATGATAATCCATGTACAAAAATGTTTGAAGCCTTGAACAAATATGATTTTGAATACCTACATAAGGACAAAAACTCCTGACTGTTCCTTAAATAAACTCACCCATGTTTGTCTGGAGTGTAACATTTGAAGTTTAACAACCCCTCTTTCACTATATATTGCTTTTTAATGAACTATTGTTCTCTTTTTTAGATAACATAGACTCAAAGATTATTCACACCAGAAATCCAGTTTAGACACAGACTTGTGTAACAGAATAGGTACCCCACCCACTAGTTTTCCATGGCCAGGAATTGTGTCAATTCCTGGCCTTGGTCATTCTATCTTGCAGTAGCTATATTGAGTGATATTTCCTTACTATTGGGTTGATAGACATTTACTGCACAATCCTAATGCCATTTTTTTCTATCTAACTCTTACAAACATCCTATTCAGCCGTTTTATTATTATTGTGTTTTCAGCCATTTCGAATTATCTCCCTTTATGCCAAACTTGAAACTACAATAATACCCACATAAAGTGTCTACAGAGTGCACTATATGGTTATAAAGATGCTATTTTGTCTAGAGTTTGTCTTTGCAGAAATGGATTTTCATGGAATTTGGTAGAAAATGAGTAATTCCATTCCTGGATTTGACCTTCGAAGTTTAGAAGGAGGGAAAGTTTGAATCCTTTCTACCTTCCTACTTCAGACGTCATATTCTCCTTTATCATAGTAATTTGCCTATGTTGTAGGGTATCAAAAGTTAGGTTTTTATATGTATTTTGTAATTATTTCTATGATTATTCCATATCTTTTTCATGTTTAGAGTAAATGCAGGTGACAGGATTTGCCCCTGGCAACATGGCCGAAATGGCCTGGAATATTCTTTTTGCAGCCAGGATTCCTGGACTGCCAGGAACATGTTGATTGGCTCAGTGACACCTTCCATTACCTGTGATTGGTTAATGAGGGTGTAACCAAGGTGATCAAAAGTCTATATAAAGGGATAAATCCTGGCACTAAGTTAGTTTGATTATCAGAGTCATTGATGTAACATCTATCTAGATCTTTTGGACAATCTTCAAAATTACAATAAATTCTTAAATAAATAAATTAAAAGGTAAATTTTAAAGAGAACTAACCTGAGGCTTATTTATTCTTTATCCATTCATATCCGAACATTGCGAAAAGAATCTTAAGAAAATCCAACATTGTTTACACTTGTGTTTGATTTAGACCAGTATTTATGTTGTCTGGAGTGCAACAAGTTTTTTGGCTTAATTAAAAAAGACCTGATCTAAAGAAAGTGTTATCATCAAATATTGTTTTTTTTTTGAAAGAGGGCTTATATTTAAACAATTTAGGCACAAATTTGTGTCATCTTTGCGATTGGTTTTCAATTTAGGGGTGAGAAATTTAAATCTTAGAAATTTAAACTATCTTGGTATGATTACAATTGCTCATCGTTTGAAATACAAGGAAAAGAGTAACATTGCTTGTAATAGTTATCACATGAATCATTTGTACCATTTTGCTTGATAAAGAAGTGCGAATTGTATCATAAATTAGCCAATATTGTCAACATGTGAATATGCCTGGAGTGCAACAAATTATTTTAACCCTTTCCCAAACAAGACCTGGTTTTGACGTCCCGAATAGAAAAGGCTTGGGAAAACATTGAAACAAAAGAAGAAACTGCTGATAACCAGCAAGTTCTCCTTTTGTCTCGATATTTTCTGAGCACTATCATACACAAATCTTATCTTTTTCAACATTCATTTCGTCGTCTCAGCAGCTGTCAAATTGGAACACCATAAAATTTTGCTGTTCAGGAAAGGGTTAAAGAAAAGAACTTTCATTTTTCAACATTTATAGCACACCTATGTAAGATAATTAATCGTTCTTGTTTAGTTAGCGCTTATTACATGTCAAAGTATAATATAAGTAATTTTTTATACCTATCCAGTGCAATTTAAGAGAAAAATATTCACGAAATTAAAGATTTTCTTAGAAAATTGAACTATCTTCGTATGATTACAAGTACTTATTGTTTGAAATACATGAAAAAGTATAAAATTGTTTGTTATAGTAATCTTGTGAATTATTTTTACCATTTTACTTGAAAAAGAAGTACAAGGAGGATCATAAATTATCCGAATAGGTTAATAATGTCTGGAGTGCAACACATTTGTGACAAAAGATGAAAGTTTTGGATTGTCTAGATTTTAGTTCAAACAGGACAATTGTACAAGTTTTTTTGCAGACATATTCTGAATTCATAATATTGTTGAGAAAATTGGGTCTGAAGTCTATATGAGGCCAAACTTTATCATAATAAAAACTTTTTGACCCATGTATGAAAAAATCACTAGTAATTTTGTGCAAAAGTCATATTTTTACCAGATTTATGACAGTAAAACTAGGTTGTTTGCTTAGAATTCCTTAATTGATTCACAAATTACAATTTGGATTGAAAAAATATTATTTTCGTATCATTATGTGAGGGTACACTACCTTTTAAATATATGTATTTTCATTTTTTTCTGTTGATTTTCTTCAATTAAAAAATCTGAAACTTTTTTATGTCTTAATATTTTTCAATGCCGTTTTAGATTGTCAAAATTTGATCTATGTATAATATTAGAACATATAGACCAAAATGATCAATTGAAATTTAAAAATTGGAAAAAATAATTCTTTGGTGCCATTTTATTTGAATTCACCCAAATGGGTGCATATTCGTAAGCTAATGAGTGTGAGCGTCTGGAGATTCGGAAAAGTTGTTTTGATAGTACGGGTGGGATTGACAACATGAATCCAGCTGCCATGCTTTGACTATAATGCGGTATAAAATAACATTTACACTTTTTAATCAACTGTTTAAAATAGCTTTTCATCGCTTTAAACAATTTTCCTGTCAAATCACGGCGCAGAATACTTATCTACGTGCTATCTATGCATCACCAACACTAGTTAGAAGTATGGAAAGAATGTTTCCATTTACCAGAAGTATATAATACGATCGGTTTTCAAACCAAGAACCTCAACATTTCTTTCTGGGCTTCAATAACTTGAAATATTACATTCTGTTACTATAAATAGTAACATTTTCGGCCAGAATCGGTCAGATATCGGGCGGGCAGAAATAGCTATATCCACGCGAATCCTTAGCAGCGGGCAGATATGCGATATCTGCCCGCTGCTAAGGAATCTATTCCAAAAACTATAGCTACAGATCTTTTGCACGTGCCGTGACGAAAAACGTCAATGACGTCAGAAAAAACGCAATGTTGTTTACTCAAATGGCAGCCGCCGTAACGTTATCTTTCTTCACTTCAAGAGAGAGTTATGTAAAAACTATGTATGAGAAGGAGTTTTTTAAACTTTAATGGTGAGGGTAAGATTTTAAAGTTAAGATTCATTCATCGAATGGAGTTTTTTTCGCAAAAAGAATGTAATATACAGATTATTACACGGCAGATTCGGGCCGGAGAGTGATATCGGCCCTAACCTCGATATCTGCCCTCGGCCTAACGGCCTCGGGGCAGATATCACGGTTGCGGGCCGATATCACTCTCCGGCCCTCATCAGCCGTGTAATAATCTCTAATTATTATATCACCTCCACTATCCTTTAAAGCAAAAAAGGCACTTTCCACCGGTGGATGTTTGCGGTGTCGCTTTAAGTGTTCCAACATGGAATGAAGTCTCATTATGGATGAACTACTTTAAACCAATAGTACAACGTATTAGAACCCATTTACATGAAACATCCATCTGATATATATTTTGTAAAATATTTACAGATTTGTTCAAACAAAAACATTCCGGGAAGATTTATTGACACTTACATGCACATAGACCCCTATATCTGTTCTTTGTTTTGTTTACTGTCAGCACTGCTGTCTCGTGTGGATGAATCAGTCCAGCCTTCAACAACTGAAATATTTAGATTCATCATCAGATTCCGGGTATGCACATTGTTTGCTTTGACAGCCTTAGCAAAGTGCACAATCGGCAACCATGAATGTCAATTCAATATCAATTGACGATTCACATGACTATTTTTTGGTGTTTCCAACACTTATATCTATTCATATACCTTACCCATCAAAATGTAAATTTGAATACGAATCTATTAAATGTAGACGCGAAAATGATTCGGAATGTCAGGAAGATTGCATCTTCTTATACGACCTTTCGTTTTTGTTTTGTTCAGATGTGTTTTGAATCTAGATTTGGATATTTGACTGATCCATTAAAAGTCGGGATTACTGTCAATTCAAGTTAATAAACTAACAAATATGAGTGTTGGTACACCGGTACACTATGTATTAGATAGAAGCTGTATGGTTGATTCTACGCGAAAAAAAACATTCAAAAGCACTCATCGCATTGAATGTATATTTTTCGTAGAATCTACTTTACAGACTTTATCTGACTTAGTATTCGCTAGCGGTTCTTTGAAGATGAATCCATTGTTTGACAACTTGCCGATTTTTTTAACAACTCTTAAAATCGAGAAGATAGATACGGGTACATTGTATGATTTACTACAGAACTGTGGAGTAAAAAGCCAATAACTTTTCTAAACACTGTTGTTTGTTGATCGTTTATGTTATCATTACACATTCGGATCGTCTCCTCGAAACAATCTCTATGGGTACCTCTAAGTGCCAATCACATAAGTTTTGGATTTAAAATAACAAATAAAGTATTGTCCAGCCAAGATAGGCCAGTCAGTACCGCCTGAGTATATCGATCCAGCGATTCCGTCTTAGCAAAAGAGCAGATAGAGATACAATCTATACAATGGCTATACAATTCTATGAAGTACTGATGAGAAAAACGTTAGAAAATAATGGTAATATGCTCCATTCTTCATGATATGGCCCTAGTTAAAACAGGTATTAATGCATAAAATGTGTGTTTTCAGGCCGTTATCAGCATTGAATATCGCGAAGAAACCGGGCGGATATCCTGAGAAATCGTGCATTATTCGGTAGATCCACGTGCGATATCGGACCGGTTTTGCACTCAATTATCCTCGATTTGAAAAATCAAAATAGACAACTTCCTTTTCCCGCAAAATTCTCTACGTCTTATGTTTAATAACATTCGCGACCCACGAGACTGTTTGCAACATTTTGCCGTTTGGAACGAGTTTGCAACATGATCTCGACCGTAATACAGTGACCGCCATATTGAACGCGAAAGAAGACGCGCGTAAATGACGTCATCAAAACAACTGGTAAAATTTCGTCACATTTATGAGGATACGATCGACTTTTGAACGCTGTATGTTCAAATATTTTCCTGGCGTAGATTTAAATAGTTGTTTGGTCTGCTTCCGTTGTTATAGACAAGACTACCGTTGTTATGCTTGCGGAGTGATATGGGCAGGATCAGCTCATGGCGGCAACTGTAATACGTTCGAGTTTGAGTTTGAGTTTATTGGGGTTTTACGCCGTTTTCAACTACCAGGGTCATATCGCGGCGGCTGGAGCACCTACCCATGGATTCCTGTTGTTTCTCAAACCAGTACTACCACAACACCCTTACCGAGCCCCCAGCTGCTCGCCCACTGTAATACGTTCGAGCCGATCTTAAGTAACGATAAGATCCGAGAATATTCGAATGGTTTAATAAGAGAAGTTCGACCTTTGCGCCAAATAACGACGTAACGTCGTTTTGCTGACGTCACGCATAACAAAAACTTTTCGGAAGATTTATCAGAGCAAAACAACAATGGCGGACATTTTTGCTCTAAACTCGGTTCATTTTTTGCATGTATCAATAGGTTTGGGGTAAGTAACTGGAATGTTATTTTTGTATGCATTAAGGTAGAACCGGATACTTTTAAAACTTTAAGCTATGGTCTAAATTTGGTATCTTTGGAATTAAGAAGCTATTTCTGATTCAAATATGATGTCCATTTACTTGTTCATGTCGTCATGACCTTACCACGACGACGTCAATATAGACACCTCGCACGTTTTTACGTCGATTTTTATAGCCCGAAAAAGCACAAAATGGAGTTTTTATCTGACAGTTTCAATGTCACAACAATAAAACTTACGACGATGGAAATACCTTTTTCACACAATATGCGATGATACCAGAACCACTTATTTCGGACTTAGGTCTCAGAAATAAATGACGAACTTTTATCTTTTTTCGTCGGCAGATTTCGACAAGAAATCAACTTTTAGGCGGAATTTCGTAAAATTGGCCAGAATGATTTTTGCCATTTTTTATTACTATATTGTACAACCATATTGTAGGATTTAAGCAAGAAATAAAAAAATATTACCGTACCGCTTTTTAATAAAACATAATTATTTAAATATTTAAGGTATGTGTCAAAATTATGCAGTCGTGCGTCGGCATATTTCAAAGATTAAACGCTTTCCTGCAGAATTTCCTAGAAATTGGCCAGAGCGTATTATATCATTTCATTTTACATCCATATTGTTTGTGTTGTGCAAAAAATCAGAAAAAGTTTACTGTGTCGTTTATTAATAAAACGTGTTTGAATATTTTAGGTATAAATGAAAATTATACAGTCGGACGTCGACTTCGTAGCTTCGAAGTCGACGTCGACGTCCGACTGTATAGTTTTTATTTATACCTAAAACAACCAAACACGTCTTATTTATAAACGACACGGTAAACCTTCCTTTTTTCGCAAAACACCTACAATGTGGATTTAAAATGAAACGACAAAGAATCCTTTGAGCCTATTTTACGAAATTCTTCCGTAAAGTGTTTTTTCTTGGAAATTTGCCGACGTCCGACAGCATAAATTTGATGCATACCTAAAATATTTAAACGTATTTTATCAAAAAACGGTACGGTAGATCTTTTTGATTTCTTGTAAAATGCTTACAACATGGTTATACAATATAATAATAAAAAATGGCAAAAATCGTTCTGGCCAATTTAACGAAATTTCACTCTAAAGTTGTTTTTCCGGAAAAATTTGCAGACAAAAAAGATGAAAATTCGTCGTTTATTTCTGCGGCGTCAGCCCGAAATAATTTATTCTTGTATCATCGTATTGCGTGTTAAAAGGTCTTTCCATCGTCGTAAGTTTCATTGTTGTGACGTTGAAACTGTCCGACCAAAACGCCATTTCGTGCATTTTCGGGCTATAGAAATTCGACGTAAAAAACGTGCGAGGTACCTATGTTCACGTCGTCGTGGTAGCATTATGACGACACGAACAAGGAAATGAACATCGGATTTGAACCGGAAATAGCTTCTAGTTTCCAAAGAAACCAAATTTATGATCGTAGCTTAAAGTTTTATAAGTATCCGGTTCTACCTTAATAGCGCCAATTCACATATTTTTCGGTCGTTAACTTTTGCAGAGGCCCTCAAAATACGAAAACGACCCTCGTGCTTTGCACTCGGGCGTTAACGTATTTCTTGGGCCACTGCGAATGTTAATGACCCCAAAAACGTGAACTAACCCTATATTTAACCCCGTTCCACCAAACAAGAAAATAATTTAGGTCCCCGTCAAATCTATAGCTATCACTTACATTGAATTCCTGGAAGAACATTACACAGCCATCTTTCTTTTTCTGGTGTATGTAGTCCCACAGTTGACAGACTTTAAGTTCCTTCTTTCTACTGATAAATCCGTAATAATCGTGCTCATCTGGTGTAATATTGGAAGCATTCCTTATAGGTTTAACCACCTCTTTGTCTGTAACGAGTAATAAATGTGTACGGCCTAGAGTATATTTTAGCAACATGTTGTTTGAGACATAAGCTAGTAATTTGTTGCAGGGTAGGATTAGAGCATGCGATTTTGAAGATGCCTTCAGAAAGAAATAAATAATGAATCATAAAGTAATGAAAAACGCTCATAACTATAGCATATGGTTTATTATTTTTAAAATGTCAACTGTGATAATGAACAACAGTTTCTACAGCCATTGCCTTTACATTATTATTCAAGTTAAACAATGAATTGAAATTTAAGAAGGGTTTTACTACCGCATAATGCTATTAATTTTACAATCCTTTTTTACATACTCATAACAAAACATTGGTTGATTGTCGTCTAAGACTCACCAACAGACACGACTGTAACTGGCATCGTATTTATGTCTCTCCCTTCTTTAGTGTTTCCCTGGTCATTCAGATTATCTATAGATCTATGTACCCTTGGTGTTTCTTTCATTGCTGATCTGGAAAATACAAAGATACTTATATACACAATTTTAATTTGAATTGGCCTCAAAGTTATTTACTAAATATCATGAGAATCGAAACGCATGTACATTCCATTTCTAATTTTCCTCTCGTTTCGCTCTGTCTTGCCTGTCTTTATATATAGAGCCAGAATTATATTACTCTATTCTTATTGGCGAACTAATATCTGGTATCCCAGTCTGTCTTATCTACATCAGCACTATATATCGTCCATTGTGCCACTCTCGTCCTCCGTCTTTCCAAAGTATCTTCTTCAACATTAAACTATCCATCCGGGTGATAACTATAGTCCCCAACGATATCACGGCACGTGTTTACAAAATTTAGCTTTGTAAATAAAAAATATCGAACTTCAAACTACTGAAATTAAGAGTGCTGCAGGTGTCTCATACCTATAAAATTTTAACAAACGCGCGTAAAATTGTATTTAAACTTTTTCCATTGTTTACAAAGGTAAAATGAGTAAACATGTGTCATAGTATCGTGACTAGACTATATGTGACCCGTCAAGCTAAAAGGGACCTTATCCGAACTCCAAAAATCTAAATTTTGACAAACTTGTCAGACCCAGCACAGGTCGACCAGATCCCGTATGCGAAAAATGAGCATATAGTAAGATAGAGAAATCTTTCCGGATTTAGAAAATTACATAAAAGTGAAAAGTGTCGGCCGTAGTCTGGCTGCGCGGACTGCGCAGACAGACTAGGATCGATATTTTTCACATTTCCTATAAGGTCCCTTTTAGCGTGACGGGTCACATATATCTGGATTGCGATAATTCCCGTACCTTCGTTTAGTGATGACAACAACTACAATGACGATCAACAGCAGCGCTAAAACACCACCGATCAGTCCACCGATCATCGCCGACATTGACCCTGAACCATCAGTTTCTCCCCCGGTATGCTGCAATAACACTGAAATTGTGCGATACATGCAAATTAAACTATTGTAGAAACAATTACCTTTAATATCGTATTAGACTTATTGATTTGTTGAAAGGTTTATGATGTTGCTGTTGTTTTTGTTGGTATTTAATTGGTTAAGATATAAAATGCTATGAATATAATTATAAAAAACATGGAAGATATAGGTGATAATGTGTTCTTGATATCACGAGTTTATTAGAACCACAATAATAGGAACAAATTGTATATATGGTAAGACGACAAAACTTTCAAGGGAGGAGGTGGGGTGTTCAGTTCTTCAATTTGACTTTTTTAACCCAAATTGCAATCAAGATTCAAAAGTGATGAAAACGATTTGTTTCAAAAGGAATACATTTTACGTTTTTTGTCTTTCTAGGAGTTATAAAACATTCGGCGAGATGATTTTTCTGTAACAAGAAAGTTCTCATTTTCCACAATGTTTACTAAAGCTGTTATCTTTTGAGGCTCCTGTAAAAGGGAATGTGTTAAAACCGAATATGACGAATGTTCATCATTTAAATAAAGAACATTATGTAATACATGTACTAACCTACAACACAGTTGTGTCCCCCGTATCCCGGCTGGCACGAAGAACACGTACCATTCTGTTTGTTACAGGCCGTGTTGTTTAAACAATGTCCACAATCACTGTTACAGTTCTGACCAAACTTACCATCCTCACATTCTGTAACAGTTTCATATACACTCGTTATATCGACATCGAATAAGTCGAAATTTCGCTTAAGTTGAAGTTCAAATCTGGTCCCGTCCTCATCAATAGACATACTTTTTTTCAAACAAGATAATTTCTTTCCTTATCCTACTATATTTCAATAATCATCGTACTTGATTAGTTTAAAAAAAAACAAGAGCTGTACGAAGACAGCGCGCTCGACTTTCTAAGTCTAAAGGGGGCATAACTCCAAATATAGTGGAGCAAGTGTCATGGGCCCTAATAGTAAGGTAGAGGGTGTGATGGTGAATAAGTATTCCAAGTTTGGATTGAATCCCTTTGATAGTATGGAAGTTATTGATGTTTGAAAAAACTTTAACCTTTGTTGCAACGCCGACGCCAACGCCGACGCCCGCATGACAGTATAAGCTCTCATTTTCTTCAAAAAGTCGAGCTAAAAACGGTCTAATATCAATTTTGTCGAAACCGAAGAAAATGGGATGAGTCGAACTCCTGATATGTCTAAGTATTTTGACGGCTCCTCCGACTTCGACACAACGAGTGTCGACTGTAATTATACATGGTGCTTTTCCAAATGAAAAGATATTTGAGCCGTAATCTGGGAAAAATAGCATTTTTGAAAACCAAGTTTGGAGATAAGCTTGTATATAAGTATAGTCTAAAATGGATCCAATCTACTTGTTTATTAGTTTGGTACTGGTCATTACCAAAGCATTGGAGAACAATATGGATCTGGATCAGACTGTGCGTATGCACAGGCTGATCTGGATCCACTTTGTTTTTAAAGCCTTAAGGGACTGTTTTCAAGATCACGATTCCTTTGTATTCATTATCTATTAATCAGTTTCCGATATGTAACAATTATACACCAAGAGAAGTAAAGTTAGTCCAACAATTTTAAGGAACAAACTTGATATTTAATTTGCTTGGTAATGATGCATTGAAAATTGATCTTGAGTATTTCCTTCGAAATCCAATCATCAGAATCTTCGACAATCCTTAAGTTTGAAATATCGAGTAATTGATTATGACGTGTAGACAATAAGACTAAATTACCATCAGAACACAAGGGTGGTTTATATCCCGATTCACATCCAGAAGAACAAATTCCGTTCGTGTAGTTGCAAATCGAGTCGGACTCACAGTTTCCACAGTCTTCTAGACATCCGTTACCATAGTGACCAGCGTCACAAGCTGAAATTATATAGATGCAGAAACGAGCTAAACCCTTTATTCTCTAAATAATAATTCGGTTGGTCCAATTTCAAAACTGTGGAACAATATAATGGTTGTTGATAAATGTAACAATTGTGAATGATATGACACTGAAAACATTAAGACAAAATGAGAAAATGCGTATGCTCAGCATTTTCTTCTTTTTTATAGATGTTTCCTTATTATTCCCTATCGGGTACGTCAAATCCAAGTCTTGTTCAGATTAAGTTTGAAATGGGATACAAAAAAAGAACCTTTCTATCATTGAGATCACCAATGACTAAAAATAATGTTTATCTTGCCCATTAAAAAACGGCAAACTTTGAGACTCCTCCAAATTCAAAGATGTTGAAGACGGCAATTTAAATTGAATGAAATTTTACAATTGTCACAAACAATTTCTTTAATTTCAACAGTGTTTTCCAAAGCCATTATCTTTTGGGAGTCAAAAGGAGTCACTGTGTGGTAATTGGCTAGGTGAAGTTATCATGAACCATAATGAACTATTACAGCTTCAGAAATTACGAGAATAACGTCGTGGAACTTCACGGTGTATAATCACGTGACTAGGAATTTCCGATAATCTTCAATAACTTTGTCAATACTTGACCAATTGAAATTCGATATGAAGCACAGAAGATGGAAAATGTCAGGAATAACTGGTACGTGGACGTGGTAAATTTTTGGAAAAAAAATCTGGTAAAAAAATTATTGAAGATCAACCATGATTTTGGTTGATCTTCAATAACTTTTTCATCAGTTGAGTGACGTCTGTCCACATTCTCTGCTTCAAACCGAATTCAAATCGTTCCAGTATTTACAAAATTATTGAAGATTTTCTGAAAATATTGTATCACGTGATAATGCAATGTGAACTTGGTCACATCGTGTGTATGTTGATCAGGACAATAAATACGGCAAATCCAATAGGTACTTTTCAATATAACATTCTGTTACTATAAATAGTAACATTTGCGGCTAGAATCGGCCAGATATCGGGCGGGCCGAAAAAGCTATATCCACGTGAATCCTTAGCAGCGGGCAGATATGCGATATCTGCCCGCTGCTAAGGAATATATTCCAAAAACTATAGGTACAGATCTTTTGCACGTGCCTTTCCGTGACGAAAAACATCAATGACGTCAGAAAAACGCAATGTTGTTTACAAAAATGGCTGCCGTCGTATTGGTCTCTGTCTTCACTTCAAGTGCGATTTATGTAATAAATGAATGATATTAAGTTTATTTCAACTGGAAAATCTGTGGAAATTATGTTGAAAGGTAAGATTTACTCATCGAATGAAGATTTTTTTATGCAAAAAGAATGCAATATACAGATTATGACACGGCTGATTCGTGCCGGAGAGTGATATCGGCCCGTAACCGCGATATCTGCCCTAAAGGCCTCGGGGCAGATATCGCGGTTACGGGCCGATATCACTCTCCGGCCCTCATCAGCCGTGTAATAATCTCTAAGTATCTTACCGAGTGAACAACACCACGGTGGAGATTGCGCATCATGCGATGGATAACGACTGCGGCCAAAATAACCTTGATTCTGGTATGATAATATGCGACAACGTTCATATTTCTACGTCAATTTTCAAATAGTTTGTTGCATGTACCCCGCCTTGTTCAGTATTTTCATCGGATGTATGACATACTAGAAAACTCCGGGGTATTTTTCCCCCAAAATGTTCCAACTGACCAGAAAGCAAAATGATTACTACTACAGCCAAAATCATTCCCGCTTCTGATAAGAATTTAGGCTATAAATTTCTTAATTCTATACGTCAAGTTTTAACCGGTTTATTGCATGTACCCGTCGGACAGGACTCTTTCCTCAGATGTACTACTTATTTAGAAACTCCTTGTACCTTTCCCCCCCCCCCCCCCAAATGATCCCAAACGACCAGCAAAACGATCAAATATTTTTGTCGGTTTTTCTGGTTGGTTGGGTTCAATTTTCGGAAAAGGTACAAGTACTCCACAAAAGGAAACATATCCCAGGAAAGAGCTCAGTTAGGCGGGCTGCATGCAATTAACCGCCTGAAAATGGACACAGAAGTCAGAAGGTTATGACACAATTTCTTAAATTCTTATCTGAAGCGGGGCAAATTTGTCTGTTAATTTCTCATCTGAAGCGGGGCAAATATTCGTTATCCATAACATGATCCTGAACATTAACGAGTATTCATGAACCGAAAGTGCAATAACTATTTAATTTACCCGTCATAAGCCCACATCCATATATCATTACAAAACTACGTTGCCTGTACTGAGCAGCTTTGAGATACATGTATCACTGAACGATTATTGGATAAAACAAATGGTAATTTCAAATTGCACAACCAGAAACTGTCGTTTGTCTGTAGGAAGTGATTTAACCCTTTCCCAAACAACAAAATTTTAGGGTGATCCACTTCAAAAACTGCCTCAAAAGACAAAATGGATGTTATAAAAGATAGGATTTGTGTAAAATATGACACAGAAAATATTGAGACAAAAGGAGAAACTGCTAGTTATCAGCAGTTTCTTCTTTTGTTTCAATGTTTTCCCAAGCCTTTTCTATTAGGGACGTCAAAACCAGGTCTTGTTTTGGAAAGGGTTAATAAATTAAGAAAAATAAAGATGTTAGGGCCTAAACGTACTTTGATTGCAGTAATCACCGATGTATCCCGGCTCACATCCTGTGATACAATATCCGGTTCTGCGGTTACATGGTTCCCGATTCATACATCGCCCGCACGTATATCTACAGTCTTCTCCAAAGACACCATCACTGCACTCTAAAGTTAAGCATGCCATAATGATCATATAAAATATATTTATAACTGCAAACGAATTCGTGATAAAAGTATGGAGAAAAACAAAGAAGAATCATTTGGCAACAAGGTCAAAGAACAATTTTACGTCACTATCTTTAGATTTAACACGGTAATTTTTATATTAAAGGCCGGATGCAAAAAATTGCTTGTTTTCCAACCTATAGTTTTGTACAGATCAACTTATAAACATGACGCATTACGCGTCTGGTAAAGGTCAACCTGCAGGGTAAAGTCATCCCCTATTGTATCCACATGACATAACATTGGTGGGGAGTCAAAACCTGGTAACTACAGCTTAAATAAGGTGGAGTTACGAGGTGTTTGCTTCCCACCGACGATAACATTCTATCAATTATTGGTCACGTATCGGAAGTTGACTAAAAGCATTTTTATTCCTCTCTTGTAGTCAAACAATGACATACTAAGTGATAGTAAACAAAATGTTAATCGACGCGGGGAAGTCTTTTGTCCATAAAACAATTTGTATTATCCTGCTTGGGAAGATAAAGATGCATTATTTATCAATTACAACTGTTTAAATGGTAAGGGTTAGAATGACATAAGCTCTAAATTACACGAAATAGTTCTGTCCAAAAAGTTCAATAGTGGAATCGACATTAGCACAAAGAGTTGATTGTCACGATTTTCTATTCATGAAAAAAACTTTTTCCAGGCAATTGAAAAATATTGCAGAAGTAAATGCTACGCGTGATGACATTATTTTAACGCGAATCAGAATTTTATTAAATGAATCGTACTTTTGACAGGTTAAATACGATATATACAAATGGATTACTGCTTAGACGGTACCAGAAAAGATAGATACAATGAAAATAAACTGTTATCTGATTCGCGACTGGGATTAATGAGGCACGACAGCAGTAGGAAAAATAGCCAGTAAATATTTTACATGATTAATTTGAAAATTGGCTGAAGCAGATGACAATAGTTATTGTAGAAAGATTTGCTTGCGCAACCCAATAAACAATCTAAACGGTTTTGCATTAACATTTTAGAGACATCCTGTAATAAGTGTTGTGGTTGTGTGATTGCCCACGGCACCGTGTGTGTCTTTACACGAAAGACTACAAGCCAACATATATTTGTGAAGTGTTTCTAAATGTTCGATATTGGCTATGACTTTTATATGGGACTTTAATGGGTAAATGTGATTTTCTCGGGACTATGACGATTTTAAGAAACTAGTAACTCTTACATATTACCTACTATTCCCGATTGTGTGAAGTAATCGCAATAACAAATTTGTAACAAAAACGTATAGCTATTTTGACATCATGAAAGGACAGGCTATTTCAGTTATCACATTGCTTACAATGGTGTTGTGTGTAGCGAGAGGTCAAAATATTTCAGATGTAAACAGATTATCTGACGCATTAATGCAAGGCTATCATACTAATACAAGGCCGAGGATAAACCAAAGTGACAGTCTCCAAGTCAACCTTACTTTACACTTTTTACGTATCAGGAGTTTTGACGAAGTAGAGGGCAGGATTGACACCGTGTTTTGGTTTGTGTTACAGTGGAAAGACGAGCTGCTATCATGGAATCCACACGACCATGGAAATGTGTCATCAATAACATTCCCTGAATCATCCGTGTGGAGTCCTGATTTCACAATACTGAACTCCTTTGAAACAGTTGGGACAACAGGATCCGGGAAGACGGTAGGGATTGTCCTTTATCATGCTGTACTCGTATCTCCTGTCCTTAAGACCATCTTTGCCCCAATAATATGAAATAAATTGTGCGTAGACCACGTGCAATTTGTATGGAGTATTTAGACTGTTGGTGTATCTCCTGATGTCTCAAGATCTATATTTAAAATAAAACAAAAACAACAGCATTCGCCTTGTAGATATACAAAATGGAATGAAAATGAAGTCAGTACCTCAAATGAAGTTCATTTACAAAAATAGCTGACGAAATACGAGATAGATGCTTCACTGTCACTTAGAATACATATGATGGTGCAATGCTCAGTTTTTTTTTTGCTCAGTGTAAATATAAAACTTTGATCTGGAAAAGGTCATACGGTATTTGAGCCGCAAACAGACTGATCTTGGGTGCACGTTTAGTTTAGTCTCAAATACCTAAAGGGCAATTGAATCCGCCAATTCTTCTTTTTATTCATTCGGGATTACTTCATCAGCCATATCTCTGATTGTTCATTCTATTTCAGGGAATTGTGCGGTATACAAGTAAAGGTGTAGCGGAGTTAACGTTGATCGGTGGATTAAGTACTATATGTCCACTGAACACGACATATTATCCTCTAGACACTCAAACATGTCGCATAGACTTCGGCCTTCTCGGTTATCCATATGGTGAAGTTTTACTGGTTGCAAAGTTAGACACTGACAAATACGAAAAACATGGACTTTGGAAACTAAGGCATGAATTATCATTCGTTTCATGTTGGCTTAACTCCTGCAACGTTGGCTTTACTTTAGAAAGACTGTCGGAATTTGTTGCAATAACTCTGTTGGTCCCTATTTTCACACTGGTACTATTGAATCCAATGGTGTTCTTACTACCGGTTGAGTCTGGTGAGAGGATAAGTTTTGCTATTACTGAGCTGTTGGCTCTCACCGTCTTTATGACTATTCTGGATGATTATCTCCCCATGACATCAGATCCCATCACTCTGTTATCGTACATGTTGCTGATACTGTTCGGACAAAGTGCCCTCATTCTGATATTAATCATTATAACGCTGAGAATGTACAACACAGCAGACTCACAAATATCTAAACCGTGTATGTATATTCTGAGAATGGTGAGATGGTTGTCTGACAAACAAACTACTTGTGTACAAAATAAAGTTACATCAGAAGAAGAAAGAAAAGATCACAATAACGAGTATGTAGAAGATATCGAGACTCCTGCTGCTGAGAAGATCAAAACTGTTACAAACGACACTTACAACGAAAGGAAAGAGACGACTATATGCTACAAGAAATTATGTGTAGCGTTTGACATATTTTGCCTTTGTACCATGTACATCGCAGACATTATAATTATCGTCAATTCAATGTCAAATATTCAAAATAAAAATTGATCCCTCCCAAAACCCATCAATGGAACATTTTAAAGATGCTGTGATTACTGTAAATCGATAACAGAATGTGTATCTGAAGTTATTTTAAATCATGTGTGCGTTTTCAAACCTCAATTGATTACATATTTTTGATAACGTTGACGTGGAAAACCTGTCCAGAGGTCCATGTTGTAATTTATTTCAAATTTTCGATTTGAAAGCTAAATTGCTGTTTACGATATGATAGATGATAAGTTCGGAATTTATGCATAGAAAATACCTGAACAAAGGAAAACTTTAGTCATTTTTTGTTTGATGTTTTACAAAGCTTTCCCTGATAGACATGCCAATGAACAAAAGTTCGCCATTCTTAACGTTAACACCATGTTTTGTAAATAGGGTAGTAGAATATCAAATATTTGAATTGTCCTATATTTTGGTGTTTAAAATACATCAGGGTTTCAAGGTCCTTGATAGAATATGTGAGAAAGACAATTTTGAACGTTTTCAATAATGTAAAAATACAGTATTTTGGCTTTGTAATATTAACTTTTTCGACTAAAAGGGCATCTTGAACATGTAAAAATATTTTGACCCATGACCGACAAGCAATTTCTTCATTTTCCACAATATGTTCTAACCAACAATGGAAAGAGTTTCATAATTATCATAAACTTTAAATTTCCGTCTGGAACATCTTTCAAATTTGAGCAATTCAAAATGTTGCGGACTGGTATTGGATTAATATTTGAAAGAACTCAATGACATCACGTAACTAATATGTACAAGTACGTGGCTTACCTGTTTTACACAAGTCCCCCTGGAAACCAGCCTGGCAACCATTTGGACACGTGCCGTTAGTAAAGATACAATTATCACCGTTCTTACAGTTTCCACATCTATCTTTGCAGTCTTCTCCATATGTACCGGTCCCACATTCTGTTTGTATAATATATAACTCAAATAATACTTGTTATGTGTCTTGTTGTTCACTTGAAATGTTTCAACCGATGAAGGACCAGTTGTTGGAACTAATTGTGTGTGACCCTAGTCAGAAATTGCCCACTACACCATCTTTGAATAAGGGAAAAGTATGAATATTGCCGTTTGGATTAATGAGTTTATTCTTTCCATAGTTCTCACACATCCGCTCGTATATATAATAGAAGGTAAAGTACTTATATTTTTTGTTTAAAGCCATGTTCCAAGCCGTATGTCGTGCGTGATCATTTTAATCGTGTGTTGTTTGTTTTGGATTCTCAATTGAATTGTCTCGGTAAAACGATTCCATTAGATAGACACAAAAAGGGTTTAAAAAACAATAAATAACATATTACTCTCTAAAAAGCCTATACCCAGTCTCACTCTCATCTTTAACATTCAATAATAATGTGTTTGTATTTTATTTGGGTTCATTTGGCATTGTTGTTGCTGTTTTTGTAACGTGGCAAAATATACTCTGCAATGCATTGCATAATTCCAAATCGAAAGCCCTTGACGAAGGTAATAACTCGAATATTTCAACATTTGTTTGAACCCCACCGCTTCAAGTAGAAACCATATAGCCATAAATTATTTCCTGTTAAGTAAAAAATAAGACTAATAAATATTATTCGAAAATTGCTACAGAGAACAAAATTTATAAAGATATGAATTGTGTTCAACATAACAAAGAAAAAATGAGACAAAACAAGAAAATGCTGATTTTCAGAATTTTCATCTTTTGTCTCGATGTCTTCCTAAATATTCATTTTGGTCAACAAAATCATGTTTTGTTTGAAAAGGAATAAGTGGTAATAAGTAACCTAAGTCACAATACTGTGTTCTGTATCCATCAGTACAGCCGTTCACACAAACCCCGGTAACTGTATTACATGGTTCGTCGTTCGTACAGTTACCACATGGAAACTTGCAATCTTGTCCGTACGTGCTTTCCTTACATTCTAGTCATCACATGTAAAAAATGAATAAAAAGGATAATAAAAAATAAACGTCATTGTCATTTCGTAGCTTTTCAAGAAAACATCTTAACCTCGAGAAACCTTTTTAATGAAAAGCGACGATAATGTTTGTACAGTGGCATTCATATGCTGATTAGATACATAAAAAGTCAAATAAACCCCGGTCGGGCTGATTAGATACATAAAAAGTCAAATAAACCCCGGTCCGATGTTCATATATTTGAAATATCTTGATCTAGATCTGCATGCCCAATTCAAATTATTTTATATCGTAAAATATGGAAGAAAAAACACGACCGTGCTGATATAATATAAAAGTTGGTATCACCTGATTTGCACCAGTCACCTCTATATCCACGCTGACATTTTCCTGGACATTTCCCTGTAACTCGGTCACAAGCAACGTTTTGGTAACATTCACCACATGTCTTTTTACAGCCTGGTCCATAGGTACCTGACTGGCAGGCTGAAATATAACAATATACGAGATTAAGTTGATATCAGGATTGGTCAAAATGCATAATTATTGCAAAAACTGTAAGGATGTCATAAAAGATCAGCATATTTCGAGGTACATCTAGTATCATGTTTCGTGTGACTCCGACGAACAATTCTTATCATTATTTCGTACTACTCGTATGTACAAATTTCCCTTTTCTCTAAGACAGCCATTTGTTTTTGACTTGCCGTGACAAATTACTGAATACATCATTTGATGTATGGATCGATGTTGCTATCGATATTCACATCGTCAATTGTTATATGGACCCGATAAATTACCTGACAGAGCATTTGTAGCTCTAAACAAGAGATCCTTTGTCAGGTAATATATCGAGACGAGACCTATACTTATTATGTTAAAGTCACAATGAAGTCAAAGAATGTCGATATGTCTGAGGTTCGACATATCCAAATTTTGTATAGGTTCCATGGGCTAGGACTGTAGAATCTGACAGTTATGCTTATTTCGATCTTTATGTAGCTATCTATAGTTGAAATAGAGCCGAAATTGGAGAGATTTTGCTAGCCATCGTGCAATGTTTCTTCTTGTCCTACTATATTTCAACGATACATTTTTCGAACGATTTCGCTATCGACCTTTAGGATTCCTTTGGGAAGGACGAATTTAGTTTTTTTTTCTTTTTTATTAAACCAGAAATTCGACTTCAATATTTAGATTTAAAGGTGAAAGGTAGACTGGTACCCATTCGTGTAAATAACTGAATTTACGACTGGGAACAGGTACTGCATTCTGTCCTTTGATTGGTCAATCGATATAATCGATAGACCAATGAAACGGCTCGGTGTATGGAAAGCGTCACCTGTCCAGGCCGTCTGAGTGACCGTCAGATATTAGCTATTACCGTACTTAAATCCGTAGTAGATTTCAGGTACGGGAACCAGACTAGGTGAAAGGTATCAACTTTACTTACGTGTATCACATTTGTCGCCCTGGTAACCGGCCAAACATATCCCAGAAGGACATATACCGGAAGTAGTATTACATGGTTCCCCCTCACAATGACATTGAAAGTGACAGTAGTAACCAAATTGTCCGTCCAGGCATTCTACAAAAATGAATTTACAGATCTCATTAATCCTTTACCGAACAACAAAATTGCAACAAATATATTGGGACACAATGACAAAAAAGCAATACATGTATCACATTTGTCGCCCTGGTAACCGGCCAAACATATCCCAGAAGGACATATACCGGAAGTAGTATTACATGGTTCCCCCTCACAATGACATTGAAAGTGACAGTAGTAACCAAATTGTCCGTCCAGGCATTCTACAAAAATGAATTTACAGATCTCATTAATCCTTTACCGAACAACAAAATTGCAACAAATATATTGGGACACAATGACAAAAAAGCAATAACTCATGGACCAGCAATTTTTCGTCGTACGTCAATTTATACTCCCATTATTATACATAAGTAAATGTATTTCATTATTACCGTCCATCAGCGACGTCTCCCAAATTAGAGCAGTATAAAATTTGCCCTTAGAAACTTGTTTAACCCTTCCAAAACAAGAACTTGTTTTGACGTCCCTAAGAGAAATGTCTTGGGAAACCGTTGTGGCACAATATAAATTGTTTACAACCAGCAATTTCACCTTTTGTCTGAATATTTCCCAAGCTTTATTGTACACACATCATATATATTTTTATCAACTTATTTTGTCGAATGTGCTAACTTTTTAATCTGAAATGTCCTATATCTCGCCGTTATGGAAAAGGTTAAAATGGACATACCGCCATAAATCATTAATTCACAAATAGTAAACACTCGTTGTTGATTCTTCAGCACCAGTGATACATATCGTGTAGATTTAGGCTCGGAGAACATGTAGTCCACTTGGTAAACAGCATCAGCTTCTCGAGCCACCTGGTCCGTAAATCCGTCATGTACACTCTTCAGGTATACCTCCAGGTCCCGGAAATGTTCTGAATGAAATACGGAAAACAGTGAGATTATGCATAATCAGTCATCAATGCGATTTCAAAAATATATTCACGATAATATCATGAGATGTAGTTACTTACATGTGAAACCGCTCTATTGTTTATTCAGTTATAGAATGTCGAATGAAGAATCATAACTGTTTCGAGTATAGAACGTTTACAGGTAAACGGAATTGTGTTCAACATTCAGTAGCTTGTATCAAATACGCTCCAAATATGTCTTATTGATCTCAAGTAAATTTTTCTATTAGAGAAAGATAGATGCATGCAGAGCAACAGACAAGATGGGGTGAAGCAATTCTAAATTGTTATTTACAACCAAACACAATATCGTTGGTAATCAGTTGAATCGTCTGCGATAGGATTTGATTAACTGAAATAGTATTTCGCCTTTTGAAAACTCATTGCACCCTCTCATATGTAGGTCTGTGTGTATGCCTTTATTTCAAAGACTGACTGGCGGATCTGTTGAATCTTGCATGATCATTACGTATACATTACGTCGCTTCTATTTTTGGCTGAAGCCGGTAACATTTGAATTATCGAATCAAAATCATTCAGTTTGATCTGGTTTGATTACGTATACATTACGTCGCTTCTATTTTTGGCTGTCAAAGCCGGTTATTTGAAGCGTCAGCCAATGAAAGTTTGTATCAGATTTTTGAATTGTTTTGTTGTGTATCGCCAACGATTGGATACTGAAATCCCGCCAAGGCCCCGAGATTAGACGTGAAATGACCCCGCGAGAACAAAGCTCATTCTATCGAAATGGAATGTAGAGATAATGTGCTCTGTTCATAAGAAAGTAGAATTTTGTTAATACTGGACCGATTTAAATTCGGTTTGAAGCAGAGAAGATGGACAGACGTCACATATTGGATGAACGTGTTTGACTTTTGAAAAAAAAACAACTGATAAAAAGTTATTGAAGATAAACCAAAATTGGTTTATCTTCAATAACTTTTTATCAGTTGATTTTTCAAAAATATACTACGTCCAGGTTATATCTGACATTTTCCGCCTTCTCTGCTTCAAACCGAATTCATATTGGTCAAGTATTGACAAAGTTATTGAAGATTATCGGAAATTCTAAGTCACGTGATTATACACCGTGGTTACGTACGTAAAAAGCCATTACCAGAGTCGTCTATCGTTTCTTAACCGGATCGAGTTACTCGTTTGACTAGTCCCTGTAAATAACCATTTCCCGAATATTAAAGAGGTTTGGTCAAATTCAGAGCTGCTTTAGACGAGTGTTGTTAAAGTTAGGATCATGTGCAATGTGTAAATGGGAACGTCAATACAAGGGACCCGTCTTATCAGCGGCCGTTGAACAAATTCATCATAATTTCCCGTCCATCTTGGTCTTAAGACCGTTCATAATACCGCCCCAGCTCTTGTTCGGAAAGAACATTAATGTAGACATTGCAACCGATTAATAATTGATCGAATCGCACAACATTTTTAGAAAAAGTTCCATACGTCCATGTTGTGGATGTCCTCGTCCATCTATTTTGATCCCAGTCACCACCCGTTGTTGACCCAGATCGATCTGATACCAGGGATTTAGCTGTGGATTGGTAGCCGAGCAGCAGCGACAGTGGTCCGCGTTTGTACTAGTACTACGGTCGATAACTCTGCTTGGTACCCAGTCACTGAACGTGCTGCTGGAAGTAGCGGTAACCAGCCTGTCGTATGATATCACATGCTTACAGGTCACGTGATCTGAAACAGATTATTTTCAGAACAGTTCAAGGTATTCCATCCATCATTATCTACCAAACACTTTGTCGAATTTCGGGCGTAATCTGTTGCAACGGAAATTGACGCGGATTTAATTTTCTTGACACCATCATCAATTTCCATTGCAACGGATAACGCCCGAATACAAGGAAAAATTGAATAGATCTACATCGAATGCAAAGAAGAAATTTGATGGTGAGTATTTTCCGCATTCTCTTTTTTTATTCTCATCTCTGCACTCTGTTTGACTCTGTGGTTTTTGTATATTATAAATGGATATTAATATTAAGAATATAATTTGTGTATAATCCAGCACAGAATATATTGAAGCTAAAGGATAAATTTCTAATAATCAGTATTTTTTGTCTTAACGTTTTCTTTTGCCTGTTAGGGACGTCAATTTGGAAATAAATAAATGATTATTGGAGTAAGATCCTGGAAAAGTTGAGATATTAATGATTACATGTATAGTCAAAAATAAAATAGTTGCCGATATTAAACGTTGCTGTTGTTGTAGTTGTTAATGATGTTGATCACGACGATAGGGATGAGTTCGTTTTGTGATAAAAACGCTTACCTATTGTTGTTATCAAAAGTAGAAGTGATGCAAGTAGTACGGTCGTGTCTGACGTCAGAGTCCGCACCATTCTGAAATTTGGAGATGCAAACCCGTCACGAAGGAGTGATAACAGAAGAATTCTTTATCGTATGACACATCTGTATAAGGCTCTTCGTAATTTGGCAAAGTTCTATCAGCTTGTTCGTTTTCTTTTTTTTTTCTTTTGATTTTAGAACATTTACTGTCGTTTCTTGATGACGAACAATCGACTGGTTTATAGAGAAAAAGGTTTACCGAAGAACGGACATTTGTACATACAGAACGTAAAAAGGAATAGACGGATTAAAAAAATGAAAAAAATAGACCATGATGTTTACCATAAATAAATATGTGGTTGATTTCTTGTAATTACACATACAGTCGACACTCGTTATGTCGACATCATATAAGTCGAAATTCCGCTTTAGTCGAAGTGAAAGTCATGTCCCGTACTAAACAAAGGGTTATCAAGTTGTTTAATCAAAATAATTTCGAAACAAATACAGTTATTGAAATTTAGTAGGAAAGGAATAGAAATTGCTCGTTTTCCTACTATATTTCAATCATGGACACATATGATGCCCATCAAAAATGGTCGAATATTGTTTTCATCGAAAATAATCAAAATCGGATGAGTCGAGCTCCGGATATGTCGAGGTATTTTGATAACCTCTCTGACTTCGACACAACGAGTGTCGACTGTAGTAGGACTTGTTCTTTTTCTAGCTTGTTCTAAAGTAAAGACTGATCCCAAGGGCTGGTTATTCCGTCACACATAATAAACCGTTAAAGTGACATTTCGCATTTATTTTTCGTAAATATTACTTTTATCTTTATCTGAAAGAGCATATTTTCTTATGAAAATCCTGAAAATATCAAGCCCAAATAATGCGCCGTTTACAAGAAATATATATCTTTGTGCTGAAATTCATCAATTTTTTGTCCACAACAGTTTGGATTTATATGTAATTTGCCATTTCTGTCTCAACATTAAAGGCGTATTTTCGCCTATAATTAACAACTTCAAAAAACAGATAACGTGTATACGTATAAGAATAACCAATCTTTGCATCAAGACATACTTTAAAAAAGCGAAATTGGAATGTTATGTCCCTTTAAGAAAAATATGATGAAAATTTTGGTCGCCATCATTTTCTCCTGTCCTATCCTAGGCATCTATTATCAACATTTACTTGGAATAATTTGTCATGCCAAATTGGACAAACGCCGAAATAATATTTTAGTATTCAAACTAACGAAAATCATTGCAAATAATTCAATCAAATTTGTCATCAAACACAATCTTGCTTTAGTCCCCTGAAAAAATAAAAGCATTGTGACAAAAAAAGCTGGTGACAAGGATTTCCCTTTTTGTCTTTATTGTATCGCGCCATGCGCGATACATATTGTGGTATACATATTCTTATTTTAGAAATTACGTCATGAGGGATAATTATTTGTACTTGTAAGTCGTATATATAACCTACACATAAACTGTTTACACGGTATAATTTTTCAAGCAGTACTATAAGTATACATTGAAGTTCGTTTAATCTCAGACCACGCTGAAAATTCGTGTAAACAAAATTCTAATATAGTTTTATACTTTGCATGCAATGGAAAGTCCCTACATCCGGTTTGCCCATGGTGGACATGTACTTTTCCTATCCGTTTAAATGCAACACATTTATGCATACCATTTCGAATCGCAATAAGAAATCAAAGAACGAGAAGTACCTTACTATTGAATGACCACTACATGTTCAATTTGGACTGGTCAACTTGCATTGTTTCAAGGGATCGTCTTATCTGACTATATATGTGTATTGCTAGTAGAACAAATGGGTTTTCTCAAGCGTTTTTCAAAATTGCATTACAATGTGAATTCCTACTTTCGGTTTGCCCATGACCTATCCGATTCGCTGCATCGCTTCCTAAGAAATCAAAGCACGATAAAGACTTTAGTATTGAATGAACACTGCATGTACAATTTTGGATGATTAGATTCCATAATTTCAAGGGATCATCTGAACTAAATAGTCATGTGTATAACTAGTAGAACAAATAGGTTTTCTCAAACTTTTTTTCTAAAAATTACAAACTGTTAGGGGTTTTCACATAAAATAACAACTCAATTTTTATGTCTCAACAGTTTTTGACTGGATGGATTTCAAAACCGTTCAAAAGAATACTTTATGCTCAACCAATTCGCCGCCACAATCAAAACTTTAGTATTGTACTTTTTGTTACACTCTAGTAAATCTCCTCGTATGTGTCGCTCGTTCTTTGTGTTTTTTTTTTGTGTGTGATAAGTACAAATATAGGTCCCGATTTATGACCTGGCAGAGATGATCTGCCGGGTGAATTATTGAGACATATTCATGGTATTGTTTGTATTGTGTTACAGCTTTAATCTTAAACATTCCTTATATATTTGGCTTCATTTTAGCGGCTGGTAGTTGTCACTTTATATGGCATTTCTGTATTTCTTTTTTTTTACATTTAATTTATTGCTCCGCCGGACAAAAGTAATAAGGATCATATCCGTGGCATTGTGGCTGTTGTGCGTTCGTTCATCTATGTCTGTTATCATAAACGTTTCCTATTCCTGCTGTTATCAAAGCATTTTTAGATTCCATAGACTAAGATTAGCATGCACTCTGATCTTTTCAACACAGTCTGTTCTCTATTGAATGATTATACGAACAAATAAGCTATAGTGGTCAAAATGTTCCGGTTTGGAAAATTTACTTGATACGATTTTTATATTCAGAAGGCTAATGGATAACAAAGTACCTTTTTTCTATTTAATTAAAGTATTTTTATACATTCTGACCAAAGGCTAGAGGGGCTTATGCCATGGTCCCGTTTCCGGCGTGCGTTCATGTGAAAACTTCTCCAAAATTACTAGGCCAGTTTCAATCAAGATTCAAACAGGAATCTTCTAACATAGGAATCTAACAGGAATCTTCCTTGCATGGAGCCTTTCGAATTGTTTTTGTTTTCTTTTTTTTTTTTTTTCGAAAAATAATTTCATAGTGAACTGTGGTTACTATGGTGAACTTTCAAAAAAAAATTTGTGTGTGTCTTTTTTCATTCTTTTTTTCAAAAAAAATAATTTCACAGAGAAACGATTCAGGACCATCTTGGCCCTAATTCCTTGCTGAAATATTCGGTTTCCTTTCTTGTTTAAGTCAATTTTAATTAATCGCCATTTATTCAACTGCAACATTTAACCGCTTCCGTGGCTTAGTGGTTATGACGTCCGCCTTGGAAGCGGGAGGTCGAAGGTTCGAATCCCGGTGGAAGCCGGCCTGCCGGATTAGAACTGATGTGACCGGTTGGTGAGCCGCCAGCTAGTTTAATTAATGGTTACCGTAGACCCATCTCTGCCAGACGCCCGGCATCATGAGTGGGGAATTTGGAGGTACTGCGTATTGAGAAAGAGAGTGTCTCATAAGCCAAAACTGGCTGGCCCTTTATATAGGGGTGACACTATAATAAGCAGACCTTTTTAACACTTTTGTATTTGCTTACACCCCCTCCTATGTTGTTTAATTAATGTATAATCTGGCTGAACACACAAAAATGGAAATTATAGACTAGCAACAGTATATGCAGACATGCAATCCTATTTCGGTTTTCATTGCATGTTGACTTAACCAGACACTTGTACCATTTTATTCACTACTTTAGTATAATTTTTTAAGCGCGATACAATTCATTTTGCTGTACATTACAGCAATATTTTACTTGTATTTTCTGTGCTATATTACACACACATATTCGGCCAAACAAAATTATTTTACCGTATGCGCGGATTTCAAATAAAATGTGTATTTTCTTCGTTACTTTGGAACGGCTAAATCATCGTTATCGACATGTTCTAGTTGTCTCTCCGTCGTAGGCCCTATTCTCGTGTTTTTCCTCAGTATTTGATCACACACAAAATATGTCTTAATCAACACTTAGTTTTTTTTCTGTCTGCTTGCTTTTAGACAGGTCAATATTTTTGGCGTTTTGGGAAAAGTACACAATCCATGCAAAAGTCCATATCACGTTGACCTTTCATGTAAGTAGGTCTAGTAATTTAAATCTGACCATCCGTTTTAGCGGAGCTGCTCTCACGAACGAGCGGACAGACAGACAGGGCCATGCCTGATTACCACCAAACTTTGTTAGCGAGGCGTATGTATACATCGTCGATTTTCAACTAAAACCTCGTAATTGTTGCTTGTTTTAAGCTGCAGTTAAGAAGTTTTTGTTGAAAGGCAGCTTAATACTGTAATATGGTTAAGAACACACCATCACTACACACAATGAATAACGCGGATGTCCGTATATTCATATCCTTCTTATTTACCTTTTCTCAAACAAGCCCTGCTTACGGTGTCCCTGATGGTGATAACTTGGGAAAACAAGGTAAGAAATAAGGAAAATGCTGATTACCAGTAGTTTCTTCTTTTCTTTCAACGTTTTCTTCTCTATAAGATTTGCCCTTGCAAATACTATCGATTTTGTCATCTGCGTTAGTTTCAAATTTGATTTGTTTTAAGTTTGGACCGGTCTGTATACTTGGAATTGTAAATTGGGTAATTGACTTCATTGTCTTTTTAACCATTTTCCAAAATGTCAGAATGTTACATTGGTCCAAATTGAAAGATATTGCAGATGTCGATATATAATTTGCAAAAAAATGTGTGTGTGGTACAGCCCACCAATGTTGAGGCGAAAGGAAATGGTTTCCGGCAATTGCTATTCTCTCAATGTTTACAAAATGCTTTTCGACCAGAAAGTCAAGAGTTAAGCGTTGTTTAGGAAATTATAAGAGGTCATGGTTGACCATTATCATATTTTATTTATACGCAAGCTGATCTGGAAGCATTTTAGAGCGAAAGGTTTCGAACTTGCGACAGTAGTCTGACGGCACAGTCCATGTAGGCTGATCGGGGCGATTTGTTGTCTCAATTTTCGCTGCTACAATTCGTGATGTTTATTCATTTTTTATGACTAAAAACTAAAACTTATTTCAGTATATTTTATTACATTGTGATAAAAATGTGAAAACAACTTTACTTACATTCCAAAACTATTGTATCCTAGAATTTAGACCACTGAAGCTAAATTAAAAACTTTTCCTTTCTCTCTCTCTCCTAAAAGTTAGAATTCCGCCTTTTCTTACACCGTTTCATATAGTTGCTAAAATGTTAATCATTGCACTGTAGTTAAAATGTTTTAGATATGAGAAATAAATAAATTTCGATTGCTTTTCCTGCTGGACCGTATCCTATTGTCATTCACCACTTAAGAGTTTGGCTTCCGGGTGTAGTACTTAACCCTTTCCCAAACGACCAAAAAGTTGACCGCTCTAATTTTAATTAAAGCAATACACGTAGGATTTATGCGCAACGTAGCTTGTATTGGGACAAAAGGGAAAATGCTAATTATCAGCAGTTTTCTTTTGTCTCAATGTTTTCCCAAGCAATATTTTAAATGTACGTAAATATTACGCATTGTTTGGGAAAGGGTAAAGTTGATCACTTTCGAAATATTGGATTTACGCTCTCCAAAACGACCATCTTTTACAATGTTTCAAGTTTAAAGTAGCTACAGCTCACAGAATCACACCGTTCATCCAGATACAAAATACACGGATTGGTCTTCCAAACGCGGATGTAAACAATTTTATTTTGAACGGCGGGAAAAAAGAGTGAGTATTTATTATCTTTAATCACAACGAATATCGGCTGAGTTGATTTTTGTGTTACATACGATGAAAACGTACATAACTTTGCCAATGTTTACCTAAAATCCCGTCTCATAAAATCTGATAGTAAGAGAAATATATACTACTGAATCTGACTTTGATGCACGAAAAGAGAAAAATCTTGGTAAGAGTGTCTGTAAATCATTATTAAAGCACATAATTATTGTCAAATTGGTGTTTCACGGAGGATCGGGGATCTCTTCAAGTGTTTTCTTTACAATAACCCATAAAAAAATACAGAAAAAGAACAAGAACTATTTGAAATTGGGTACTGTCAGTTGCTATGGTGCAACATACCACGGTGCAAATTCTCCTGCAGGTAAAACAAACCCGGACCCATCGATGCAACCGACACGGACAATAAAAAGCAAATTCCGTTTTTTTAAGGAAAATTGTCTGCATCCTTGTTAAAACCAATTTAATATCGTTTAGAGTCAATAGATGTTTGGTTTAAGACCAATTATGGCTTATTTTGGCTTACTAAAACTAAAAGGCTTGCGGATGAGCACTTTCGACGGTAAAGACATAATTAGTAAACCATGTTTACATGTTTTATAAAGAGAAAGGCGAATATCAGCTGTATATTAACAGATAAGTTGTCCGTGTCTTTGTTTTCAATCTAAAAATTCTAGGATTAAAACCCTCATTATCATCTTGTTTCGATTGCAGTTTGATAGTGAGCTCCAGAAGGTTTTCATCTTCGATATTCAAACACCAACTCTAAATTGTCAATTATTACATGTAAACATACGGTATATAATATGGGTGCATTTCTTTCATGAAGATATTGCCAAGAATAGTTATCATGATTGTCTCTCTTACTCTTTAGTGTGGGTTGAAGTGAAAGTCTTTATGAAAAGCCCTCTACGGCAGCATGTAAAACAAACTACATAGGCGTAGGACGACGGGTGCCACGGGGGGGGGGGGCTGGCCCCCTAATGATTAAGAAAAGGGGTCTGCCCCCTATGGCCCCCATAATACACCCATATTTCCATTTACACGAATGTTTGCCCTCCCCCCTTATATTATAAACCTTCCTACGCAACTGAGCTATGAATAGAAATGAACATGAATTGCGTAGAATCAAGAACTAGTTACCATGCCTCTGGAAGACTTTGGTTGTGAAAATAAGGACTTACATTGACTGTTGATCCTGCACGCAAAAATAACAAAAACTAATACAGTGCTGTCCGGCAAGTCTGCGCACTTGAGAAACAAGATCGAATTCGCCCTTGAAAATATGATTGTAGGCTCACCAATGACAAGCATAAATCAAATTAGTATCTGTTTAAACATGTCAATCTAAAATTTCTGCAAATTTCCACCAAAACAACTGAAATAATCAATATTGAAGTTACCTACCCTCGTGTTTTGAAGTTTATTTTTATGGCCCAGTCATTCTATAATTATCGTACATTTCAAATCATAATTTAAACAATGTTTGCTATATAAAAATCAAATGCCTAGGTGGGTAAATCCTGTTGGCAAACTATTGTAGTTACTAGAAATGGATGTAAAATGTATTGATGTCATGATTTCTGTATCTTGCGATCAAATTTATGTCAGAGGGTCGTGAAAAATGTCAACTCCGTTTCTTATCTTTTTTTGCCCACGTTAATCAATTAAATCAACATTTCTTAATAAATCAGCGCACGAAGAGAAAGAAATAATAATTTTTATTCGATTACCAAAAGAAATATTTTTAAGTTTTGCCTTTACCAAGAACAAAAACTGTATCTAGAAGCCGAATAAAAAATTCTTGTATTTTTTCACCTTTTAAACTATTTCTGATCAAAATTTGGTAACTGTAACAAAGTTACAAATGGCTTCATAGTAGGCTAATGATTTCCTTTCGTTGATTTTTCAACATTGTAGGCAAACAATTCTTTTTGAAAACCAATAAAAACTAACGTGTAACGGAGGTGACTTTATGTAACGGAGTTGATGTAACGGAGTTGACAGTAGTAATTCAATATCGTGACTCACACGTATACAAAAATTAGAAGAAATTGCGTAAATATTGTCTTTAAATATAAATGTATTTCAACAACAAAAACTTTATTAAATTTCCAATTCTTTCTCAATCAATTCCCACACTTTTTAGGTATTTGATAGCGTCGCGATGCTACGAGGTCTGGATCATTCCTATTCATGATTTTAAAATGAGAGACCATATTGGAAATACATAATTATTTGACCATACATTGTACTACTAGTTAATTCAATTCATCAATGAACAACAAACATAAGTTACTTCTGAATAATCAACCATGAGGCGTTAAAATGTACCCACTTTCCCATACCTTGACTTTGATATAAGTTAAATCAATCTGACATGAAGAAGTATTGCACTTATCACCTCTCCATGGATCTGTATGTGGTGCGAAAGCAGAAGAACCCCAAGAAAAATCACCTGGTACACCCGCAAGCAGAACTTGGCTTCTCTCATATGTGCCTCGTATAGGTCTCAAACACACACAAGACACAGCGGTAACATGATCAAGTGATTGAGGGCGGTAATGAAATATCAGCGCTCTGAATTACTTCTTTAAGAGGGCTTTTGTATCTGGAATAAATAGAACAAAGATCATTCCAAAACACAGTTTGGTACATAAGATAAAATTCTTAAGCGTGTGATGCAAAGTAAATAACCGACTATAAAAGTCAACGGGATGCAGTTATAGCACGTTTAGTTTATAAAAATCAAGCATTTGCCATTGTATTTTAATTAGAAAACGTCATTTTAAGTGTTTTGCACTATTAAACCCGATTTTCGCATCCGAGTTTGTTTTACCCAAATTATGTGAATCATCCGTGGTGTGTGGTATCAACATCCGTGATAAGTTGTACCTTGAAGCAAACTAGGCTAATTTTTAAACATGGCTTTAGACACCCAAAATTTATTATTCCAGTTTGATGAATGGTATAGATTTGTTCCATAGATGTCGAAAACTGATTTTGAAGAGATATTTGCTCGAAACCAGTTAAATAATTTCTGCAAACATAAAACAAAACGGGAAGTAGGCGAGAAAATAGTGATTTACGATTTAAAATCGCTTGTATCTAAAGTTTACTCAAATCTCTTGTTATGAAACTGCAGAACCCTCAAGATAAACCATTTTGCATCAGCTCTGCACAAGCACTTTTTATATTGCGGCAATTAAAAGGCTATATGTTGATGTTTTCTTACCTTGTGTATTCCCACGCTGTTGATTTTCAAATCCGCGTTTGGAAGACCAATCCGTGTATTTTGTATCTGGATGAACGGTGTGAGAATGGGTGTAGATAGATGTGACCCGTCACGTTTAAAGGGACCTTATCCAAACTCCAAAAATCAAAATGTTGACAAACTTGTCAGACCCGGCACGGGTCAACCAGATCCGGTATGCATAAAATGAACATAAATATATGAAGTAAGATAGGGAAAACTTTCTTGATTTAGAAAATTACATAAAAGTGTAAAGTGCGCAGACAGACTAGGGTAGATATTTTTCACACTTTCTATAAGGTCTCTTTTAGCGTGACAGGTCTCAAATAGAGGATTTGTATAAGAAAATAACTCAAAAGGGGTCAAAAGGACAAAATGCTTGTTATCCTTGCAATATTTTTCAAAACGTTTTCTATTAGGGACGTCCAAAGTAGGTCTTGTTTGGGAGATGGTTAAAATTGGACCAAACACCAACATTGAAGACTGAACTTTATTGAAAGAGACTGCTCGATGCCTTAGAAGAATAAGGTCTTAAGTGGTACATACGACCTTTTACGATGCATACATTTTTTGAAAGGGCATTTCAAGCTCTACATATGGTGCAAATTTCATAGACATTTGAACTTGTCATGCTGACCAATTAGGCTATAGAAAAAGGTCGTTTGTTCTTTTTTCCTTTTGAAATAAAACTGTTTTTTTTTCCAAGTTTTCTCAAAACTATGTTTTTTCACTTACGACCTTCTTCTTCTAAGGCATCGTGCTGATGACACACAAATAATAAAAGTCGAAACAATGATTGAATTTGGTCGTAAGTATTGAAGGAAAAGGGAAGGGGAAGCTTGTTAACAGCAATCCGCTCTTTTTCCTCAATGTCTTCATACGGCTTCTTCATATATGTACGTGGTGTTAAAATCAAGAATGGGTCCATCTCTCCCAAGAATATGCAACATTTGTCACAAATAGATCTATTTTGCTTTTGAAACAATTTAAAAATGAAGAACATAATATTTTAACTAAGTAATGTCTACTTTTCTCTAGATACGTTTGCCAAGCTTTCCCTGTTTGGGAGGTATGGCTCAGTAAGGCGAGGACATTAAGACTACGTAGGTATGAATTTGATGTCCCGAGGAGACAATTCATGAGAAATAGAGACAATATTAATGCAAAACTCAGCAAAAGACGAACATTATTATTTTCTATTTCTTACGATATTAGGATTCACGTCTTCACAAGCGACCTTTAACAAATAAGTGTGGCTCGCAAGGATCGAGAGAGAAAAAAAAAATAATTACGACAACAATACACCAGCTTTATTTTCAACAAATATTGATGCAATATGAAAACACAGTATAATAAGTGAACACCATCTATTCTGGCATCAACATAATATATAAACCTTTTCCCAACGACAAAATTTAGGCCAGTCCAATTTCAAAATTGTTACAGACAACACATGTGTTTACACAATGTTGACAAGCGGCCATAGGAGAAAATATTGTATCAGCATTTTCTTCCCCCCAATGTTTTCAAATGTCTCCTTTACTGCACACATCAAAATCTTGGCCAGGTCTTGTGTGGGAAACGGTTATTTAGTGTGAATTGGTTCAACAAAAATAAACATTTGACCACCCATATAAAGACGTTAGACCTGCCAGTAATACCCGAAAGGGGAGTTAGGCTGTATATATAGATAGATATTGTCAAGCAAGATTAACCCGGGGCATCTGCATAATTATGTAATGACCCCACTTCGGCAATGTTTTGTTAAGACGCCCAACTAACAGACTTTGCAAACTAAAATTAAGTTGTCCCGGGTGAATGTTTACTACCATGTGAATAAAGAATAACAGGGCAAGGGTCAGTATTACTAACGATCGTACGTTTGATTTTTGCATAATTACTTGTAACAACAGCCCTGATTGGCTCAGTCGGATTTCTCGTGCAATCAGATGTATTGTTACACAGTTTACACAAAAACTTGATCGTAAGATGTTTAGTAATACGGGGCCCAGATCTTTATTGAAACTTAAGCATACATAGCTCATCGTTTACAATATACAAATATTAACATGCTGCGTTGAAATGACATATGATAATAATAACAATATTGAACAATCAATCGGAACTCAAATGTAACATTAAAAGGTGAGACTGTTTACTAGATTTTTGTTCTATGTTTGGAGAAAGGAGTAATCAATCGTTTGTCTGTCTTAATTTAAATGCTTTTGGACAGTATAACGACACATTATTAAGGATAGTTCTCTTGTAAGAATTTAAAAGCTGTACAAATGTTAACATACTTGGTCTAATTGTATAATAACATCTTTCATTGCGTTGATGAAATAAATGGTTGCTGTAATAACGAAAACGTTCTTATAAAACGAACAACAATATTAAGATAGAAAGACAAAGTAAAGAATTCATAATGACCAATAGGGGCCTACATGTCAAACATATGGAACATATCGAGACGTTTACTTTGTTGCTCATTTGACGATCTCATCAAGCGACAACCGGACTAAATACAGATCAGCAAATTATGTAGTATTCGCTCAAAGCAAAGTATACAAAAAAGAATAAGAGGTATAGAGGATGTGTTATAGAGAATCCGAGTTTTCTCTAATGAAATTCGCTCTTTGATATGTTGATGTCGCTCATTTAGATGAGCGACATCAACATATCAATTAGCGAATTTCATCAGAGAAAAATCGGATTAAGATCATATAATATCAAGAAATTTGATACATCTAGTCAGTGCTTAAATAATAATCACGGAATATGTTATGAATGCTGAGAACGAAAGGAACATTACTGATAGTGGATACCGGCCAGAGGACATCTACAATGTGGACAAGACAAGCCTTTACTTCCGTACTCTTCAAGACAAAACTCTCTGTGAGCGTCTTTAAGAGTTCAAACAGGGCAGAAAAGACACACTGCGACCGTGTACTGTAAAATGACCAGGGACGGAGAAACAATTAAATTTAGTTATCGGACAATGTAGAAAGCCTTTGTGATTCAAGAATGTAAACACTGGCAACTTAACTGTTCCATGGAGATGGAAAAAAAGTTTGGATGAAAGAAGAAAATTATACATTGACCCGATTAAAATCATCAAAAATCGGGTGAGAATGTTCAACGCCATGTTCTTTTATTCTTTGAAAATGCTACGTCACACAAACGTTAAGCTACAGTTTCAACCTAAGAACACAACATCCGTATCACAGCTGCTGGACACGTTACAAAAACAACAGCTGATACGTTCGTTGCTAGGTAAGATTGAGTATGACGAAAAAGTGCGAGAAGAGAGTTTCTTCTAGAGTGTGGTCATTGTGAATGCAATAAGAATCATTAGTGCAGCAGTCAACGATATAAGGGGCCAATTGTTTTCAAAGACTAGAATAGTTTCTCCAAAAGACCAAGAGCTTGACAACGGTGGGCGCGTTGTGTGAACTTACGAGAGGAACGACGGCGAATGCACCCAAGAGAAGACATAGAAGAGGAGGCAGCTGTCAAAACACCCCCATTGTCCTAGTTAATAGAGAAATAAGTCAAGACTTAGGAAGTGATCTAATAATTGTATTACGTGAACATAGAGACAACATTGAGGATATCATTGATTATGAAAATGTAAAAGACGAGGACACAGAGACAGACTCGCATGCAGCAGTTAAATCAAAGAGAGAGACATGTACTGTTTATGTCTTAATCTATCGTTTATTGTGTCTACTATAGATCGTGCTTATGCACGTCTTGAAAAACTACACACGACTTAACGTATGTCTTCAGTAAAGCAGACGAGCATTGGTTTTTTTTAATGAAGACCTTGTAATTCACCAAATAAGAATTGAGACAATGTTTTTCGGGTTTTTGTTTTTGTCTTCATGTTATCAAAGGCGTATTTTATGGACGCCAAACCCAGGACTTGATTGTGTAATGGTTAATTCTTAACTCAATTTCTAATACTCCCTAAGTTTGATTTAACCCTTTCCCAAACAAGACCTGGTTTTGACATCCCTAATAGAAAAGGCTTGGGAAACATTGAAACAAAAGAAGAAACTGCTGATAACCAGCAGATAACCAGCAGTTTCTCCTTTTGTCTCAATATTTACTGTGGCATATTGTACCAAAACACTACCTTTAATAACATCCATTTTGTCAATTGTGGCAGTTTTTGAGATGGATCACCCTAAAATCTTGTCGTTTGGGAAAAGGTTAAGACTAGTCCAACTTTGAAGCTGCTGGAAACAACAAATTGAAGACTGATAAAAAAAATGTCGTTTTGTTCATTGTACAGTGACATAGAAATTATTGATGGAAAATAAGAAATTGAAAATCAACAATTTCTTCATTTATCTCATGTTTTGCTACACGTTCTCTTAGTGAGGATTCAATAATCGAATCTTGTTTTGGAAAGAGCTATTGGGTCAACTATATATGATTATCATTATGAAAATATTTCTTTAAAAAGAGAACACTTTTGAAAACTCGCCGATACAGTATTTGTAAATAAAGATGATTTGTTTACTGATCCCGGAATATTAATCATTTGGACGACAGAATAGGCAAAAACCAACCTGTGCATACAGTCTGATCCTTGTCCATACAACCTGCGCATCATTTTGGAATCTTAATTCTACTGAGAAAAAGTTTTTCAAACATAAATTAAATGCATGAAAATGTTTTCTGATGTAATCAATGGTTTGATTGATAAACACTTTGGAAGTGAATCATTGTCAGCATCACAAATGTTAAGAGAAACCGTGATAAAAAAAAGACATGGAAAACGGTCTATCTAACATTGATAATTATAAAATAATGCAGCCGCCGTCATCATTATTACTTTGTTGCTCTCTTAGTTTCCGTTCGTATTCCAGCTCCGCCTGCAGTTTAGTCAGCCTCTTTTCCTTCTCTCTATTATCAGCTGTAATCTCTTCCAGCTGGGTATTCATTCTATTCATACTATCTTTCATGTCCTCGTCTCGTAGCCGCTGAGATTCTTGCAGTCTTCCAAGCTCTTGTTCATATCTATCCTGAACCTGACGTAGATTTTCGCTTTGTACCCTGGATAATTCCTGCATTCTTTTCTCCGATATATCATCAAGACGAGCTCTTTCATTAGCAAGTTCTTTTGTATGAACTTCACGTAGTTTTTCAAACTCTTTATCATGTTGAGATTTCATGTCAACCATCTCTTTGTAAGCTTCTTGCATTTTCTTTTGAACCATTGCTTCTCTTTCTTCTGCCCTTTTCTTAGACTCCCGTTCCACTGAAAAACACAACGCACTAATTTCATTAGCTTCATTACTTAAGGGATCATATCCATCAGCGTTTGTCATAGAACAGGTTATTCATGCAAAAGCCAATTGTCACAATAGGGCAATTACTAAGTCAAGGATAAAAGAAAATTGACCAAAGTTAAGTTGCCTGTTAAGAACTAGCAAATAAAATCATAAACACATTTCTTTGACACTTAACCCGTTTTCTGTAAATCTCTATAAAACAGTCGTTACCGTAAATGTGAAACTCAGTGAAACTTTTTACATCACAAAGTATTGTATTATCTACTTACGATGGAGAACTTTCTCCTTTTCCGTAATTGTTTGGTCGGACTTCAGCACTGCCTCCGATTCGTTCTTCATGTAGTGGACATACGCTACATAGGCTTCATTTTTCTACAAAAAAATAAGAAAGAGTGTTTTTGGGCTTATGATAAACATGTATGAAAAACTAAAACAACAAACCAGTAAGTTTATAAGAAGACAAAACAGGATTTCTTTGTAATCTTACAATAATAAATTATTTATTTCATGCAAATGTTAAGGTATGAGTATTGTATATGGAGCAGCACCTACCATTACTCCAAGTCCGCCAGTTTGATCATACGTTTGTTTCAGTGCCTCCCTGTCTTTGTTGTAGAGTTCATAACCGCCAGGTACAGCATATACCCCGGCATTGATCTTGGATGAGATGGTGGCATGAAGACTTCGTAATGTTTTATCACAGCGCTCTCTTGATTGCTCTTCGTTCATGGACACAAACCTCTCGTATTCTTCTTTTACACGTTTCTAAAAAAATAAGTATACTTCATAAGTTAAGCCATTATTTGCTATAATACTAGTTCAGTTCTCCTAAATCGACTTAAATGTCGTCAGAAATCAGAAATCTATATTTTTTACATTTTCTTATCTATTTCAATTGAAGAGTCGAAACCAGAAGTATTTTGCAATGTTGGAATGGTTAAGTAGCAGGAAAATGCCGTATGTTCTATAATAGATGTTTGTTTGCCTATTTACCACCCGTACTTCGATTGATGAAAGAGAATTAAATAAAATATGTAAAAGTTGCAGACTAGCTTTAGGTTGACATTAAATGAAACATTTATCTAGCTAGAATTAGACATGCACAAGGCTTCTACCCGAATGTTGCATCTGCGCCGCTTCATATTGTTCTTTGCTTTACCAATTGCCCTTTTCAACATTATACCATAATTAACTTATTTATACGCACATTTAAGGAGAAAACACTTACATCCAGTTTCAGTTTATATGTGTCATCATCATCCATTACTCGTCGTTTTAAGAAATGACCGAACGCAACACCCTTGCTTCTCAAGTGTACATCTCTGAGCTCTTGTTCTGTCTGTGTTGGCAGTTTAGCATCTCTGGACATCTCATGACAGTAGATACTCATCGCCTCCTCCACACCAGTTTCATTTTCAATCATGGCCATGGACCTTAGAGCACTTTGTATACAGGGTATGGCGCCTTGTCTGATAGCGTCAATGTAGCTTTGGGCTAAGTTACAGAACACTGAAACAGCATGAAAGAGTTATGAAAAGTTTATTTTAATTTTACGTTCAATTCAAAAACTTCCTGTAGATCTTTAATCAAATCGGGATTTTTCATTATTCTAGACTGGATTTAGATCATTGAATGTGTTATAATATTTTGCATATGTCTATCTATTTTCTGGATGAGTCGACAAACAAAACTGCCCTAAATATGGCACAATGATATATTGACAGATTCACGCACGTGCTTTATTTGTCGATTATTGATAAAAAACGTTACGCGTATTCGTTGAAAGAAACACCAAACATTAGTTTTACAACAAATGTTTTGATAGAATATCGCATACGTACAGACTGACAAGGATCCATATTTTTTCACACTTCACAGATGGTTCATTTTATCCTGAAGAATCACATAATTTTATGTAACTAGGTTAGGTTAACATACCAATTGTCGAACCATTTATATCTGGATAACGTTGCTTTTCAACGAAAACCTCGTAACTGCTGCTTAAAACAAGCTGCAGTTACGATGTTTTCGTTGACAAGCGAGTATAACTTACTTCGTCCTGTCACAGGTGTTCCATTTTTCAGCTTCATGGGGGCCGTCTGGTTGTGAACGTAGTCAAGGAATCTATTTGTATCCTCCACAAAATCTGGGTTCAGATCAGAATCTATGAGGTCTTCAAGGGTCTTCAGTTTACCACGGGCTGCCGGCCATCCGAACACGAAACATTTTCTCTTCTTAAAGTATTTTCGAATACACAGACGAGGTTCGTTGAACCTTTTTGGAAAAAAAGTATGAATAAATACATTAAATGTTTCATAAATTTCATAACTTTTTCATGAAAATATCAAATTACGCCGAAAGCATAGGCAAGACTCAACGATGTAAACTAATGTGCAGAAGACAATATAATAAGTTAGATCTGAAGCAATTGTGTACATATGCACAATATATTTGCTAAATTATATTCAAAGAAAATCAAAACTTGCTGATTATCGTTATCAGCTATATTTTCATAATTATGCTCTCTCAATGCTCAAACAGAAGTCAATTATTGTCCAGCAAGATTAACCCGGGACAACTTAATTTTCGTGCGCTAAGTCCGTTAGTTGAGCGTCTTAACAAAACAATGCCGAAGTGGGGTCATTACATATGCAGATGTCCCGGGTTAATCTTGTTGAACAATACTTTATGATCATTTGCAGTTAAGGTTTGACCTTTATCGTTTATTATAAAGTTGTCTTGTTTAAACAACACTCATTAAACAGTTTAACAGTAAACATTTCCAAACTAACGTCATCAATTTCTATCTTGTCTCAAAGTTTTATGTGCATCATTTTACACCAATTTTATCTTTATCTCATCCAGATTGTCGTCTGAAGCAGCTGTAAAATTTGAACTTTCCGTTTCTTTTTGTCATTTATAAAAAAGGACAATTTGTCGCTTTTCAAAAGAAACCTCGTAACTACAGCTTTAAACAAACTGTACATAGTAACGTGGATTTTGTTGAAAATCAACAGATTCACGGTGTTTAATCACGTGACTCAGAATTTCCGATAATCTTCAATATCCCTTTTTTAATACTTGACCAATTTGAATTCGGCTTGCAGCAGAGAAGTAGGAAAATGTCAGGAATAACATGGTCGTGGTAGATTTTTAAAAAAACAACTGATAAAAAAGTTATTGAAGATAAACCAAAATTTTGGTTTATCTTAAATAACATTTTTATCAGTTGGTGTTTCAAAAATCAACCACGTCCATCTAATGCGTGACGTCTGTCCACAGTCTCTGTTTCAAACCGAATTCAAATCGGTCCTGTATTAACAAAGTTATTGAAGATATTCAGTAATTATTGCATCACGTGATTATCCATTGTACCTCTGAACGTCCTGACTATCCCCCTCCTGAGCTTTCAAACAGTAGTCGAGGTATTCGTCCGGCGTTATCTCGTTACCATCCACCTCAAGATCGAGTGTAAAATCTCTCAGAGTCAGTATAAACTCCGGGAAATAAACGTCAAAATCAGCATCACTAGACGCAGATAGACTACCCTCGGCTGTTTTGATGTTCTTTGACATTTCAGTGATAAAAATGACAATAGGTTAAGGTAGGTAATAATAATTGTGTAAATAAAAGTAGTTTGTAACATTTAAAAAAGTAAACCATTTAAAAGGATATAGATCTATATTTAAACGTAGATATATCTAACAAATTCCATGTCGCAAAGAAAAATGAAAATCGTTTTCGATGCACTCTGAACACCATAAAATTTAAATTGGATGAGAAATCGTGGGTCTTGTCAATTTACGTCTTTTGTCTATGTTTGAACTACGAATTTAACAAAGTTAAGTTTATTTTCATTTCCTTGAACTAATACAACATCCGTTTGTTTAGTATAGGATATATCGATTGCCATTTTTGGAAGCAAATTTTGCAAAATTTGCTTCTCTTAGCAGCCACCTGTCTCTGCACTTTACCATTCTCTGCATACCACACAACATCTTCCGGTCCTCCTCACTATAAATAGTTCTATCAAAAGCAAAGATTAATGAGGTAACAGTCATTCGAATATTCAATATGTAAGCCTGAAGTTATGTGTAGATATTGAGTTGTGTGACTGAAAATGAAACATTCAATTAATCATGTCTCTAAGAGAGGAAAAGATCGACGTAGTAATTTGCTTTATTATGGTTCAAAGATCAGTCCAATTGCCTTCCTTGTAAATGGGTCAGTCCAGTTTACTGAGCTATGAAGTATATTCAAAGCTTACACAAACGATTAATATGCATGAAGTTGTGCTAAAAATAGATAGAACTCCAGCATGGAATCAAAGTATTCAAGGTAATCTAGATAATCAAAGTACCTACGAATCAAAGTATACGAGGTATTCAAATGGATAATCAAAGTACCTAATCAAAGTACTCTACTTCTGACCCCGGTTTCCCGAAAAAAAACTTAACTTGTACGTTCTCGTGCTCAAATCTGAGCACCGTGCTCAAATCGCATGAAATCCATGTGAACTTCAATGAAATACCCTTCAACGTTGGAGAGTATCCCTTTGAAGTTGAGCATGTTCTCATGAGAATATACTTAAGTTTTTTCGAGAAACCGGGGCCTGGACTGGCCTACATTTTTTAACAAGAGCTGTCACTGTAAGATGACAATGCCCCCGACACCGCTTTGATTTTAAATTATGGCCAATCTATGTTCAAGGTCAAGGTTATCCAGGGGTCAAGGTCACCAAAGTATGTGCCTACAGAAAGGTAATGTACCAAGGAATGTTGTGGTGAAGTATGAAGCGAATATGTTAAGTAATAAGGAAGTTATGGCCAATGTTAAAGTTTTTGGACGGAATGACGGACAGACGGACGGACAGACAGACGGACAGACAGACGGACGGACGGACGGACGGACAAGTCAAATTTATGATGCCTCCCTATCGGGGGCATAAAAATTTGCTTCCAAACAGTACTGTCAGTACTTTGATTGAGCTATTGCCCTTTGTTGTTTTTACCCTTACATTTTTGTCAGGAATATGTCTCCTATACAATAAGCGCTAGCAATTTCAAACTTTGTAAACTGATAGATCTCATTAAGGAAAAGTGTCATGGTCAAGAATCGTTACTCTACCACGCCCACTTTTTGAGTTTTTGCCCTTTGTTTTTTACCTTTATATTTTTGTCCGGAACATAACTCAAAAAGCATGAATGCTAGCATTTTCATACTTTGTACACTTATAGATCTCATTAAAAAGTGTTATCTTTAAGAACCATTACTGGGCCACGTCCACTTTTTGAGTTATTGCCCTTTGTTGTTTTTACTCTTACATTTTTGTCAGGAATATGTCTCCTATACAATAAGTGCTAGCAATTTCAAACTATGTAAACTGATAGATCTCATTAAGGAGAAGTGTCATGGTCAAGAACCGTAACTCTGCCACGCCCACTTTTTGAGTTTTTGCCCTTTGTTTTTTCACCCTTATATTTTTGTCCGGAACATATCTTCTAAATCATAAGTGCTAGCAACTTCAATCTTTGTACACTTATAGATCTCATTGAGGAAAAGTGTAATGTTTAAGAACCGTTACTCTGCCACGCTCACTTTTTGGGTTATTGCCATGCGTTGCTTTTACCCTTACATTTTTGTCCGGAACATATCTCCTAAACCACAAAAGCCGTCAGAGACGGACAATGCTCCCCGAATAAGGCATTGTCACAATAAATATATGCCATGCAGAGCTAATATAAAGCTAACAAATGTTAAGCCCCCTTTTTCCATGACATATTTTGTATACGCAAATTTTAAATAGTTTATTGTCAAAAGCATTTGATTTGCTACTCAAATATGAAATTTCATCAAATTCTGACCATTAGACTAGGAAAAATTAGAGAAAAACTGTATTTAGCCTTAAGTCCCCTTTTCCCATGACAAAGGCCTCAAATCCAAAAACCGGGAAAAGTACATCGGCATTTTGTCATAGGGAGTTCACATGGTAAGTTTCATTTGATTTGGCCCAAGGGTTATGGAGAAATCGCTTCGGACGGACGGACGGACGGAATGACGGACGGACGGACGGACGGACGGACAGACGAAGCGGCGACTATATGCTCTCCCTTCGGGGAGCATAATAAGTGCTAGCAGCTTCATTTTTACACTTATAGATCTCATTCAGGAGAAGTGTCATATTCAAGAACCCTTACTCTGCCACGCTCACTTTTTGAGTTATTGACCCTTGTTGTTTTACCCTTACATTTTTGTCCGGAATATGTCTCCTAAATCATAAATGCTAGCAACTTCTAACTTTGTGCACTGATAGATCTCATTGCGAAGAAGTGTCATATTTAAGTGTAACTCTGCCACGCCCACTTTTTCAGTTATTGCCCTTTGTTGTTTTTACCCTCACGTTCTTGTCTGGAATATATCTTCTAAGCAATAAGTGCTAGCAACTTTAAACTTTGTACACTGATAGATCTCATTGAGTAGAAGTGTCATGTACAAGAGTATTTTTTGAAGGTGAGCATGTTCCCGTGAGAATATACTTTAGGGGTTTTTTTTTTCGAGAAACCGGGGCCTGGACAGGCCTACATTTTGAAAAATTTGCTTCCAAACAGTACTGTCAGTACTTTGATTCTTGACATAAGAACAACTTCGCAGGACAAAAGGATACTTCAGCTTGTTAAGAGCGTCGTCATCGAAAGCCCCGAAAGTGTTGTAAATAAGCGTACTGCTCAGCAAAGTGGCCAAGGTGAATATCTGGTTGTCATTGTTACGGTCACCCTTGAGAAAAGCAAAAAGATGTTTTCATCAGAGCAACGAATAAGCGTAGGTAAGGGCATTCTTTTTTTCGAATCAACGCCTTATGTTGTGGGTACTCATTTCATCAAACGAGTACCCACATAAGAGGGTTTGATGAACATTTAATGAACTTTTGCATTTCGAAAATCCATTTACCACTACTCTGCATCTCTGTTTCATAAATGAAATCTTACTGACTCCTGAGTCCTGACAATGTTTTAAATAATCACGAGGCACACACATTGGACTTTAAGAACGGCAAATTACTTTTATAGGATGTAAGATAATGACGAAACGAAGAAAATGCTTGATACTCTGTTCTGTATATCTAAACTTCGTGTGTATCGAGTAACAATGAAACAGGAGATATAAGTCGTTACATTAGTGTAATGTTGTTACACATAAGAATTACCCATCTTTAATCTAAACCGGTGTATATCGGGAAACACGCTTAAATATAACAAGAAAGACAACCCATAAGATGTGTTTTAAATTTAACATGAGTTGCCTGTCTTATATGCGAATCGGAAAAGGACTTGTAAACTTTCCGAAACGGGTGATTTCTTATCTAAAATTCGAAATAATGAAAATCATTAAAACACCAGAGAATAAAATGGAGACAATGAACAAAAATTCCCCCCTTTTCCTTCCTTGCTTCAGTGCTACACGTAGACGTTAACCCTTTCCCAACCAAGACCTGGTTTTGACGTCCCTGTAAGAGAGTACTTGGGAAAACCTTGATACAAAAGAAGAAAATGCTGATAATCAGCATTTTCTCCTTTTGTATCAATGTATTCTGTGCCATATTGCACAAAAAAATCATATCTTTAGTATTTTCCATTTTGTCGGCTGCAATATCTTTCATATTGGACCTCCCTAAGTTTTTGTCGTTTGGGAAAGGGTTAAATGTTACCTTTCTGATATCCCCTAGTCCCTCTGTATCGAGTAACAACAACGCCTGATCCCGGTATACAGGGTGATCCATACACCACGCCCAGATACCTTTAGTCTTAGACTGTATAGACGAACCTAGCGGAAAACCTACAACACACAACCAATCATTCATTGATCAAACATACATGAATTGCAGTTGACACTTGTTACATCGATATAAGCTCGAATAATTCGAGGCATTTTACGAATGAATCGTTATAAATTCCAACCAGAGAGGTCCGAATTTGAAAATGTCTATTATCAAAAGATGATAACTATAATTGTGAAATATGTCATTTGTGTATACATTGCAGATTGGAGTCTCGTTTATTTTGAAGTAATTATGACGGTTCATACAATATCGTCACAAAGCAAAATTACAGATATTCATTTAAGAGAGGATAATGACTTCAAGGAGAAAATTATATTTCAAATCCAAGGTTGTCGGCACTCATTGAAATACTGTCATCGAGAGGATTCAAATGAGTACTCACAATATTGGGTTGAACACATAAATTTTAATCAAATTTAGAAAACGTTCACACCCACGTATATGTAGCTCTGATACATACCCTTGTATTTTCCAGCTATTCTAGTCAGTAGGTAGGACTTCCCGGTTCTATACAGGCCTGCTATAGAGATCACGTGTAACTGTTTTGTGACGGACGTCAGTTGATCCATCACGTGACCATCGAGACAGAGTTTCCCGGATGTAGGGTCCGTGTATATCAGACATTGTGGTGATTCAAACACGGACATGTTTGATTCCTTGCTTCTGAAAATATTCCGAATTTTGTTGTAAATTGTTTACTAAAACATGTGATACAGGGTGTCCCAAAATATGTGTCCCCATTTTAAACATCTATGAAATTGGCAAATATTGTCACTGAGTAAAATTAGTTACATAAGTATGAAGGGGATATGAAGTTTTGTTTGATATATAGAACATCTATATTTACTTTGAAATTTTAGTCCACATAACGTTTTAAAAAATATGTCATTTTAAACTGTTTTGCCAAATGACGTCAACGACGTCATCTTTTTCATTTAACAAAGTTTCTTTTTCCAAGCTAAGATGATCAAATTGATCCTTTCAATTTTATCTTCCATAACCATTGTGGCTTAAATAGATACAGTGAAAGTCTTAACATCATTTAATTTTGAAGGGATGAAAATAATCATAAGAACTAGAGTTCAAAATGAGGAAAGATGTTGTTTCACTGAAAATTTGGATGATGGTGCAAATGGTGCTTTAAACGGAGACTCATTTTAAACATCTATAACATTGACAACCTATTGTTATCAGATAACATCAGTTACATAGGTAAGAAGCGGACATGATGAAGTTTTGTTTGATATTTAAAACATCCATAGTTACTTTCCTAATATGTTAAACAACATGCTTTAAGAAAAAGTTTGTCTCTGCAAAAACGATCCCCCTTTACAGCACCATTTGCACCAGCATCTAAATTATCAGTGAAACAACATCTTTCCTCATTTCGAACTTAGTTCTTGTGATTATTTTCACGACTTCAAAATTTAATGATGTTAATTAAGACTCTCACTGCATCTATTTAAGTCACATTGGTCATGGAAGACAAAATTGAAAGGATCAATTTGATCATCTTAGCTTGGAAAAAGAAACTTTGTTAAATGAAAAAAGATGACGTCGTTGACGTCATTTGGCAAAATAGCTATAAATGACATATTTTTTTAAAATGTTATGTGGAATAAAATTTCAAAGTAAATATAAATGTTCTATATTTCAAACAAAACTTCATCATGTCCTCTTCATACCTATGTATTTAATTTTACTCAGTGACAATATTTGCCAATTTTATAGATGTTTAAAATGGGGACACATATTTTGGGACACCCTGTATCTGATTTAGACGTTCATATAAAAATAAGTTTGGATATAAGTATTCAGACAAACAAGTTCATGTGACCCAATACGCTTACAATCACGTGACTTTGTTATGATATGCTCTCCTAGCTTACGTTAACAAAATCACTCGATAAGAACACATTTTTTTTTCAAATTTTAAATCAAATACTTAACCCTCATTATTGAGATACGTACCATTGGATACGGCGTACTCTTCGGTTTATTTTGATATCAAAATCTTCACTCAAATCCCTCCCAAAGCTGAGAACATTCGTTCAAATTGCAAACATTTTTAAGAAAATATATCACGACATTCTAAAATACTTTGCACGAATGTTCTCAGCTTTGACAGGGATTTGAGGGAAGATCAAAATAGACCGGAGAGTACGACGTATCTAATGGCACGTATCTCAATATAAAGTGTAAAGAAAAATGTGTTCTTACCGAGTTGTTTTGTTTACAAAAGGTAGGAAAGCATATCACAACAAAGTCACGTAATTGCTGCCTGTGTCAATGGCCCACAGAGCGTCCTATTAAGTGTGACAGGTAACAAATGATTTTTTCTTCTTCCTAAAACGAGTCTTCTTAAAGGTTTGGGACACGTGGTGTTAATATGAAAATTCTTTAAGTGAGCCTATGAAATGTTGATTGCTTTTCTATAAGCGAGTGATTGAACTAGAGTGTTCTGTCATTTCTATTTTGTTAAAATCTTGATTACCGCTGTTAAATACTATTTCATGAACTCGTAACATGTACTGAACGATCTTTCAATTGCGATTTTTCTATGCGTACACACCATTTACCTTAATTTGATGAAAGGAAAACAATACTTTACTGTTCATAGATTATCAGCTTAACATAAACGATAAATAAGGCGTATCAGTATGTTGACCCTTCCCTAAACGACAAAAAATGTGCTGTAGAGACGAAAAGTGGATGTTGACTTATTCAGGAATATCTGAGACTTATATTCCTTTGCATAAATATTTTCGACTCGTTTTCTAATAGGGAGGCATGCCTTGTTTTGAAAAGGGTTAACCCATTTTCGCACAGCTTTCAAGGATTTCTTTATTTGAAGTCTTGTGGTCGGTATGTTCTTTAGAAGTACTTTTTAATCCCAAGCTTTGTACAGATTATTTCATGGAAAGTACATGTCTATGGGAAATTTAGCTATGACATGATAACAAAGGTGTTGAAACCAGCATGAATCATTTGCAAACAAACGAAATAATCTTTTATGATTAATCACCTGAATAAATCATCACAAAATCTTCCTGTTTCAACAAATATTTCAGTCAATGTCGCTTTTATTTCCTTTAACCTTTGATCTCCCTATTAAAGGTAGGAAGAATAACCAAACACCTAATAATGGTATACCTCACGATAACTGACCTGGCAGAGCATCTTAGCCTATTGGCTAGGGCTTCTCTGCCAGGTCAATTATCGTGAGCTATATCTATCAACCGGCATAGATGGCAACGACAACATATCATCTGAAATCACTTTTTAAACTTTTCCCAATGTCATGATTTGATATGTCAAATTCTAAAGGATGTGTACTATAGATAGACAACGACCTGTGAATGATCAAAGATCAGCGAGTCTAAATTGACGGGGTAAGAGGGATTTCGAATTATAAAAATGTGTGACTCGAACACGTATCCTTGTAATAAATAGACGAAGTACTGTCTGGATACAGCCACTGAACTCACACGGCATCGCGGACAGCACGCAATACATGTAATTGTTCGCTTTTGTTCAGTGGAAAATAGGCACTCCTCCCTATTCACATGTATTGGAATATACCGTAACCTTTCTTCACGGCTCACGACTCGATGTCTATTTATAGTACATCGTTGGTGGGGGGGGGGGGGTCAAAACCGCGTAACTACAGCTTGAACAAGCTGGAGTTACGAGGTTTTGACTCCACACCGACGACATGGCTGCAGATGCCGTTATAACAATAATGGTTGATTTTTAGGAAATGGTGCACACTTGATTTTATTGTAAAGGTAAACAACATAAGAGTGTGCAAACAAAAAAAGAAAGAAAGCATATCTCCATTAAGTCTATTTTTTTAAATAAGATAATTTCTAGACAGAAAGTGTGTGAGACAACAATCGCAGAAAATCTTAAATAATGTTAATATGTAACCGCATTGAAAATTGGTTTAATCAGAGAATACGAAAATACGGGATTAGTATTATGTGTGTGGTGTGCATTAACCGAAGCCTAGAGGTCAGAGGTTAGTCTACTACCGGATGTTGTGGACTGGAACGAGTGATTAGCCAATCAGCGGCCAGGGTCGTTTCCCGCGTGTTGGAGGCGTGGCCTGTATTTAACCAAGCCGCTGGAAGCCGCTCTCTCTCTTGGTGTTTGACTGCGTACTACGCTAGACGTTGTGTTAGAGGGAAGCTATAGTGCCGGCACTATATCTACCAGCTCTAAGGCTAGAGGTAAGTGTCCGTATACATCTATTCGGCTTCACAATAACTGGCGCTCGACTGTTCCGAACAATAAGTGTGCATTGCCGTCCGCTTAAAATTGGGTTTTCAGTCGGTGTTTTTTTTCTTGCTTGTTTGTTTATTTTTTCTTCCCATTTCTTTCTTTTCCCTAGCGGTAGAGATATTCTCGCATCCAATAGGCAAAGTTAGGAATTTTATTGCTGTTTCTCAGCAATATTTCGTTCTGTGTTCTGGCAGTAGTCAAATTTTTGAATTGTCAAATTTGTCTTCTGCTCGAGCACATGCTAGGGTCGCCATTTTGAATTTTCAATCTCGCGGCCATTTTGGATTGAAAAGTGGTCAAGGTCAAGCTGATTTGCATATTTAGTGAGTAATTTTCCGTTGTACTATTTTCGTTGGTACTCATTTTTTTTTTTCTTTCTTTTTCTCTCAATATTTTAAATTTAGATAGGTTGTAAAATCTATTCTATATTTATTCGTACTCAATTATTTGCATGTCAATTTGTATTTTGGGCTTCTTTTCTGTTCAAACTGCATTCTCGTTGTGTTGTGTTGTCAGTGCTTCATGTTTTGTTTGTAGTCAATTTTTACTCCATAAATTCAAAGGATTCAGTTTGTCGAATCGGTAATTGTCAAAATGGACCATAGAGTCTTAATTAATTATGCCTCTAAGAATGAATTAAAGGAATTACCGGGTGTTGGTGACAAAAAGGCTGACTGCATTATTAAATTTCGAAGTAAGCAGCCCATCAATGCCGAGAATATTTGGGAGATTCCAGGTTTTACAATGTCTGATGATTTGTGGGGTCAGATTGATTTAATGCAATTTCCTCCAAATCCATTCGGTCTGGGGTCTTCTAAATTTGAATCGTCTGGGGCAAAACAAAAAGTTAGCAGGCGATTGTCTGATCCTGTTGGGAGTAAGGTTGAGAAGAGTGCCCAGAGTGCTCAGGGTGCTCGGAGTGCTCAAAGTTTGAAAGAGGACAGGTTCATGGAGGCATTGACTGCATTGATGCATAGTCAGCAGGATAGTCGGGTGGCTCTTCAGGCTATATTGGAGGATAGGCAGAAGAAAAGTCATAAAAGTGCAGGTGAGACTTTTGATAATAAATTGCTTAATGTCCCCAAAACTATGCTTTACGATGGTTCATCCAACTTTTCTTTGTTCATAAAACGCTATTATTGTTTTTGTGAGTAGATGGGTTGGAATCATGACATGGCAAGGCGGGAGGGCCTTCTCTGGGTGCTGATGGGTAAAGCTGCAGAATTTTACTCAAATTTAATTGAGGTGAGTCCTGCAATTACATTTATAGAAGTGGAGCGTAGGCTGGCCCTTAGATTTGGTCGGAATGATATTCCGGAAAATCTGATGGCTCAGTTTATGACAGAAGTGCAGCACCCTGATGAGAGTTTGGAAGAGTGGGCGGATCGTATTCATGATCTGGCTACTCGCGCATATAAAGGGTTTCCTGCAGATAAAACCATGTCTCTGGCTGTCACGAGATTTTGCCAAGGTTGCCTTGATAAAGAAGCGGGTTATCGGGTGATTTCAAACAGAAATCGTCCGGCTAATTTAGAAGGGGCAATCGCTGAAATCAAGTGGCAGCATTTGAATCATAAAGCTATTTTTGGGACTAAGGGGCAATTGGTGCAATCTGTGCAAGCGGACTCAGATGAGTCTGCGACTGTGCAGGCTGTTACCAATGCCAAGAATGATAAAAGAAATTTTGCACGTCCTCCAAGCCCGACTAATTCGGATAGAATGGCACGTTTGGAAGGTAGAATAGGGGCAATTGAGAAGAAATTGGATAGTTTGGCATCAGTTGATAAAAAGTTGGACACTTTGATATCGATGATGTCCAGACTATCTGGAATGGGTCAGAAATCTGGTCAAACCAGGGATCGCAGTCCAAGGGGGTCTTCTCCATCATCCCCCGGCAGGAGCAATTCCTGTTATGAGTGTGGTGGAGCTGGCCATTTTGCTAGAGAGTGTCCCTCTTCTAAACGGCCAAAGTCGGTAAGTTTTTGTAAGGAGGATGATTTAAACTTATCGGGGTCGGAGGATTAGGCCATAATCTGACCCAATCAAATAATGGCCAGGAATCTGTCGGTTTCGGTAATTCATTAGAGGATGATAGCTTGGTCCTTGATGCTATACTTAAAAAAGATGAGGTTAAGATATGTCAATTGAATAATTCTAGTATGTTGACAGTCCAAACATGGGTTGATGGGTTACCAATAAATGCTGTTGTGGATTCGGCAGCAGAGGTAACTATCATTTCAGATTCTATTTATAGGAGTTTAAGCCCAAAGCCAGCAACAATTAGAACGGTCAAACTGTCCACTGCAGGCAGAAATATGGATATGATTGGGTTCGTTGTGGGTCCAATACAATTGAAACTGGGTAACCAGTTATTTAATGAATATGTATATGTAGCCCCTATTGATGGTGACATGTTGCTGGGTTTGGATTTTTGTAAAAAGCATGGTATTAACATAAACATTGGCTCCAATTGTTTGGAATTGGGAACTTTGGTCATTCCCATGAAAAGTGGTGTTAAGCAGGGTTGCAGCTCAGTAGCAAAGGTAACTGTATCCAAAAGAACAGTTATACCACCTAATACAATGAAAATGGTACCCGGCAAGGTGTGTGGATGTGATTTAGACACATTTTATGCTGAACCGGTTACCGTTTCCAAATTACTAGTTGCGAAATCTTTACAAAAGACCACGGAAAAGCCAATGTTTTGTGTTATTAATCTGTCTGATAACTTTAGAACTTTGAAAAAGGATGAAGCTATTGCCAAAGTCTGTCCTTACCAATTAGTTGGTCCAATACCAGACGAGCTTGAGTCATTTGGTGTTAACAGGGTCACAAAGGGTAAGCACAGTAAGATAGAATTGCCGGAACATCTACAGGCCATGTATGACAATTCATTGGAAAATTTAACAGGGGAGCAACGGGAAATTTTTAAAAATCTATTATTTGAGTTTCAGGATGTGTTCTCGAAAAATGATTTTGACTTGGGCAATTTCACGGCTCTAGAGCACAAGATTGATACAGGTGACGCCCGCCCTATTAAGCAAAAGATGCGCCGTACTCCAATAGAGTTTGTTAATGAAGAAGAAGAGCATCTTAATAAAATGATTAATGCTGGGGTGATAACTCCTTCAATTTCTGAGTGGGCTTCTCCACCTGTGTTAATCAGGAAAAGAGATGGTAGTGTGCGTTGGTGCTTGGATTTCAGGGCCCTTAACAATGTTACTAAGAAAGACACTTTCCCATTACCCATTATAGAAGAATGTTTGGATACCCTGGCTGGTAATGAGTGGTTCTCTAAGCTGGATGCTAACTCTGCATATTGGCAGATCCCAATTGCGGAGGAGGATCAGCCAAAGACTGCTTTTATTACCAAATTTGGGTTATTCCATTTCGTGAAGTTAGCGTTTGGTTTATGTTGCGCGCCCGCAACCTTCGCTCGTGCAATCAATTTAATTTTGCGCGGATTGGTCTGGAACATTGTTCTGGCCTTTCTTGATGATATAATGGTGTTAGGCAAGTCGTTTGAGGATCATTTGTCAAACTTACGGCAAGTTTTCTTGCGGTTACGTGAGTATAAAATGAAGCTCAAACCGAAAAAATGCACATTTTTTCAGAAGAAGGTAGAATTTCTTGGTAGATTAGTGTCGGGCAAGGGTCTTGAACTTAGTGACGAGCAAGTTTCTGTGGTGAATAAATGGCCGGTCCCGAAGTCCTCTAAAGAAGTGGAACAATTTTTGGGGTTGGCTAATTATCATAGGAGCTTCATAAAGGGTTTTGCAGATCTGGCGGCTCCATTGTATGCTCTTACTGGGAAAAATGAATTTGTTTGGAATGAACAAAAAGAAGAGGCTTTCAATAAAATAAAGCAGGCTTTGACCCGTGCTCCAGTGTTAAGCTTACCAAACGGGACTGATACCTTCATTTTGGATACTGATGCTTCACAAAATGCGATTGGTGCTCAGCTGTCTCAAATACAGGGGGGTGAGGAAAGGGTAATCGCGTTTGCCAGTGTTTCTTTAACCCCTGAACAGAGGAGGTACTGTACCACCCGTAAGGAGCTCCTTGCGGTGGTCAGATTTACTCGTCAGTTCAGGCATTACTTGTTAGGAAGGAAATTTATGGTCAGAACTGACCATAATAGTCTGACATGGCTTCTGAGTTTTAAAAGTCCTCAGGGACAATTAGCTAGATGGCTAGAGGAGTTATGTCAGTACAATATGCAAGTACAATATAGACCGGGATGTAAACACTTGAATGCGGATGCTCTATCCCGAATCCCCGAGGCTGGGTATTGTGATCATTTTAGGCTGGGGCAGGATATTTCCAATTTGCCTTGTGGCGGTTGCAAGTATTGTGCCAAAGCTCATGCCAATTGGTCGACTTTTGCGGAATGTGTGGATGATGCTTTACCGTCAATTGGGAGCACACCGTCCGGAATGGGGAATCAGTCATCTCTGAAAAGATCCTTAGGCGTAAACTCGGTAGGAGAAAAGGATTTTGGCCTTGAGGGGTGGGGGTATTCCCGGACGGATCTAATTGAAGCACAAGAAAAAGATAAGTCCCTACGTCATGTTATTGCTTGGTGCAGGGATGGAAGTGAACCTCCGGAAGGAGTTTTATTCAGTTCGAGCCCTGAATCAAAGCATTATTGGATCAATAGGGAGTCCTTTTTCTTAGAAAAAGGTCTTTTGTGGAAAAAATCCATGGGACAAAATAAACGTCTGGTAGTGCCTTCAGATCTCAGGACTGAGGTCCTTAGGTTATCTCATAATATCCCATTGGGAGGCCATCAAGGTATTGCGCGCACTAGGGAAAGAGTGAAGGCAAGTTTTTCATGGTTTAGATTAGAAAAAGATGTGGAAACTTATGTTTCCAGTTGTAGTGAGTGCAATAAATATAAGAAACCTTCACGGAAAAATAGATCGGCTTTACGCTTATTTCAAGCCGGATCGCCGTTGGAAAGGGTCCATATTGATTGTTTGGGTCCACTAACGAGAACATCACGGGGAAATGAATACATTCTAATGATAGTAGATCAATTTACTAAATGGGTGGAGTGTATTCCTTTACCCTCACAATCTGCAGAAGTGACTGCTAAAGCATTGGTGGATGAATTCTGTGCAAGGTTTGGCTTTCCCTTTGAGATATTTTCAGATCAAGGAAGGAATTTTGAAAGTAACCTGTTTGCTGAATTATGCAAGTTAACAGGTATTTTCAAGACTAGGACGACACCGTACCGACCTTCAGGAAATGGGCAGGTGGAAAGGTACAATAGGACCTTAATGGACGCTGTTCGTTGCTTTGTCAAAAAATCACCGCATGAATGGGATGTTTGGTTGTCACAAATTGCAGGGGCTTTACGGGCTAGCATCAATAGACAAACCGGGTTCACTCCGAATTTGTTGATGTTGGGGCGTGAGGTCAATCTGCCGGCAGATTTAGTCTTCCCCTTAGATAAAAAGGTTTATCAGGGTCCTTCGGAATTCGTGAATCAGCTGGTTGAAGGTATGTCACTCTCACATGCTGTCGCTCGTGAATCGTTGGAATCTTCCCAGCTTCGTATGAAGCGGGATTATGATTTGAGGGTTTTTGAGCGACAATTTAACATAGGAGATGTTGTCTTTGTCTTGGACAATCCAAGTCCAAAAGGAGTGTCAAGCAAGCTGGTTCCTGTGTGGAAGGGTCCTGGGGTGATAATTGACAAATTTACGCCTTATACTTACCGTGTTAAGTTAGACAGGTCTATCATTACTGCCCATCATGATAGAATGAAGGTTTGCAAGGACAGAGCTCTCCCTTCCTGGATTGAGAAGTATTTGAAAAATTTTGATAAGGATGAGGCAAAAGGATTGGTTTATTGTCAATGCAGGAAAGGGTATAAGGGGGAGTTTATGATCCAGTGTGATTCCTGCGCCGAATGGTATCATGGCCATTGTGTGGGTATTACGCCAAAAGAAGCAAAAGGTATGTCGGTGTATAAGTGTCCTAGATGTTAAGTGAATAGCTTGGTGTTGGTGTTGAGCAAATTGTCTGTGATATATACATATGTTCTGTGATATTGTACATTTTGGTTGTAAATATGCTTGATATTTATTTATTGTAATTACATGTATCTTTGTATTGTACAAGATTACTTGTTGTAAATATTTTTGTACAGTTTAATTTTTTAACTAAGCATTTGTTATGAATTTGTAATTAGTTTTAAATGGGGCAATTGTTTTGGAAATTGTAATTTATTTTTCATTGTTGTGAATTCCTTTTGTTATCAGGAACCACCTTTGTTTGCTTTCAGGTTGCACAATGGCCACAGTAAACTTCCAAGCCATGGCTGCCAAAGCTGTCATTGAGATTGAAAGCAAATTGAAGGGGGGTATTCTAATGCCAGCCAAGATATTCTTTGACAAAATGGGCCTAAATTGGGTACTGAAGCCAGACTTTGAGAGATTGACAGTGCAGATGTATAATCTAGCCAAAGTATTAAATAGGTGGGATTGGGTGGAAAAAGCCCAGGTATGTGCTATGTGTTATTTCAGTAAGCAATGGATCCTGGATAATTTACCCCACATCAATAAGAAAAAGAATAAAGTGCATATTAGTTCTACTAAAAACACAACGAATGAATCTTTTTTCAAACCGAGCAAAGATATTAGGTATTATGATGATAAAGGGGAGCCATTGTCTGGTGTTGTTAAACCAGCCGTGTGTTCACATTCAGTGGGACCTCTGGAGGGGGTAGGTGGGATAGCGTTGTCTTCGGCCGGACAGAGTGGGTTAACATTAACCACTGGTTTGGGCGGGGGTAGTGTTGTTTCCGTGTCGTCTCCTGGGGAGTCAATGGTACATGTTAAGGAACCGTCGGTAACAAATTCATCCGTGTCAGAGTCTAATTCAGTTTCAAATAATGCGGTAGCCAAACTATCTTCAGATAATGCTGTTGTTAAACAGTCTTCACGTGTGCCCAAGGTTATTTTACCCCATCATTCACGAGGTTCATTGTGTCCTTTTGTGGGATGTAGTCTAAGGACTCGTAATGTGCGGCATCATGCCAATAATGTACATTTACCTAAGCTTTATAATGAGTATATTAACCAAGCACAGTTGAGGTCATCCGATTTCTTAGAAAAGCGCCTGAGTGGATTAGAGATGCTACGTAAATGGGTCCTTGGTTCACAGGGTCCATTAGAGGATTTGATGCCATTTGTTGATCAATCAGGTGGTCTAAATGATGATTGTGTCATTCCAAAGAAAGTATCTTTGGCAATGGCCGCCTTGTGTAAACACAAGGGTTGGGAGGTTAAAGAACATTTCCAACTTAGTCCTCTAAATTCGCCAGCGTGCCTGATCCACTGGCGCTGTATAGCCATTCTTACGAATGCTTTGTCTCAAAAGCAGTTTCGCGCATTCAAGCTATTCTGTGCTAAAAATCAGTCAATGGCTGAGGAAGAGACAGTTTTGTCTGTTCCCAATTCTTCTATTGGGCAGGAGAAAGTTCTTGTAAAAGAGGCGACGGAGTGTGATAGTAGTCCTGGTCCGGGGTGTGACGGTAACAATAATGTGGTTGTGGAATCCATTGTTGTGTCTTCAGATCCTGTACACATGGTGAACCCTCAGGTCGATGCCAATAATGTGGAAGTCACACCCATTAGCTTGTCATCGGACTGCGAGTTTAATAAGGCAATTGATAACCATATGCATTTGGGTGGAACTGCCAAACCGGTTAGTTTACCTAGTAAGGCAATTGATAGCCATATGCATTTGGATAGAACTGCCAAAAAATTATTTGGTAGATCTTTTGATATTTCCATGGAAGATATTTTGGGGAAGAAATTGCCTTTTCTTCCATCTACTTCAGTATTGTTGATGGGAGCTGTAGCGGTATTCTGTGATCCGGCTGAATATCCTATGTCTCTACCTGATGATACTAGACTTAGATTAGCCATAGGGGTTCATCCGCGTAAGGTAAAGGAGTTTACTGCCTCGCGCGAAAATAGATTTGTTGAATTATTAAGCAATCCTAAAGTAACTGCACTCGGGGAAATAGGATTAGATGCCACCGAACCTTCTGATACCCGTTTGCTTCAGCAAGATACTTTTATTAAAGCTTTAACTCATGTACAGTTAAAGAAACCCCTTATTTTGCATATTCGTGGAGATAGCTCAGACTGGGGTCGGGATTTATATAGTAGGGCGTTTGCCTTAGTATATCAATACTGTGCTCCATTACAGCCAATTCATTTGCATTGTTTTAATGGCACCGCTGTAGACGTCAGGAGTTGGTTACACCAATTCCCTAACTGTTATTTTGGCTTTACTGCCATGGTGTCTAGGTGTTCTGATAAACAACTCGGGGGGTTGTGTGAGGTGCCTCTTGATCGTTTACTTTTGGAGACAGATTCTCCATATTTTCCTCCTGTGCACGGGTTGCACGTAAATACGCCCGCCTTCATTGGTGATGTAGGAAGGGAAGTGGCAATGAAAAGGAGGATTGGGGTTGAGGAGGTGCTTCATAGAACGTACGAGAATGCTAAGAGATTATATAGTTTTTGAGAGCTTCTCCTAGGTTAGGTTTAGGGGAAATCAAGGATCCATGTAAGTCTTGAGGTTTTGGCTTGGGTGGCATTTAGGGGATTTTAATTAGGCAATTAGGATTTAGGGATTTTACTATTTTTAAGATATGCCCTTGTACATATGGGTTTAATCTATTGTTAAGATTGATATGTAATGTATATAGTGGGTTGAACTGTGAGGTTTATAAGATGCTTTGTGTCACACATGTAAATAGGGGTTTATAGTCAATGGTTATTGTTAAGGGGCATTAGGGGCAGTTTTGTGGGTTGGGGGGTGGCTTGTAATCTCAACAGTTTCAGAAGGCAGTCCTTATTGAACGGGGAGGAATGTGGTGTGCATTAACCGAAGCCTAGAGGTCAGAGGTTAGTCTACTACCGGATGTTGTGGACTGGAACGAGTGATTAGCCAATCAGCGGCCAGGGTCGTTTCCCGCGTGTTGGAGGCGTGGCCTGTATTTAACCAAGCCGCTGGAAGCCGCTCTCTCTCTTGGTGTTTGACTGCGTACTACGCTAGACGTTGTGTTAGAGGGAAGCTATAGTGCCGGCACTATATCTACCAGCTCTAAGGCTAGAGGTAAGTGTCCGTATACATCTATTCGGCTTCACAATATGTGACATTCTTTTTTTAAATTGGCTAATAAAAAGTTATTGACGACCAACCGAATTGTTGGTAGGTCGTCAATAATTATTTTATCAGCTGATTTAACAATTTGATCCAAATTTCAAGTAAAACATTTCAGTTTGTGAAAAGTTATTACACTTTTTTCCCTCCCCTTTAAAATTTTCCAAAAGCGAGATACGAGGTTTTTCATTTACAACGACGATATGTTTATTTATTGTACATGATGGACAATTTGTCTGATGTGTAAATAAAAGTTCAAAAAAGTTTAATCCATAGAGTTTTACAGCTTTCTCTGCTACAATTTCTTTTCAGTTCAGTCATATGTCAGAAAATTATTGAAATAATATCGACGATATCGTGTAACGTGATTCCCTGCCGTGTGCAATTTTGTTCGCATACCGGTTTCCCCCAAAATATAACAGTGGAATAGATCCTGATCAGACTACACTATTCTGAAGGCCAAATGGGTTTCACGTTTGTGTTGCATGCATTAACCCTTTCCCAAACAAGACCTATGTATACCCTTTCTATAGAAATACCGTTTAGCAAATACGGAAGCTCAAAATAATCCTTTTCTCATTTTGCCTCAACATTTATTGACTATGTTAATGTTCACAAGACGTTTCTGTACCGACGTCATATTTGGCAACAGCTTTCAGACAGTCAGAAACAGACCAAATTATTCTAGTTTGTGGAAATTGGAAATGCGAAAGACAGGTCTTCTAGATCATAATCGGTTTCTGGAAAATCGTTGCTTTTCAACAACAATCTCGTAACCGCACCTTAAAACAAACTGCAGTTACGAGGTGTTTGTAAAAAGCATCGAAATAACGAATCTACATTTTTCGAAAATGGTATGATTCATAGCATCCCACTGCCTAACTTCTGAAGCAGGCAATATATCAGTGTTGTTAGTAAAACCCTTGTCAATTTACGACATTTACTCTTTCCTCAATACTCAAGCGCTTAAAAAACGATTTTCAACCCTTTCAAAACTTCCATTGCCTTTTGCCTTAGACGATAACGTTTTTTTTTAAAGAAACGAATCCCATATGTTAATTATGTTCTGGTGGGCGGATTTGGTGCGGTTGATTTGAAAAACTGGGTCGCTGGCTCGATCGCAAGCTACTCCAGTCTTTCGAAAGAGACATGAAATCGAGACCTTATCTGATCCTTTTTGAAGATTTCTCGCCTTATCTATAGAACCCCTTTAAGGTCTGCACAAACCGCTGATGGAAAAGAAGAAAAGGATATTTATGAGTATTAAATGATTCTCCGTTTTCACAAAGAAATAATTTATAATTTCACGTAAGTCCCTCACCTAAATCTCATGGACTTTACCAAACTCTCTCACAAAAGGAGCTTTTGAAAACGCGTCTGCCGTTGACTTAAAGATACACTCCATGGAAAGTTTCTTCTGAATTTTACTTTTAATTTTATCTGAAAGAGCATAGTTATTTTCTTATGAAAATTTTGAAAATTATCGCGTCGTTTACGAGAAATGTATCCTAATCTTAAAATTAAACCAATTGTCGTTTACCACAGTGTTTATGGATTTTGGAACGTCATTTCCGTCTGAACTTTACAGGCATTTTTTGTGGCTTAGCAGATTAAAAATAAATGATAGCATTTTAACCCTCTCCCAAACGACAAAATTTTAGAATGATTCACTTCAAAAGCTGCCACAAATGACAAAATTGATGTTATTAAAGCTAGGATTTGTGTAAAATATGGCACAGAAAATATTGAGACAAAAGGAGAAACTGCTGGTTATCAGCAGTTTCTTCTTTTGTTTCAATGTTTTCCCAAGCCCCTTCTATTAGGGACGTCAAAACCAGGTCTTGTTTGAGAAAGGGTTAACCCGTTAGAATCTTGGCATCAAGACTTACTTTTAAACAAAGTAAATTTTTTATGGAAGTGTTATGTCTCTTTAAACCATTTACGGTCTGATTGTTGTTAGTGTCACAGAGTCAATAATTTTCTTATTTTTGAACATGAAAACATTTTCTGAGAAAACAAAAGTGAAAGTTGTTTACCTGTTTTCCTTTTCTGTGCTTTTCCAGATCTAGTTATGTAATCCCGGGCACAGCTGACGGAATATATAGCAGAAAACTGTCGTGGGTTTTCCCAGCTAGCTAATTTTAGAACGGGATAACCCAAAATCAATATCGCAGGTTCTATATAGGCCAACTGTTATCTATAGCTTACGATAAATGACCTGTTAGAGCATCCTTAGCTACTAGCTAGTGATGCTCTGCCAGGCCATTTATCATGAGCTATAGGCCTACACTTGTCTGGTTGTTTTGTTATCGTTTGGCCGGAAAAAGACGTTTAATTGACGTTCATGTATTTTCAAGGCTTGGCAAAACATTGGGACAAACAAGAAGACTGAAAGCACGAGGGCAAATATTCAGTAATTTTGGTACCTTTCTTCAAGGTATGCAAGCCATTATTAGCATCAAAGAGCCGGAGGCGAAATTTGAAAAGTGCCAAAAAAAGATTATTTAATATGTTTAGCACCTTTCGAGGCAATAATCTTTGCATTTATTCCGTCCAAACAATGATGTTTTTGACGTCCATAGTATAGATAAATTTGGACAAGATTTATGCAAAAGAAGAAACTTCTGTCAATTAGCATTTTTGTGCTTTAATTTTTTTTTTTTTTTATTTTTAGTGGCCTCTGATTTTATCAATATTAGCATGCATTTTCCCCTCTAAACAACTTTCTTTGAACAGTCCACACAACAGCCCTTTGAAAAATATAAGGCAGTTTAGACTATAAGATAAAGGCAACCAAATAACAGAAGAAACGTACAGCATGGTAATGTTGACTGAAAAGAAAGCAAGGTTGTTATTAAATGGCATTTTTATATTTGCTCTCAATATTTTTTAAGTTCTCTTTTTAAGTATTGTCCATCGTTTGGAAAACGGTTAACCCTTGCAACAGTGTGCATAAACATGGAGGTATGCTACATACATGCAGTTGCATTTTTTTTTCACCTGAACCTGGCTTAGGTTCAATTACTTTTGTAACTTAAGGTAAGGCCTAAGTAATCAGTTATGGAACGAAATCTGTATGGTGCGAATCGACGGTTTTAAACGATTCTAAGACGATTTTAAATGGAAGTAATTTTCATTACTTTCAAATTTTTGACTTTCGTTTTTCGGACTCTTCATACAATTTAGAAACATTTTAACAAGTATTGTTTGAGATATTCCCCGGAAATCTGAGCACGCTCAATTATTTCCATTGTTACAAAAAACAGGCGATATTGCAACTAACGTTACTCTAAAAATGCCCGGACTTACGGACGTCACGGAATAAGTCAGAATATAACGATTATACCAGAAGTGCATTACCCAGGCCTTACCTTAACTATATATGGTTATGACAGAGCTACAAAAATATTAGGTATTTTAAGATTTATTTTTCAATGTTAAATTAAACATTAACATTGATAAAAGATTGAATCATTCTTTTCCAACAGATGTTACTTCTACGCAGTTGATTTACGTATTGGGAATTCTACAAAAAAGTAAAATTCTACTTTCGTTTTTGATCCACTTTCGTTTTTATAGTGAGTAGATCATTACTCACACTCGCCTTTTTCCCAATATTGCTGATTTTCATCGAAAACATCGTAAAACTGCAGCTTAAAATAAGCTGCATTTACGATATTTTCGTTGAAAACCGACGATTATAAAGCACGGTGGATAACCCACGTGACTTTTGGGAAGCGTTAACACCGAAAAAAATGGAAAATTTGATTATCAAATTAAAGTTTTATGAATAAATAATACTTACCTGGAATAACATTTAGAATACTCTTTTTCGATCCGCAGAATAAACTTCCTTACCGGAAGTAAGTTTCGCGCATGCGCAGCACTTACTTCCAGTCACCCCGTTCTCTAACCATGAGCTTCAGTTCTCCTATTCTAGCGAAAGTGTTCGCCAGAGGAGACTGTCTGAAACACAGGGGAGGAAGGGTGGGTACCTGTTATTCCAGGTAAGTATTATTTATTCATAAAACTTTAATTTGATAATCAAATTTTCCATTTTTATTTCATAAATAAACTTACCTGGAATAACATTTAGAATACCACTGATTCCACAGCAGTATTGATATGGAGGTGGGTCTTTCAACAGTCTTCTCTGCTTGACCACCAATAAAACGTAGTATACATTATATACACCATCCACTGGACTGTCTGTTCAGTAGAATTTGATCTTCACATTCTATACAAAGAATCCTTCCTGGATACACAGTTCAATTGTTCCCATTGTATTATATACATGAACAAAACTATAACCTTTAAAACTAAGGTTTCCAAGCGATCCGCAAGAAATAAGAGATCAGTTAGATTTTCCAGTTCACCCCGTTCTCTAACCATGCTCTTTTAACCACTGAAATAAAGTGTTGCCTACACATTCATGAATTCTGTATTTACAGTCTTGAGGTAGTGCCGAGTAAAAGTAGTCTCCCTTGACCAGTCGGCACTCTCCATGATCTGCTGAAGTGATGCACCTTTAAACAGTGCCCATGACGGACCTACACTTCTAGTTGAATGTCCTTTTACTTTGCCTAACGATTTATCTTGAAGTTTGTAACAGCATTTAATTGTACTAACTAACCACCTCGAAATTGTCTGAGCTGAAATGGGTTGGTGAGGTTTCTTAGTAGCCAAAAACAACTTTACAATGTCCTGACCTGCTTTTGATCTAAAAGTTTCTGTCCTTTTAAGATACATGTATAAACATCTCTTGGGGTCTAAATATTTGTTGTTGGGTATAGCCGGAACAAAAATAGTCCTGTCAGAATGATTAGGCCTATCTTGTTTTGATAAACCAGTCCGAATAAAAGTTACCCCTTTTTTCTGTACATTCACCAACTGTTCACCCAGTTGAAGAGACTGCAAATCACTGCATCTTCGAAATGTAGTTATAGCCAGTAGAAAACAGGTCTTCCAAGTAAGATGTCGTAAAGATGCATCCTTCAGCGGTTCAAATGGAGCTTTCTTCAGGCACTCTAAAATGAGAAGAAGATTCCATTCAGGGACCAGCCTTTTTTGAGGTGGTCTCTCGTTAAACACCGCTCTCAATAACCTTATAATGAAAGGATGTTGACCAATAGGTACTTTCCCTATAGGAGGTAAAACAGATGACAGCATGGACCGATATCCATTAATTGTCCTGTATTTTAACCCTTTCTCATAAAACAGAAATGTGAGAAAATCTGCACAGTTTGCTAGAGACGCGAAATGCGTATCAATCGCCCTTTCACGACACCAGCTATCAAACTGTTTGAATTTGCTTTGGTAATCTTATTTAGTACCTCGTCTCCATGACTTACAGAGCAAAATTCTTGTTTTTCTAGAAAGGCCTTCTGACGAGAGGCGTTTGTTGATAACAGCCATGCAGTCAGACGTAGACTTTTTGGATTCGGATGACAAACAAGACCCTGACATTGCGTTAACAACGTCTGATTGCATGGTAGTTGAATTGGATTGTCTATCAACAGATTCAGAATTTGTGGGTAAAAATACTGTCTTGGCCACTGGGGGGCAATCAGTATTATTGTGCAATGAAACTTTTGCATGTGATTCAACACTCTGGGAAGTAGCTGTGTTGGTGGAAAGGCATATGCTACTAGATTGTGCCAAGGAAATGACAGAGCATCCACTGCAACTGCTTGTGGATGGGGAATCCAGGAACAAAACAGAGGTGCTTGCTTGTTCTGAGCTGTTGCAAACAGATCCATCGTTGGCTGACCCCATAGACTGAATAGCTGGGCTACCACTGTTTTGTTCAAGGACCACTCCGTTGTATGAATTTGTTTCCGACTCAGAGAATCCGCCAACACATTCTTCTTTCCCATAATATATACAGCTCTCAACTTGATATTGTTCTGCAGAGCCAATTTCCACAAATCTATTGTTAGAGCACACAATTGACTCGATTTCGTGCCCCCCTGGCGATTTATGTATTGGCATACAGTCGTATTGTCGGACCTGATCATCACATTTTTGTCTTTTAGTTTCGGGAGAAAATGTTGTAAACTGAATTTCACTGCAAGCATTTCTAGACAATTTATGTGCAGAAGTTTCTGGAACTTGGTCCATTTGCCCTGGCATACCAGATTGTTCATGTGACCGCCCCAGCCCACCGTGCCGCTCGCATCTGTGGTTAGTGTAATTGGATATGAGTCCTTCAAAAACGATCTGCCCAATCCAATGTTCTGATCCAATGAGAACCAGTTCAGAGCTAATTTCAGCTGAGGATTTAATGGAATGACCTCTGAAAGCTTCATTCGAGCTGGACTCCAGTGTTGAAGTAGATGGAGCTGGATAGGTCTCATGAACAACCGTGCATTTGGAATTAGATCCAGACAAGATGCAATCATCCCTAAAAGAATCATGAAATCCCTTGCTGTGCATTGACCCTTGAGAATGTTTTGAACAGATATTTTGAGATTTTCCCGTCTCTCTAATGTTGGAGTGACTATGCCGTTCTTCAAATCGAACAGACTTCCTAGATAAATGATCAACTGCGTTGGAATCAATTGAGATTTGCTTTTGTTTACCATGAAACCCAGATTGAAAAGAAGTTTGAGAATTGTCATTCTGTCTTGTAATAGATTTAGACGTGTTTGATTCAACGATAGCCAGTCGTCTAGGTAGCTTGCTAAACGGATGTTTAACTGTCTCAGATACGCAACTACCACTGAAATTACCTTCGTGAAGACCCTGGGCGCACTTGTCGGACCGAAACATAGAGCTCGGAACTGATAAGCCTTGCCCTCGAAGTAAAAACGAAGGTACTTTCGATGGCCCTTGTAAATCTTTAAATGGAAGTATGCATCTTTTAAATCTATTGTCAGGGCCCAATCTCCTTTTGTGACCATATTTAGAACTTTGCTCAAAGTGTCCATCTTGAAATGCTTTTTTGCAAGATAGTGATTGAGTGGCTTTAGATTGATAACGGGTCTCATTTCCCCATTCTTTTTTGGAACTAGGAATAATGTGCTGTAAAAACCTGAGTGCATTTCCTGTGCACTCACTTCTTCTATAGCACACTTTTCCAACATTGCTTTTATTTCCTGTCGTATAAGACCCTGACTTTTGATAGGTACATTTGTAGGTTTTAAGCCCAAAAACTGAGGTTTTTCCAAAAATTCCAGTTTGTAACCGTTTTCTATAACATCTAGTACCCATTTGTCGGACGTTATTTTCTTCCATTCTGATAGAAAAAGGGACAACCTCCCCCCTACTGGAATTTTTGGATTTTTTGCAATTATACTCACAGAGTCATTTTGGATCTGGTTTTGCAGATCCCTCTCCTCTGCCTGCAGCAGGCCGTCTTTGTCCAAAACCCCCACGACCTCGTGTTGATGTTTTGTTATCAGATCTCGTGACTTTTGGGATCCGAAAATTACCCCACCCTGAATTAGAGGAGGTATTGGTATTGTCAGATTTTGTGGCACTTTTATCAGTCACTTGCCTTTTCGGAGGCTCGTTAGGTTTGCGTTTTTTCCTGACATCCGGAATAAGATCGTCAACTTGTTTTCGTTTTTCTTTTTTGGCTTTTAACAAAGACTCTAAGCCCTGTCCAAAAACACCATCACCAGTAAGCGGCAAGTTAGTGAATTCTAGTTTATCTGATTGTTCATATAGTCCTGTGTCTGTCATACACACTGCTCTTCTTGTAATGTGATGAAAAGCTCCTGCTCTGCCGAGCTGATCCAGGCTTTTAGTGCTCATGGCGAAAATATCTTTGATCATCTTGGAGGCTTTTTCTTTATCCAAATCTTCATTGTCAAGTAATTGTAGCAAATTTCCAAGACTTTGCTGTAAATACATCTGGATTACCAGCCCCAATCTAGCTGCTTGTTGACCTTTGTAGGCGATTTTCTCAATCATTTTAGCAGGTTGTGTATACAAAAACTTTCCTTTAGCAAAAGAAGCTTTCGGACCATAGCGTTTAGTGAGGCACATTTCCACCAATGAATCAAGAGAAGGTACCTGTAGCAGTTTTTCAGCATCTTCGTCTACAGGGAAAAGGTCAAAGTTTTCTTCCGAAAAGGCTGTGAGAAAATTTGGCTCGGCGCATCTGTAACTAGACTCGAGCACTTCAATTTGTGATTTGTCCAAAATTATGCCAGATTTTTTCACTGTCTTTTTCACAATGGCGTCCTCACCAAAAATGTCAAACAGGCTGGATGATGCCTCATTACAGTCATTGGTACCATTTTCTGGGTCCAAATCTGGTGATATATGCTCTTCATCTTTATGAGAAGGTGATATTTGCCCACAAGCAAAAAGTGAAACATTATCGTCGGTATTGTCATCCGAAGATTCAAAGTCTGCGACTCTGGATTTACGGCGAGTACCACGTGTGTTTTCTTGTTTGTCAAGAAAATTCTGCATGTTATTCAGAACTGCTTCCATTTTTGACATCCTGGAATTTAGTTCGTCGTATCGTTTTGACTTTTTGTCTTTTTTGGCTCTCGAAGTCCTAGATACATTTTCTTCAGAGGACTTTGTGTCCGCTGTCGGCAATTTTTTCGTCCCACGTGTCGGCGACGCCATTACCGTTTCGGATTCACTGCCCGAGTACTGTTCGGATAATTGAATTTCACCATCTTCTAATGTCATGTTATGTGCCATAATGTAGCGCACTAACAAGTTTAACCAATAAAGAATAAGTCCACAACGACGTAAAGTCGAAAAATCGCGGAAGATGCGAACACTTTCGCAAGAAAAAGAGAACTGAAGCTCATGGTTAGAGAACGGGGTGACTGGAAGTAAGTGCTGCGCATGCGCGAAACTTACTTCCGGTAAGGAAGTTTATTCTGCGGATCGAAAAAGAGTATTCTAAATGTTATTCCAGGTAAGTTTATTTATGAAATAAAATCGTCCGCTTCGAGGTATGTTTTGTTTAATTTCTCAGGTTATACTCTATAATTGATTTTGACGAGATAAAGTGCACGGAACGCGCATTTGAGAGGGTTATTCCCGTTTGTAACTCGCTCAGCTCAGAATCCCGTTGTTTCTTCAAACATTCAAGTGAAAGTTTTTTCCGGTGCACGCGAACACTTCCCACTTTCGTTTTGCACATACAAACATTTTGGCTCGAATTTTTGAAGGAACCACTGGATTTGGAGCAGAGTGAATTAGAGCCGGGAATAACCCTCTCAAAGGCGCGTTCCGTGCACATTTTCTCATCAAAATCAATAGAGTATAAACTGAGAAATTAAAGAAAACATACCTTGAAGCGGGCGATTTTTCCGTGTGGACGCTTTCCAAAAGTCACGTTGGTTACCCACCGTGTAAAGGATAGGAAAACACTTGTTCAGAACCTTTCGTTTCCCCTTTATTCGACCAGAATTGGGAAAGTTTTTATCTAGATAGCCGTGACGTTATTTCGGACAAACAAATAGTATTTCGTTTGTGTTGTCATAAAATCTCGTAACTACGGCTTGAATCAAGCCGTAGTTACGAGATTCCATAACAACACTGACGGTTTATGAAAACATAAATTGCTATTGGTTCTCTCCAGCTAGTCCTCTTTCGCCTGACTTGTTGCAATAACAAAGGTGCATTTCGTCACTTTTCGACGACAATCTCGTAACTGCAGCTTGTTCTAAGCTGCAGTTACGAGGTTTTCTTTGAAAAGTAGCGATTCTAGCGATTTCTTCTTTACATGCCTCTCCTCTAAAAACGAAAGTACACCTCAGAATCTTTGTTGGAAAAGCTGATTAAATCTGTTTTCATTTTCCGAAATTGCATAGTTACCTGACTCACGATGTATGCATAATTGATCAAGCATACAGCACAACGAAGTCTAATTCACCAAAATGCATGAAAATTGAGCCCGGACCTGGCTCTTATGGTATTTTGGAACAACGTAAAAGAAGGAGAAGCAGAAGGAGAAGCATATATCGGCATATATTTCAATCGGTTACAAGGGCGTAGCTAGAGGGGGATCAGTGGGCGCGGAACCCCTCTGGCATTGACCGAAAATTACATTTAGTCAAAAATTTTCGACGTCGCCCGAATAGGTTCGGATACGTAACGAATGTTAAACGACATCGCACGAATAATTCCGACGTCACGTGAATCTCATTAGGGGTGGTATACCTTAAGCCATCATTTGGGCTTGGACCCCCCTCCCTGCAACAAAAACCTGGATCTGCCCTTAGGTTAAGCTTTCTATCTATCTATATAATTATACTGCCTAACTCCCCTTTCGGGTATTACTGGCAGGTGCGCGTCTGTGCTGGAATAAAAAACTGTTAGTCATTGGTTAGAGTGTTAAGTTTTTAAAAGTATTGTGAGTGTTAGATTAAAAGAGCTGATAAAACATTTTGGTCATTCAGGGACGGCTCACTATCTGAAAAGAATCGAGACTCTTTTTGAACGCTGCAATATCAGGTTGCTGTACAATTGTTTATGGAAAGCTGTTCCATAGTATCACTGTGTAGGGAAAAAAATATTTAAAGTAGGCTGCATTTGTGTGGATCTGTCTGAAAGATGCTGTGTGCATATGTCGGGTGGTCCACACGGGTCTTTCGAGATAAGCTGGTACAGGCACTGCAACAAAATTATTACATATTTTATAAAACATGGTGATTCTGGAAATGTCTCGTCTGTTTTGTAGAGTTTGCCAGCCAAGCTCCTTCTGCATGCAGGTAACACTGTCGTAATAAGAAAATTTATTTTGAACCCATCTTGCTGCTCTTCGTTGTACTTTTTCCACTTTGTTGATATAGGTTTTTGTGTAGGGACTCCAAACTGTCGATGCATATTCTACCTGCGGTCTAACTAAAGTTTTGTAAGCTGTTTCTCTGATCTTCTTATTTTTGGTCTGGATGTTTCTGCGGAGAAAACCTAAAGTTTTACTAGCATTTGAAGTTATATTGTCAATGTGTTGTTCCAGGAAAGATCTCCAGATATTGTAACTCCTATGTATTTGGCATTGTCCACAGTCTCTAGTATTTGTCCATGTAATCTATAATCAAAGGAAATCTTTTTCTTCTTTTTAGTAATGTTTAGGACAATGCATTTGCTGGGGTTAAACTCCATTTCCCATTTTTTCTCCCACTGCATTAACTTGTCTAGGTCTTCTTGTAGGGTCAAACAGTCTTGCTTGTTGTTTATAGCTAAGTAAACGGCAGTGTCATCTGCAAACAAACGAACTTGGGATGTGATGGTATTAGGAAGGTCATTTATATACAAAAGAAACAAAAGAGGGCCAAGTACGGATCCCTGAGGTACTCCAGACGTGACAGGTACTTCTGATGAGCATCCACCTTCCAAGACTACTTTTTGTGTTCTACCTATAAGAAAAGATTTAATCCACAAAAGGGTAGCATTGTTTACACCATGTTCCTGCAATTTATACAAAAGTTTTAAGTGGCTAACTTTGTCAAAAGCCTTGCTGAAGTCTAACAAAACTAGATCAGTTTGTTTTCCTTCAGTTAGGTTTCTGGCAAGATGGTCGGTCAGTTGAATTGGCTGGGTTTCGCATGAACGCCTTTCTCTAAAACCATGCCGCAAGTCATAAAGGATATTATTGCTTTCATGTATTGAGATTTTTGATAGAAAAGGAATTATGTTTTTCTTCATATACGGGGTGTCCAAAAAGTAAAGCCTCTCTTACAACCGGTCGCACGTGCTCCTGCGTGCGGTCTGCGTGCTGTCTGCGTCTAAAATATACGTTTATTCGTGCGATGCACGCACATGCAACGTACGATTTTTGTGGACTCAACCACGACGCAGACTGCACGCAGCAAAAAATTGACCGGACAATTCTAATGAGGCGCTCTTACAACCCGTCGTGCGTCTTTATAAATCGTGCGATTTTGCAGAGTTTTAAAACGTACGATTTAAAAAGATGCACGACGGGTTTTAAGAGAGGCTTAAGGTAACACTGAAAATCTCATACATCTTGGCTAATATATCACTTGTGTATTCCTAATATCACTGACAGTACAGAAGGTTATGTGCAGAAATGAATAAAAGAAATTTCATCAAATTTTCATAGAAAATGTGTATTTTATCTTTGATAAATCAAACGCACCCTATTTTCGTCAATTACGTCATTTAGATAGTAAATGGCGTTCTATAGATTACCTCCCTTCTTTCGCTTCCCTTGATTTATTCTTGTGCTGAAGTTTTTAATAATTGTCTCACACGTGTCCATGGAAATGTTCCGACATTGTCTTTGAATGTTTGATAGCAACATTGTACATGTTCAATTCAACATGTTCCTGCTTTGGGAATTACACTTTAGACCACATGTTTCTCCACAGAAAATAGTCCAGTGAATCCGCATGTGTCCACCTACAACATTCTAAGCGTTTTACTTGATTACCCAAAGACTTCGATTTCATAATTTGAATATTTTACGGGAAAGTTTAAAATAGAATTTCAAAATGCATTGTACTAAAGATTTCAACGAATCTTGTTCTTAAGAAATTCTTCTCGTTGACTTTCCTCGACTTTGATATGCAGGTTCATTCAAAGCTGAGATGTTTTCTTTGATAAGGTATGTTTTCGGTCTTTGCTTCTATAATCATCAAAATATGACCGAGATCGTTCAAATTTATCTATTATTTAGTAGATGAGTTTTCTCCTTGGCGTACCTTCTATTTTATACCAAGATTGAAGTTTTCTTTGGAAACATATTGCAGATTTAAAATAGTGACGTGCTTTACATTATACATACACTGCGAGAAGTTAGGTTATGACGTCATTTTAATAGTGGTACAGATGACGTAAAAATGACGTCATTTTAATTTGTGCATAATGTTGAAGTAATAATAATTTCAATGAATTCCGCAGATAATGATAGCTTTCCGAAAGAAATCGACTAAGAAATAGCAGAGCTCTTACCTTTTATAAGTGTTACCTTACTTTTGGGACACCCTGTAGATTCCCTGAAAAACCGAAAGTATGCATCAACATCTTTCCAAGAAATTATGATTCAACTTATTCTCAAGTTTTGTTGACGCACGAAACATGCATTATTGATGTTTGGTTGCAGAACAACATAATGAAGTTTTATACAATTGAGTTATATACGGATCTGGTCAAAAGTGTTTGTTTGTCATTTGAGACCAGTATTGACATCTATCTACCTGTAGCATGTGTGCACACGTAGTCTGATCAAGATCCATGCCTTCTCTCTGAGCGCTTTTCCATGGCCAAAAGTGCCAGTTTCAGAACTGCATTGATCGTAATCAGACTGTGCTATTGCATTGTATGGACACACATTTGTGTTTACAATCACAGTCTTGATTACCCTGTGCTGGTCCACAAAACGGAATAGAAAAGCAAGATAATTTACATAATAGTAAAAAGAACATTTTACAGAATGAGTGACTCGAACCAGAGAACTGTCTACAGACGGACATATTTGAATAAATTACTGACTGGTGTGCTATTAGAATCTGTTTTGATCATTATAGTACATAATACATGTAGGTCCCGTGCTAAACTCAGAGTACAATCAAACCAAATCAATGCTGATAATCAACGTTTTCTCTGCATTTCCCCCAACATTTTACCTCTTTTCCTTTATTATATTTCTATAAAATTACTTACAAGTTTCGAATCTTCAATACAATAACATTTGTATATTGTCATTTTAAACTTCGACAAGTCATAGAAAGGAGTTAAAGCTCTATTGTAAAACTACATAAATTATCATTTTACAACAATACTATATTCTTCTTTAACATTGTTTATCTAAACTGACACGATTTAAAAACGCAAAATAGTACTTTTACAAATGGTATCTCCTGCATCTTACAAAACCGATGCATAGCCATGTAAAATTGTAAATGTTACAATTGTTAACATAACAGGACAGAAAATGACCTTTAAAGCCACGAATAATGCCTGAATGGACGTCAGATTATGCCAAAATACACGTTGTGTCAAGAGCCTGGCATTAAACATCGACAACAGCGAACCCAGTGTTTTCACAGGCGATTTATCACCATGTCGCAATGTATAGGACGCCCGCGATTACCAACCATAGAATTTGCTGTAGACTGAGCCGTCACAAATCTGTTGCGTTAGTGACGTTGACGTATACAATTATGTTGACGTACAGTTGTTACACGCAGCTGACCGGGACGTGGGTGGTCTGTAAATCTTCCTGTGTCGATTACACGTCTCATAAACCTTGGAACCGTCGATTCGGCTACATTAAAGCGTCTAGCTACCTTCATTTGCGAAACACGGCAAACCAAAAGCACAAAACTCGGTTCCTTTTTCGCAAAGTAAGCCTCAGCATTTTATACACAATTTTCTTTCGTTGTTCGCGTATGTTTTCAATAAGTTAATCAAAGTGGCAATTTGTACACAAAAATCTTAGTGATTTAACACGTGGTCTGAATGCACGAGACGCACGAGCATTTAGTGATGGGCGGTTTAGATGTCCGGATTGTTTACAGAAAACACGACAAAATTGCTGGGGCGTGAAGCGTATACATTGTCTCATACATGTCCCAAAATATGGTGCCGATCGAGGCAATAGGAAAGGAATGGTTAATGAAAACGTGTTTTGCGTTTTTAAATCATGTCAGTTTATATGAATTTGCTTTGAAAACGGAATGAACAAATTCATTTAAGTGATTGGATAGATGTTTTGATAAATTATTCATTTAAAAATTGAGTTGAATTGCATTATAAAGATATTTTATGGACCAATACTCTACGAAGACCAATTTGTTACTTGTAAAAAGGTGAAAATCAACATTGAATCATTTACTATTTATAATCTTCTTGACCAGTATTTAAACTGAATAGGAGTCGGTTTTTTCGTTGAACAAATACGTCATCGTCACGCCTCACTGGTCTAAAAATAGATTGGGAATCCTCTATCGTACAAATATGGCTGTGAACATCGCGAAGTTTTTCCATGTTCAACTTGCTGAAGATGACGTTCTAAGAGCTGGATTGCCGTAATCATTTGTTGAGAAACATTATAATTCAGAGTTGAGAAGGTTGCTGCACTGTCGTGTACTTTTTAAGATAGGTAACTATGAAATAACCATTTGACAAGTAATGTTTACACATACGGTCCTACCTTAGCTTCGTCGTGTCGCTCGTGCTACTCGCTTACCCTTTCCAAAACGACAAAATGTCATGTTGGGCCAAATTGAAAAAAGTCTGCAGACGACAAAACGGATGTGAATACTTTTAGTGTTTTATGTCAGAGAAAATATCGAGGCAAAAATAAAATGATCATCAATATCCAAAGAAGTTATTCAATCTCATTTTGTCTGCTGTGCAGGTCTTTTTAATCTGATCGATCATCATTTTCTTCTTTTGCATCAATGTTTTCTCAAGAATTTTCTGTTAGAGACGACAAAACCGGTCTTGTTTGGGAAATGATTAATCTAGAAAAAAACTAGAATTTGTCGCTGAATGTGATTTGTCATGATAGGCCTACCCCCACAGGCTTTCACTACAACAGAGGGCAATAACTCACAAAATAAGCAAGGTAGAGTTACGCTCCTTGTACGTTGCACTTCTCCTTGGTGAGATCTATCTACCCGCGAAGTTTCATGATCATAGCTACTTTACTTTCACACTTTTCGATGTTTTTTCTGGTTAAGCTGCTGAGGAATCTCAAGAAAAAACGTTTGTCATTTCTGGCCTGTCTCCGTATCTGGAATCAATGTTGCATGTTGAATATGCGCAATGTTTCGTAGTTTGAGTTCCCGCCTGCATTATCTACGATCGACTAATATCTCGCTTGAAAATGATAATTTTTCGCTAACAATGTTACGAAAAAATTGTCCGATTCATGACCGATAAACAAAATATTAGACTGGTACCCGGCAAACGTTGTTGAGGGATTTCCCATCAGAAATCTATTTTTAGCACAGGAGCCCGCGAAAATTGTTCCTTATTATATTTCAGTGAAATTATTTTAAATAAACGACTGTATGGCTTTGCAAATATGGACCATAGAATTTGCTCGATCTAATTCTCAATGGAACCCCAGAAATCGATTCCAAAGCTGAGGGATTTGATTTTCAAATTCCCTGTATTTCAAATGCTTTATATTTACCTACGCAACTGTTATCTGTTTTTAGCCGTGGATAAAAAAGACTGAATCAGGATCGTGGAGGAAAATGTCATTCTGGTAGTTGAGACCAATACGGGTCTCGATCAGCCAGCCTAAACAAACAGTCTGAACAGGACCCATGCTTCATAACCTACGTGGAATGTTTTGCAAAAATAATCATTCTGGGCAGACGACATTATTGAACAGGAGAGAACACACTTGCATAAATCTTGAAGGGTCCATGATGGATTTTTCAATTACCAGGACTACATAGACACAGTCAGAGTTTGCAATGTTGTGTGGTGCATTGCATTATCTAGGACCAAAAAGAAAGGAATTGTAGCGCTGGTGCCAAATTTTTACGACCTTTCTGGGACAAGTTTCCCATAAATGTTACTATAAACATAAAGTTTGATTATATAGAGACTTGATTTTATAAGTACTAAATGAACTTCGACATTTCCTTGGACAGAAATGATCTAACTATGCAGGTTGACCATTCAATACAATATTTCTTGAATATAATAGTTTACTCATAATAAAAGTATTAACATAGTCCATATGCATTACACAATAAACGAAAACTTTTGTATCTAAATTTCTAAACAAGTGAATATTAAAAAAAAGACATCTAAATATATTAAGACTGTAGTAATAACTTAATAAGAATTCTTATTTAAAACTATGTTTATATACCGACTGACTTTAAAAACGCATCACATATTTTTCAAAATATTTTCGTAGTCAAGGTCAACAGTATTTTTTTTTTACTTCTGATATATATTTCAACCAATATAACACGATATCCAATAAAATTTATTGCAGTCAGTTACCACGTTATTTCGCACGACGTCAACGTGCAAAATATGGATAACGTTTACGTAACTACACCTTAGGTGACCAACTGGAATTTTGTTTTCGTATTCCATATCCAAATGGTCAGGAGTTACTTTTATTTCTCAATCAATTTGATTAAGCAAAATATAAAGCCGAGAGACCAAAGTTCGTTGAGCACACATAAATTTTTGAATTACTCTAAGCGGATGTTTGTCAATGAGAACGGGCGAGACGTTTAAATGCATGGTAGAGAATGCCAATATACTTTTTACCAGTTTGAATGTCCGTCAATCTACCACGGGCCCCTTTCAATGTAAAAGGGACAGTTTATGACATATTGGCTCATATCTTTGACGACTGCCTCACATAATCTTCTCCGATTGACGCTCGTAGAACGGTCACGGTAAAGGGACAAAGGTAATTAACAAAAGTTTAATTCATTAGGAACGTCTGAGAGCAGCAGTAATTTATCCTTACTAGCAATTTTACCCGTCTCGAAATTTGACCTTTGACCTCGATGACCTTGACCTATCCGGGGCTGCCCTCCACCTAATCCCGTCCCGTAACCCGTAAGCAATCCCGTCCCGTAACCCGTAAAAACGATACCCGTAACCCGTAAAAACATAAATTTGACCTTTGACCTCGATGACCTTGACCTTTCAAAAAATGAACCCCTCAAGCTAATAACCGGGGCCGCCCTCCACCTTCCCTCCTAGTTTGGTGAAGATCGGCCCAAGGACCTGGGAGGAGTAGGGGAACAAACAGACAAACAGACAAACGGACAAACGTTGCTCAAATTATAGTATGATACATGTAGTAAAACTTCATTTCCTTAACTAGTCATGCTAACTTATTAAACTCGAGTTTCAAGTGAAATCAAAGGATTTGGAAATGATTTTTTTGTTTATACTGTCGATGATGTCAAATAAGATATGAAATCTCATAATTAGTGTTCGTTCTAGTTTTTGGACCAATGAAATTGCAGTATATTTGAAAATTTCGGCGCTATATTTCACATAAACGCACTGCCGCGCCGTTTCCTGTGCTGTTTTGAAAAATTATGTAATTTTTGGGAAAATGATGTAATTTTTGGATAAATGATGTAATTCCAGTAAGATCCGCTCGATAGTAGCTCCGGTCGGAGGCGTGGTTTGAAGAATGACAGTAGAAGCGTATTTTTCATTGGTTGACGAACGCTAAGTCAGATAGAGTCTGTATAGTAGATTCTACGCGACATAAACGTCCAAAGGCTGCGCCTTTTGAACGTTTATATCGCGTAGAATCTACCATACAGCCTCTATCTAATACATAGATTTTTTTTAAACCGTCTGTTATACGATCTGGACTATCATTTGTTTCCTACAAAATGCAAAATAAAAAAATAACCTGTCCCAAACCGGAAAATATTGCAGACATTAAAATGGATATTCTATCACTTTTTAATTAATTTCGCTTCCATCAAAGCGAGGTCCTATTTGGCAAACGGTTATTCGATATTACCTTCAGCAAATCAGAATTATTTTCCGGTGTGGGGGAAAATTAAGGGGTTTGATAAGTATTATTTAAAGTTCAACTTAAAAAGTTTATACAATTAGATAATTTAATGTGCTTATAAATTATAAGTTTCCTTGTCATTGTATTTCTTTCTATTTGGTTAGATAACCAAAAAGACAATAGGGATCAATTTAAGTAAACTGTGACAAAAATAGTGTTTCGTCTGTTGAAATCTGAAACGTCCCAACTATAACTTGATTAAAGCTGTTTTTACGAGATTTTATAAAAAACATAACGGTAAACGAAGCCTATTTTAGCACAGAATAGTCGAAATGACCTTAACTTGGCTACCTATGTTCATGGAGAAAATGTATTTTAAGTCCAATCACTGGAAACATGGCTTTGGATGGGGCTTAAAACGTATGTGAAAATGGGCAAATGGCTGCAGCACTTTCTCACCTTTTTTTAAATTAGCTAAAACGAACAGTAATAGCACTAATCGTTCTACCGCTTTTTTGCTTCCCTTAGTGTTCGTCCTAGTTTTTTGGACCAATCAAATTGCAGTATATTTGAAAATTTCGGCGCTATATTTCACAGAAACGCACTGCCGGTCAGTTTATATCACGGGTATACATAGCCACGCCCCCGTTTCCTGTGCAGTTATGAAAAATGATGTAATTTTTGGGAAAATGATGTAATTTTTGGGAAAATGATGTTATTCCAGTCAGATCCGCTTGATAGTAGCTCCGGTCGGAGGCGTGGTTTGAAAAATGACAGTAGAGGCGTATGTTTTCATTGGTTGACGAACACTAAGTCAGATAGAGTCTGTATAGTAGATTCTACGCGACATGAACGTTCAAATGCTGCGCCTTTTGAACGTTTATATCGCGTAGAATCTACTATACAGCCTATATCTAATACCTTAACGCCAACCGGAAATTTCCCTGGATATACTTCTATACATAACCGAATGTTGTGATGATCTAGGATAGATAAGCGTGCGTGTCGAAAATCGATACGAACTGTCAAATCAAAGAATCAGATCAGATATGTGCTCTTTAACCCTTTCCCTAACAACATTTTTTAGGGTGGTCCTATTTGAAAGCTAATGCAGACGACAAAATAGATGTCGATAAAGAAAGATTTGCGCATCATATATCTCAGAAAGCATTGAGGCAAAAAGAAGAAAATGCTGATTATCTGCATGTTCTTCATTGTCTCAATGTTTTCTAAATCATTTTCTATCTGTATATAGTGCCTAATTCTCCTTTCGGGTATTACTGGCAGGTAATTAGATAATTTAAAGTGCTTAAAGGTGCTCTATCTAGAATTGTCCTCGACAAAATCAACTTTAAAACCATTTGGTGGCCATTCGCAGGGTCATTAATAATATTTTTAAAACAATACACCATTCAAGCTTCATTGTAGTCCAATTTAATGAAATTCTCCTTTATAACGAAATGCCGAAGGGGATTTTCCACAAATTACCGCTATTTATAGAAAAAGTATTTTGTGGGACTTTGTCATTCTCGGACAAACCCCCATGCGTCTTCTCGTATGACCACTATTGATGTACATCGATGGTGATCGATCAGTGTTTTGGCAACATGGTTCGTCTCAGCTTCGATTAGGCCTATCCATTCTCCTTTCCATCGCTCTGTTTGATCCCCGATAAAGATAGGCTTGGATCTAAATCTCCTGTCGTTTGGACTTTGATTTCTTCTACAGTTCGCGCAAGATCAAGTGGCACACACAATATATTCTTTATATGTAGTGACGTAATCACCAAGAAATTTTAGGTACATGGGTAGAGCGATCAGGTTACAGTTTTGGCGCCCCGAGTTCGAACCCAGATATCTACAGGGTTTTTTTTAATACTTTTTACTCTGTCATCAATGGCTATTAGCTATGAAATTTCATCTGTTATGTTGATGGAAGCTTGCATTTTGTGTAACAAAATACAAATGAGTACGATAAAGGACAAACAACAAAATAAAAGAAAAAAAGAGAAAAAGAATCGCCGTAACCTAGGATCGAACTCGGATCGCCGGTACAGCAGTCATACCGCTCTACCAGTTTACCTAAGTTTTCGCCGAGTTTAAGTCACCACTTTTTTAGAGTGTTATTGTGTTTTACACAAAAATTCTTTGTTACAAAACGTGACAAACGTTTTTCATTTTTTCCACGGATTTCCCTTGATTCCTGCAAGTGCTATCGTACTTTTGGGTCGTTGTTTGTCTGAATAGCCTTCTGTAACTATTCCAAAGGAGGCCATTGTAAAAGTTCTGCATTTCATTCCAACTTTTTTTCTTTTTTCTTTTTTCAATTTGACCATGCACGTTGCTGTAGCTTTAACCCTTTCCCAAACGACAAAAATTTTAGCATGATCCACTTCAAAAACTGCCCCAAATGACAAAATGAATGACATTAAAGATAGAATTTGTGTAGAATATGGCACAGAAAATATTGAGACTAAAGGAGAAACTACTGGTTATCAGCAGTTTCTTCTATTGTTTCAATGTTTTCCCAAGCCTTTCCTATTAGGGGCTTCAAACCAGGTCTTATATGGGAAAGGCTTAAAAATAAAAAGATCCTTTTCATATGTTTTTATAGGGTTAATTCACGTTTTTGAGGTCGTTAACATTCTCAGAGGCCCAAAAAATGCGTTATCGCCTGAGACCGAAGGTCGAGGGCGATAACCCATTTTGTGGGCCTCTGAGAATGTTAACGACCGAAAAAACGTGAATTGACGCTATTATTGCATAAAATATGAATAATTTGCAAAGAAATGTAATAAAATAAGACGAAAAACTGAAAAGCTTTGTGAAAATTTAGCCACATTTTCACCGGCAGACACCAGAGTTTTCCGGCATTCGACTCGACATATATCGAGTAAGTCCGATATCCACTAGACGGGCCGTTAGATTTTCATCGTGTAGCTATGTAGTCAAGTTTCATCGCATTTTTACTGACATAATCTTCATTTGGGTTGGCGAAATCGTAACAATATTCGACTAAGTTTTCTTTTGGAAACATACTCTGGATATTCTAGCGTTCATTTCAGTGCGGGAACAGTAATAAAACAAAAGGTCGGAACTTCCGAGGTAGATCACTCTGGTTCGTTTCAGACATTCGTTCATTTCGATAAAAAACAAAGTTGTAAAGGAAAAATTGCAGTAACTAAAAGAAGAACAAGAAACACATAGGCTTACCATCACATTTGACCTAGACCACAACCACTCAATTCTAATTTATATTCTTCCATGTCCACGAAATCCACTTTTAGTTCAAAATCTGTCAGCTGCCCGTTTGTTTACCCTTTGATTCCAAGAATTAAACCTACGTCACCATATTCAGATATTACGTCATCAGATATGGTTACACTGGGAGACCTAGTTTTATTGGGGTATAAACTGGAAATGGGGTCTTATAAGAATTTACATCGCGGAAAAGGGAAAATGACAAAATTTCGGCTTTATTTTCAATTTTCTGAAGCACTCACAGCAAATCCCCGATCGAGGATATGTGAATGCAAAATCGGTCCGATAATGCACGTGAATTTACTGAATAACGACCGTTTTTGACAATATCAGACTGATTTTTGCTTGTTATCCAATGCCAATAACAGACTGAAAACACACATTTTAGGCAATAATTCTTATTTGATTACATAACTCAGAACGATGACCAAAGAGACAACCGATTCATGATTTCGCTTTTGTCCACCCTTTCATCGTTCTGAGTTATCTCCTAGGGACGTCAAAACCAGGTCCTGTTTGGGAAAGGGTTAAGACTCCGCTTTATCGATGATGAAGCAATATGTAAGGGCAGTCACCATGCTGTTTGTTCTGTCTTGCCACACAGCATGATGACGGAAGCAGAGAAATAACGATGAGCTGTAGTACGACGGAATTTCACCATATATTGTTCCAAGGGTCAATCACAACGTAGCGAATGTGCGCAACCTGGGTCTCCAACGATGATTCCATTACCAGATGCGAAATTGTTCTTACCTTTTCATGCGAACATATAAACTGGTACCCCGTCGTCTCTCTGTCTGATCGATAGATCTAGGGGCTGAAAACCAGTCTAGTGAACATTGGGTATATATTTATCTATGTATAAACTGAAGATGAACATACAAGAAAATGTGAACAATAATTTAATTAGAATGATCAAACATAAAATAAAAAAATCAACTTTCCCAAACAAACAACCCTTTACTCGTACTTAAGTATATAAATTATCTAACATGTACAACAAACTTGACATATACATGTAAACATATAAACCTTTTGAGATGAACAAAGGCCGTAAATACAGGCTGGCAACATCATTGTTGCCTTCGATGTTTTTAAACGGCATTAATTTCCTTTGATTATCAGCATGTCTGTCGGAAAATCCATATTTTTTCCCTCGTCTCTGTTTCTAAACTAATTGTACACGTTTTATAAGGTTTATTGACGATTTTCAACAATAATTGACCTATGTGCATCTGATATCTTGCCGTTGTTTGTACAACTATTATATTGGCGAGTTACACAATGTACAATGTACATGATTCCCTATACATATTCTCCTGTTTCGAACATACTCCAACAAAGAAATAGAATTATAATGATTTAAGATGCAAAACAATCACAATCACAGATAAATAAATCACATTGAATATTTTAACAAGGCACACATCTTATTTCGATCTTTTCGTATAATTTTATTATAAGCCTTTTACACTACTAGTAAAGCGAGTTGAGTGAATTATTCTTTTGAAGCGTCCAGTACTTTGATAATGTTAATGCATACACCAAGAATACAATTTTAGACTAGTCAAAATTCAAATGGGCGATAAACACTTTATTTAAGCATAATAGTACGTATGTATGTTACAGCATTAAAATATTAAGATAAAAGGTATTATTGATATTGATTTGTATATATCTCAATACAGGAAACTATGAATTTTCTACATTTTCTCAAGAGTTTTAAAACTAATAGCATGATAAGCATGTAACAAGCCCATTTGAACTGTTATTATGTTTTGACAATTTTCTTTCCCTAGTCTCTGAAGTTTTATCAAAGTTGGCAGACCGAGGTACCGTTTTACGTAAGTTCAATTAAGTAACCCACTTTAACTCCAGAAATTGCTCAGAAACTGTCTATCTTTGCCATATAATCTTATAACCATTATCATTTTCTCTATTCTCAGAAATAAATGTCTAATGATAAACGTAGATGTATTATCTTATCTGAACTTAATTTGAATCCAATTTAGTTTGAAATTTTGTTGTTTTTGTAAGGGTAAAGGCAATATTGCTTCATTGATTTACCGGTGTTTAACAGGAAAGGGTTACGTAACGGATGCTAATAGTTAAACTAGGATTTAACATTGAAGTTTTATCACTTTATCAGCGGTTTTCTTTAATCTTGTGTTTTAGCCTACACCAGATTCTAATTTTCTTTTGTCTGTATAAATATGTGACCAGTCTCGCAAAAAGGACTATCTCGGAAGTTCGAAGACTCGATATGCACAGACTAACTAAGTTGACACCGATCTCAGATAATATTCTAAATCTAAACGGTCTTTTGTGTCGCGTTGTATGTCGTCGTTGTTCAACAGAAACCTCGTAACTGTAGTTTGATTAAGTTGCATTTACGAGGCTTTTGTTGAAAAGTAACGATGTGTTACATTTTCCTATTGAAACATTTGAAAGATCTTCCCAAGGCCTGATCTTTTTTCTTATTTGTTTTGTTGACTTGATGATATCTATTAGCATGACAGGTCACATCAAGTAGTCTCTGAGTTCATGGTTTCCGTGTAATAAAGTTCCACAGCCGTTTACAGCCGATGCTCCAGTTTCTCACGAAAGTTCGGAAGTCCCGCCAGAGGGCCGTCAAGTCCATGATGAAGATTGTCCCAAACACGATGGTAAATAGTGCGATCCCCACATAGCCAATGTTGGCCGCGCTCTGTCGCTCGTCCTCGGCGCTGGAAAACTGAGCTGTAGAGGAGGAGAGCCCGTCTGTCTCAATCTGTGGACAGAAAATTGAGTCGTGATCAGAAAACCCTTTCCCAGACGACGAGAATATATACCATTCTTATTTGAAAGGAGCCACATGAAATGAAGAAAATGCGCATAGTCTAGTCCTGAAAATATTAATAGTCCGGCAGATATCCACTTATACCTTGCAGTGGAGTACATAGTTTTTTTCTTTGCTGATTCTTGATGTAGACACCTTACTGTTCAAGAATCTGACGGGTGACATCGTGTCACCCTTTAGCATTTTGAGAAATTCAAGATGGCCGCCAAGATGGCGGAATCTTACGTAAATAACTAATAAAAGGACTATATATGCATATGGAAAGTGATATTTCTTACGCCAGATAAGTCTAATGCACTTACTAATACCATAAGAAGGAAGAGGAATAAAGTTATGGCATTTTTCTGTGATTTCAGTCGATGTTGTTGTGTAACTTACGTTACATTAGGGAATATTCGATGCAGTTATTCACTTTTCTGCTATTATTTGGACATAAGTCATTTATACACAACAATGAATGGTCTGGTTACCAAATTCCTTACTTAACAAGAGTGCCATCGTCACAATATACGCCGCCACTTATAAAACTTGAGACAAAAAAAATGACATTGACAAGGATTTATAAATATTCACTCAAAAACCTGTAAAAAATTGTGTTCACAAAAAGGTTTTTATAAATATCCAGTGAAAAACCTTGAAGGAATTGCGTTCACGAGGCTAAAATATCATTAAGCCCCAGCGACTAAGATTGAAGGGGGCATAATTCAGGCAAAAATCAATGAACCATAAAATCCTTCCTCCATGCACATCTACCAATTGAGGTAATAAGATTGACCAAGTTTCAAGAAGATCCAGCCAGAAACTTAGGAGGAGTTGCGTTGACAAGGCTGCAATTTCAATAAGCCCCAGAGACTAAGATTGAAGGGGGCATAATTCTGGCGAAAATCAATGAACCATAAAATCCTTCCTTCATGCACATCTACCAATTGAGGTTATAACATTGACCAAGTTTCATTAAGATCCAGCCAGAAACTTAGGAGGAGTTGTGTTGACAAGCCTGCAATTTCAATAAGCCCCAGAGACTAAGTTTTTAAGGGCCATAACTCAGGCAAAAATCGACGAACCATAAAATCCTTCCTTCATGCACATCTACCAATTGAGGTGATAACATTGACCAAGCGACATTAAGATCCAGCCAGAAACTTAGGAGGAGTTGCGTTGACAAGGCTGCAATTTCAATAAGCCCCAGAGACTAAGTTTTTAAGGGGCATAACTCAGGCAAAAATCAATGAACCATAAAATCCTTCCTTCATGCACATCTAACAATTGAGGTGATAACATTGACCTAGTTTCATTAAGATCCAGCCAGAAACTTAGGAGGAGTTGCGTTGACAAGCCTACAATTTCAATAAGCCCCAGAGACTAAGTTTTTAAGGGGCATAACTCAGGCAAAAATCAACGAACCGTAAAATCCTTCCTTCATGCACATCTACCAATTGAGGTGATAACATTGACCAAGTTTCAAGAAGATCCAGCCAGAAACTTAGGAGGAGTTGCGTTGACAAGAAAAGTGGACGTACGTACGGACGGACGGACGGATGGACGGATGGACGGACGGACGGACAGACGGAGAAGATGACGCCAATATACGTCCGCCTCCGGCGGCGTATAAAAAACCTTTGATAACAGCAAAACAATAGTTACATATATGTATTATGTAATTTACGTTACCTAATATCAGCATAATAGCTTCGTTTATTCCCTTATATACTATTATTCGTTCATTAATCATTAAAATACAGAAGGAAATAGATTGTATAGCTCAAAGTTTATAACTGTAGATTTGTATAAAAACACAATTTAAATCAATACATAGTTTTAATCTTTACCAAACCATTTACTGTGAGCTAAACGAGCGAGTTAATGTCATGACTCGTTTCCCTTTATTCTCGAAAGAGAAAGTGTTTGTTTTGGGTCATTTTAAACAACAAGAAGTTAATGTTTGTACACAAGTCTAGAGTTATAAACGTTGAGTTATATGTCGATTTATTTACTTGAAGTTTTTTTTGTAGGCGGTCAAAACAACATTTAAATAAATGTACTATGTTATTTACGTTACTTTAATTCTAAGTACCATTACATAATTATACATGTACTTGTAAACATAACAAAAGTAATATTTATTGAACAGAAAAAGCTATCAGCTGGTAATTTTAATTGGATAAAATTGAATTTATAGTATGTGAATCAAGACACCAAGGTAGCCATTGGTTCACATACCCATCATATTCTTTACACAAAACAGTAGTTGCATAAATGTATTATGTATTTTGCGTTATCTTGATATCAGCATATTATAATAGATTCACAGTTAAACGAGAATAGATACGGTTGTCTTGCTTTAATTTTACGTAGGTAAAGGTAGTAGTTCTACCTAAAAATAAACCAAAACAACCGTAAACGATTCTCGTTTAACTTTGAACATATTATAGCTTAATTTATCTACTACAATTAGGTCATGAATCATTAAATCATTGAATCACAGAAGGAAATGGTGTGCATATCAATTTCTTTACTTGAAGCTTTCCGTACGTGAGCAAAATAACAGTTGGATAAAGGGATTATGTAATTTACGATACTTTAATTTCAAGTACTAGTACATTATATTTACTTGTAAACGTAACGAAAGTAATATTTATTGAACAGAAAAGTCTGTCAGCTGGTAATTGTCAAATGGATATAATTTAGTTTATGTTTAATTTTGTTTAATTTTGTTTATGCAACAAGACATGTATGTAGCCACTGATGCACACATCCATCATGTTCTATACACACCAAGAAAAGTGCGCCTAAGTGTACAATATAGGCCACCTGTCCTGTACCTAATTTTGGTACACTACACGTTTTGTGTTGTGGCTCATCAACTCAACAAATTTGGGGTCCCTAAAATCAACAGTACATGGTATTTTAAGCACTCAAACGTGAAAAGAAGGTCGCAGCAGTTAATAAGTGTAACCGAAAACGGCTGCCTGGCACAGGCTTTACCATAATACTCCGCCATTTTTTCCTGGCAGGGTATAAAACCCAAACAATGTTCATTAAGCAAGAATATATACAATTAACTTATAGTCGGTTAAAATTGACATTTGTTTGTAAATGGTGAGTTTATGAAAGGTGAATCTCTATATTGTTCTGTAAGACCTACATAACAGAAGATAATCATATTATCTCTGTTACCTTAAGTCTAACATATTACCCGTAATGAACTGCTAAGTGACCAAATCTTTTCTGTTGCATATAAAGATATCAGAGATCATTTTTCGTTCGTATTTCTGGTTTCTTAGAGTATTATTTCAAACTATACTCCCTTGGCGTTTGCAATACACTGTACAGTTGAAGAATAAGGAAGCACAATGCTCACATTGTCATTAGATCATTTACAAGATATTGCCATGATCTCCAGATACAACCTCAGTCAGTCAATGAACCTGGTTCTATGGTAGTGTGTGAAAAGCTAGTACCATTCCCTCAAACTACAGAAGTATTTCCAGATAAGGACAAAATGACTCACTATTGAACATAAAATTAGAATTACGCTGTTAGAGAAAATCTACCATACATGGGATCGGGGGATCAAGTGCTAGTAAAAGTCACTGTCCCCTAGCCTAGAGTGCAGTTGTAGCTCCTTGTACATCACAAATAATCAAATGGACGAATGGAAGTGATGTATCCTATTTTCAACTAGAAAAGGTTATGCTGGGGCTAGACTGGGATGTTCTGTGTTTTTTTAAATACCACAGAGAAGTACTACATAACAATGGAAACATTGAAAACAAAAATATGAATAACTATGTTATCTATTGATCTGTGTGTAACAGACAAATATTTGTAACGGTGATAATATTAATCTTATGCAATTTTATTGAAATACATGCAATTTTATTGAAATACCGCAGCATAACTTATGTCATCTTAACTTAATATGTTTACTAACTTTATAATTCTCTTTTGTGTATGTCAATCTGTTTGACAAAAGTTGATGTGTCTTGTACAAAAGCCAGTGCAATATCAAACGATATCTTCTTTGAGCAGGTCTAATAAAACAATGTAGAAATACAATATATATACCGCCAAGAAAACTTGGTGTGTATATTATGGTATACTCGGTGTCAGGCAGGCGGTCGGAGTCCGTCGGTCTCTATTTTGCTCCATATCTCCTGTACTCTTTGGCCTAGAGACACCACTTTAAAGTGAGAAGTGTCTTGACCCAACAGGTTCCTCATTTACTAAATAGTCATTGTGACTTACTTTTCATATTTGAGCGCATTTAATTCAAAGTTTTCTTCTGCTCCATATCCCATTGTACTGTTTTATCTAGTGCCATCAAACTGGATGTGTTAACGAGGCATGACCAAAAGGTATGTCATTATCTGTCGTGTACCAAAACTATCTCATTGGAATATATTTTACACGCTTGAGCACACTAAGTCTAAAATTCCCGTCCGTTCTATATCTCATGCACTGTTTGATCTAGAAACACAAAATTCGATGGGTGAATGAGTCCTGGCCAAGGCAGAGCTTTGTCATATACCAAATTAGGCGAATTTGCCCTACATTTAATGCTCAACAAATGTCTTCATGTACCAATGCTAGTCATCGTCACCTGCTTAGGAATACGTATTTCACTATTCTTTTGTTTTTAAAACAAGATTGGTGTGTCAACTATTTACTACAGGGTAGCCTTGTTTCGTAAAGTTTTAAATCTATTTTACAAATGTATCCTTCTAACAATAGCCAGTTGACAGGGATTTGTGTGTAACTAACAATGCTATTGTTATGGTTAAAAGTGTATTTAAGAGTACTTGAAATAAAAGTAACGTAAATTACATAATAATTTATGGAACTTTATTTTTCACTTTACCAAAAGCTTTAAGTAAAGAAATTAATATGCAAACCATATTTGTTGTATTTTGAGGGTTTTTGGCCGAATGATAGGAAATAAGTGATCAAATGAACCTATAATGCTTATATTAAGGTAACGTAAGTTACATAATACATTTATGCAACTGTTGTTTTACTCTAACCAAAAGCTTTAAGTAGAGAAATTCTTAACCAGATCATTAAATTTTGTGTTTAAACAACTTATGGTCAAATAATGGTAGATATGTGAATAAAAAAATCTAATATGCCTTAATGTAACGTAAGTTACACAACAGCATCGACTGAAATGACAAAAATGTGTCATATCTATATTGTTCTTCCTTCTTAGGGCAACAGTAAGTGCATTAGAGATATCTTGCCTTAAAAAATCAGTTTCCATATGCATATATAACCCTTACATTGGTTATTTATATGGTATTCCGCCATCTTGGCGGCCATCTTGAATTTCTCGAAATGCTAAAGGGTGACACGATGTCACCCGTCAGATTCTTTTACAGTAGGATGTCTACTTCAGGAATCAACAAAGAAAAAAACTATGTACTCCACTGCAAGGTTCAGCCAAAAAATGGGGAATATCTGCCGGACTATAAGGCAAAAGGAGAAAATTTAGAAAACATTTTCTCCTTTTTGCACAAAAGGAATAGTAAAGAAGAATCCAACAAATAAGGCTCGTTACATGTACCAGCATTTTCTTATTGTTTTCCCTTATCCTCGTACATCTTCTATCTAGAATAGATCAAAATAAACGTTAATATGTTTGAAACAACCTACTTCCAACTCCTTCTGTATGGCGGCTGATTTGTTTTCTTGAAGATTGATAAACTCGTCTGTGGTGAGGTTCTGCATGAGCTCATAGTTCTCGACCCAGGAACACTTGCACTCGCACACCATCCAGCACTGATCAGGCGGCTTATCGATAACCACGCACAATGGCTCGTCCGGGATCGTCTCTACAGACGGCGCTAAAACATAAACAACAATATGATGCCAGCACTGCAGTGCATTTGTGAAATTATCCCTTACCAAAGTGGCTAAATATAAGGATGTCACGATTTAAAAGCAGCTTCAGACGACAAAAAGGATTGTTGTTAAAAATTGAATTTATTCCATAAGATCTTACAACATATTGAGACAAAAGGAGAAACTGCTTGTTATCAGCTGTTTCTTTTTTGTCTCAATAGTTTCCCAATGCATTATTAATAGGAACGTGTGGATAACAATATGAAAGAGGAGGTCGCAAAATCAAAGGTTTAAAAGTATGATCCCAAACAAATTAATCTTTTTGAATCTGATTAAAAAAAGTACAAACAAAAGACCGCAAAAATCAACCCTATCTTCATCGTTGAAAATTGGACAATTGATGTCGAAAAAAAGTGTATTTTATAGCGTAAACAATATTTACGGATAAGCAGAAATAACTGATTCGATTTCTATGTCTTATTCATATTTTCCTTTAAAGGGACATTTCATTCTCATTTCAATTTTTTAAAGTATGTCTTTATGCCAAGATTGGTTATTCTTATGGGCATAAATGCAATCCGTTTTTTGAAGTTGTTGCTAATAAGCGAATAACAAGCCTTTAAAGTTGAGATAGATATGACAGATTCCATATAAATCTGAACTGTTGTCCACAACAATTTCTTTAATTTTAACACAAAATTAATTTTTTCTCGCAAACGGCAGAATATTTTGGCTTGAAATTTTCAGAATTTTCATAGGGAAATGTGCTCTTTCAGATAAAAATAAAAGTAACATATGTGAAAAATGTCTGTAAAATGTCACTTTAATATTTTTGCAAACTATTTCTACTAGGGACATGTCAACAAGGTTGTCTCTGTGACAGGCTTAACCCAGTACCACAATATGACTCTTTTTGACCCCTCATAAGGAAATGGCTTTGGAAAACATTGTGGAAAATGAAGAAATTGCTTGTGACAAGCAATTTCTTCATTTCCCACAATGTTTTCAATCCAGAAAGGCCCAAAAATTTAAAATTCCATTCCATTGAAATTGTCGTCTGCACGATCTTTCAATTTGGAATAGCCCAAAATTTTGCCGTTTGGTAATGGGTTAAGAGTAATGACAAAGTCCATTACCTGTTACAAGCGTTTGACAATCATCGTTAAAATCTGCGTCTAAATCCACATCTGAAATGTGCAATAAAAGTTCGCTTGAGATGAATTTCTGCTTATGTCAAAGCAATAAACAGCAGTTGACACTATTTATATCGACATCGGATATGTCTTATTTCTGCTTAAGTCGAAATGAAAATCTGGTCCCGTCTCCATCAAAGTATGATATAAAATTCACACGACATGTATTGAAATAAATATATCTACAGGTATTGAAATACAGTATGAAATTTTCTTTCCCTTTCTTTCTTTTTATATTTCAATCTAGAACGTACATGATAAGCAAAAGATGGTCATATGTCAATTTAATCGAAACTTAATGAAATCGGATAAGTAGAAACGGATATGTTGAGGAATTTTGACAGTCCCTAAGCTTTTGACATGATGAGTACATATTGAATAGCTGATTATCATCATTTTCTTTATTGTCTCATTTTTTTCCAAACATGTAACTATTCAGGGACGCAAAAGCCAGGTCTTATTTGGGGAAAGATGATTACAATTTTAGGTTCTATAGAGAAGACACGACGTCATTCAAGTGCGGAAATGCAATCGTATATGTAATAGCAATTGTTTAATATAGATCTAATACTCCAAAATCAGTCATCATTGTATTCAAAGTATACAAACAAAGGTAACAGCAGCAACAGTAACAACAGTAACAACAACATTGTCAAAACATCTATCAATCCGTAATGGATGTTAATGTTATCAAATATACAACAAAAACAACAAACAGCAACAACAACAACTACCTCTACAACAACTACAGCTCACCTTCTCCAAACACACCATATCCCCGATAACAAATAGACTCGTCTATCAAACCATCACAGTCGTTGTCAATATTATTGTCATTAACAACAACAACAGCAACAACAACAACAACAACAACAACTACTTCTACAACAACTACAGCTAACCTTCTCCAAACACACCATATCCCCGATAACAAATAGACTCGTCTATCAAACCATCACAGTCGTTGTCAATATTATTGTCATTAACAACAACAACAACAACAACAACAACAACAACAACAACAACAACAACAACAACAACAACAACAACAACAACAACTACAGCTAACCTTCTCCAAACACACCATATCCCCGATAACAAATAGACTCGTCTATCAAACCATCACAGTCGTTGTCAATATTATTGTATACTACCACAAAAACAACAACAACAACAACAACAACAACAACAACAACTTACCTTCTCCAAACACACCATAACCCCGATAACAAATAGACTCGTCTATCAAACCATCACAGTCGTTGTCGACATTATTGTCATTAACAACAACAACAACAACAACAACAACAACAACAACAACAACTTACCTTCTCCAAACACACCATAACCCCGATAACAAATAGACTCGTCTATCAGACCGTCACAGTCGTTGTCAATATTATCATCTACAATTGGCGTCGAAACTATGCATATGGGATCCTGTAACAAATATAAACGCCAGACGTCAGTTATCCATGGCATTTTTACAAACAATGCCTCGTGTTCAACTACCATATAGGAGATAATCGTTTGTTTCAATGTAAGATCAATTTATATTTCATTGAGTGAACAACAAAAGCTTTATTTTCACGAGTGGCGAAGCCACGAGTGAAAATGTAGCTTTCGTTGTTCACGAAATGAAATATCAATCGATCTTACACGAAAAACAAACAATTATTCTATTTCTTAAATGCAAAAGTTAGACAAAATGCAAAATATTTATGACGGATTTTCTTATAGCGCGTCATTTTTCACGTAAATGCTATGCAACGCTTATGATGACGTCACTTATTTGGCCCGGCTTATGTAACGTCAGATAGGGTGAAATGAACGAAAGCGGGGCACACATTTTTGATAATTTCACTGGATAGGCGGTGAGTTTATCAAAATGATAATCTACCGTTATTTCCCGATAATCCACCGAAAAGCATTAAAGAAACATGTTTATTTTAACATTTAGGGGCACTATGTTCTTCTTAAATGAAGGTCTAAACTTCCGTAAAAGTCCTTTTTCCAGATCACAGATCGACTTTTCGTCAATGTAAAGGTCATGGTAATATCAAGAGATGATCTGCCAGATCATTTATCATGAGCTTTATATATTTCATCAGCGTGACGAATTATTCAACTTCCATAGAAAGTACTCAACTAATTTTATTGCTAGGATTTCAGTGTTGGTAATCACGTGATTTAAGTTTGGAATCATCGAACGGAAAAATGGCGACTATCGGGTTAAATTGGCAGTAATTCTGAAGGTAAGCGGATATTTCTCGATCTGTAGGCAATGTCATCCAGAAAGTTATACCCCATGTCCTGGCCCACAAAATTTCTGACCTAATGGTACCAAGATATTATCGCAAAGATCCGTACTTTCAGCAAACACTCTGTCACAAAATTTCTATCGCCGAGAATCCAAACTAAAAATATGCGAATACTGTTCACGGACGAGTGGTAATTTTAGCGATTTTGTGGTCATGCTATGACTTTTGTGCAAAAATCGGTCTTCAAATCAAATGTAGATAGTCTCGGTAACCCAAAATATCCTTGTTATTTACTTACCTCCACCCAACTTGAGAAGAATTGAGCATTTTAAAAAAGAATACCTCACACGGACAAAGAAAATTGAATTCAATTCACGGACAATCTTTCGAGATTGGATAGCACTCACGGATTGGGGCTTGTCATGAACATGAGAATGGTGACAAATTGGAATCAAACCATAAAATACTCACTTTTTTGTGTAACAATGATTTAAAGTATGTCTTTACATACTATGTAATATGTTATAAAGACCAAATTGTCTTTCCCCGAAAAAGAAACTGTGTTTGACATTGCAAGACACAGAATGGAATTTTCAAGTGATTTCTGTTGCTTGATCCATGTACAATTCTCTATCTGTCTCTCTGTATCCATCTTTATCAATGATCTGTCTCTCTCCTTTCTATCTGTCTGTCTCTCTGTGTTCTGTCTCTGTGTCTGTCTCTTTTTAATACAAATGAAATAATACATACTTTTGGCTTCAGATCCTTTATCTACTGTACGAGTAAAGCTGAAGTATATGACGATGAGTCTGACGAATTCGAATATTGTAAGCCCGAAGGATGCTCTGCTTTAAGATCTATACAAACCAGGTATGTCTAACAAGAGCTTGACGAGCCTACTTGCGTAACGTTTCGACCCTGCTGATCATTTAAACGTTTGATAATATGAATTGAGTGCTATATGTACCTCCTTCAATAACATCAAAAATAGTTATGAGGAAAGGGATTGGCCATGTCACATAAATTGTAGTATTTAACATGTAGTCCTCATTATCGGGAAAAGGGTGTTCTAAAGACAAGCCTTCTATAGTTATATTAGTAAATCGGTCTATCCATGCGTGTTTATCCACATTTAGTTAAAACATAAAACGGCGAAACATTATGGTGGTCCAGTTTGATAGCCTTTACAGACAACATTATGGTACGATCTGTGTATAGCACAGAAAATATTGCTACAAAAAAGGAGAAAATGGAAAATGTTGGTTACCCTTTTCTCCTTATTTGTGTCAATGATTTCCTAAACCATTTATGGCTACACACACTCGGCGCTGCAAAATGATTTGAATACTGTTGAAATAATTCACCACTATCCGTTCAGATGCATGCATCCAATTTCTATCGTTATACTTTCAGAGATCATACATGTTTTTGACAACAGAGCTGACAGGAAAAGGCTGGTAGGACGACTGTTTCCACGCAACGAAATGCTGTCATGAATGGCACTCTTCTTGTCAGATATAACAAGGCGCGACCATGTACCATGTCCAAAATGCTGACTCCGGATAGGATGGGTATTCCTGAATCTAAATGATCGTATATTGCCTGTGCATAAAATACACTTTGATGCTGTGTCATATACCTTAACATTTTACTTTGGACAGACTTCTAGGGCATGTGCAAATAGACTTGTTATCGTCTCTTATACTATGTCAAGTTTTTTAAACACAAAGCAGGCCTATTATCTGGGCGATAATCATTCCAAAGACGCGCTTGGGCTGAAAGACTTTCGAATGTAAACTGGTACGGTATGAAAGGCGACTTAAAATGCTTCATTCTCTGTCCTTCAAAGAATCTTTATCGTGATTTTCCTTCCTTCATTATAAAAGTTAAAGGGACCCATGCTAGGTTGACGAACATAAAACAGATAAAACATAAATCGATAGATTAAATCTGTCCAAGGAAAATTATCTGTCCAATGAAAATTCAATTGAAGTTCATATGGCCATTTTAAAATGAAGTCGTTGTCTGACTTTATCTACCCTCACTTTCTTTTTATAGTAACGTAAATATGAAATGGACCATAAAAGATAGTGAAAAACAGCACTAAAATCTTAATGCAATGCTGCCTGTCCACATGTTGATCTCATGCATGAAATATCAAGTATGAGCTCCTTTAAAGTGAACAAAATGCGTCTTTTATTTTTAAAAGATTTATTAATTCCAATTTGTTAAAATAAGGAATAAACATAAACACACAAACCAAGAAAAAATACTGAAATAAAATGGTAAATCACATATACAGAATCGCAGATTGCTTTTCATTTGATATCACATATCTATTTTACAGCCAACCTGCGAAGTCTATCATTACAAGTAAAGGATTCAGTCGGTCATTTCGTGAAATTGGAAATATTTGTTTGTTATTATGAACACGGACGATAAATAGTCCATTTATTGCTGCTGATCGTGGTGGTCAAGTACTTTTAAATTGAGAAGCAAAATGTTTATACTTAGTTGTAAACACAATTTATTGTTGTTTTGATACATGTGTATTATTTCGTAAGGGATGCATTGTCATTCCATTGATGCTAATAACCAAATACATGTATAACCGTAACAAAGAGATCTTGTTATGACGTCCGTAGCAGTGGAAAAAAATTAAGACAAAAGAAAAAATAACCGATATAAACAGAATGATATGTATCTTTTTCTCTTATTATAATACGTGCTATGAAATATACGCAGTGTACGAGTACTTTTAATTAATATTGTTTCGTTGTCTACACTCCTGTCAATGAAGGCTTGTCGAAATTTTGTCATTTTGAAAGGGTGAAAATTCTTTTTTTTATTCCTATAAGGTTTGTCGTTTATGGAACTTTCATTCTTTAAAATTATAGTTCCGAAACGACTTATTTCATATTAAAACAAGGTTTCTATATACATTGCGGACAACGAAGAAAAATGATGAATATCACAGTTGTCTCATTTCTCTCAATGTAATACAATGTATTGTTCTATTTTCAGTTAAAGTGATATTTTTTTAATTTTACTGATTGTAAAAGTGATGTGCAAAGATCTGTTTACGAAATAAAAAAAAAAAAGACATCTAAGCCGATTGAATCCAGATCTTTAAAATTTCTTCACTTTTCCCAAGCCAAATCATTTTTTTTGGAAAAGTTATCGTCATTTGTAAAGTGGCACATTAGAACTTTTGACAAGTATATTTGAAAGGAAAGACGACATTAGCTGCTTGGAAACTTCACAGCTAATGATCCTCTCAACTTTCAGATTCCAAACATTATAGCAGTAACTATATTCAGTTATTCAAATAACATACTTCCAAAAACATTCCCTTGACTTCTTATTAAAAAGAAAACATAAATATTGATTTCGATTTTAAAAAAAATGACTAGAATCCTTTTCCCAAACGACAAATTCTTGTGTGGTCCAAACTACTATACTTCGTCTTTCTTTGGTCTTCGTTTCTACACGCAACTTAGTATCAGAAAAGTTAACCAGTCTAAAATGGGATAAAAGAACGTAAAAATGGGACGTTATAAAATGCAGCATGAAAGAGTCTAATGAGCTATGAAAAACGACGACAATGAATTTTGTGCTAAAAACTGAATTTACTGAACATTGTGTATCGTTAAACCGTCGGTGTTTTTATAAAATCACGTAACTACGGCTTGAATCAAGCCGTAGTTACAAGATTTTATATCAACACCTGCAGAAATACTATTTTTTGCCGTAATTACATCACGGTACTCTGGATACAATCGTTCCCTATTCCAAAAGAAATTCTCTCAACAGAATATTTTACAAGGCCGAACAAATTACAATGCAAATACACATCTAAACCCTTTTTAAACAGCACCTGGTTTCGACGTCCTTATCAGAGATGAAATTGGAAAATATTGGGACAAAAAGAGAAAATACTGATAACAAGCATACTCTCATTGTGCCCAAATATCTGCCTTTCTGTATCGTAATTCTGATCATGCGCTCATTAATTGGCATCTTTCGTCTGCTGCAGCTTTTGAATCGGACAACCCAAAAATATTGTTGTGGGTGTGTACATGTTTACCGTAACACTGTTTCTTAATAGACAAATTTCCACTAAGACTCCCACACACAACAACCACCGGAAGTCGTCCTTAGAGGTAAAAGGCGAAATGCATCCCTATTCACTGCCTTTATCCATGCTTTACACTTACGTTGATCTTGTGGAAATCGGAAAAAGTGAAGATTCTCCTTACATCCGCCATTTATCTTTTTTTCCGATTTTTGCATTGATAAACGATGCAGTTTAAAACCATTTCGATTCCATATAGATCTAACACAGTTAATTTCCCATAAACCCATTGTTTGCCACTGGATGTTAATCCGATTCTTCTCTGATGAAAATTCGCTCTTTGATATTTGGATGTCGCTGTTTACATCGGAGCGCTGTCCCATTAAAAACAAATGAAAATTCCGACGCAATTTATGTCGCTGTGTCAGACTTTTCTTTTGCTTTTGAATGGGACACTGTCACAGCGCTCCGATATAAATAGAGACATCCAAATATCAACAAGCGAATTATCATCAGAGAAGACTCGAATTACCGGAAGTGTTCTGCGGGTACGGACTAAAACGATAATGGAAAGGAGTCTATTGTGTTTCGCGACCTAGCATCGACAGGCCTTCCCACACAGGCAAGTGTGTCTTTTTGCTCCTTCGTGATCTTGGAGGTCTTGTTTCGTTGCAAATGACTTATCGCAGGTATGGCATACAAAAAGACATTTGAAGCGTGCACCCTGCCTAAATGTGCTGATAAATCTGTCCTCGATGCAAACTTGTTTCCGAATGTCTCACATGTATAACGTTTAACAGTTGGACTGTGAACATTGCACCTGAAAGTAAAAAAACAGTGTTATCTCCCACGCTGAAAGGTACAACCAAGAAAGTTCAAAAATGCATTTATATGAGACATTTTCAGACCTGTTCGTGGTCGAACTGTTTTCGAATTTGTGAAAAAAAAAAAAACATATTCATTGCCAAACATTGACTTATAGTGACACTTTTCAGACTTCCAAGATTTTTCCTTTCAGATTTACAGGTCGCAGATGCTAAACTATTATCAAAACAAGACTTGCCCTTCTCTAACAAATTACAAATAATTCGGAGAGGTATTGAAGGAAAGGGCAAAATGCTGATAATTGTCGTTTTATCATTTGCCTTTAATATCATTCAATGTTCTATTTTTACACCGTTTTGTCTTAAACGACTCCTTTTTTGGGGATCTTTATAGCATATTACATAGTATGTTAAGACATACTTTAAATCATTGTTACACAAAAAGTGAGTATTTTATGGTTTGAATCAAATTTGCCACGATCCTTGTGTTCACGACAAGCCCAAATCCGTGAGTGCTATCCAATCACGAAAGATTGTCCGTGAAATGAATTCTATTTTCTTTGTCCGTGTGAGGTATTCTTTTTTAAAAAGTTCAATTCTTCACTAGTTGGGCGGAGGTAAGTAAATAACAAGGATATTTTGGGTTACCGAGACTATCTACATTTGATTTTAAGACCGATGTTTGCACAGAATTCATAGCATGAACTCAAAATCGCCAAAATTACCACTCGTCCGTGAACAGTATTCGCATATTTTTAGTTTGGATTCTCGTCGATAGAAATTTTGTGACAGAGTGCTTGCCGAAAGTACGGATCTTTGAGATAATATCTTGGTACCATTAGGTCAGAAATTTTGTGGGCCAGGACATGGGGTATACCTTTCTGGATGGCATTGCCTACAGATCGAGAAATATCCGCTTACCTTCAGAATTACTGCCAAATTAACCCGATAGTCGCCATTTTTCCGTGTGATGAATCCAAACTTAAATCACGTGATTACCAACACTGGATTTATATTGAATCTTTTCTCAAAACACCTCGTAGCTAGAGCTGCTGTAAAGCTGCAGATCTTGTTTTGATGTTTTTGAAGAAAAGGAACAGTTTATTACAATCAAGTTAGTTTTTAGTGTTCTTACCGTATTTGCAAGTGGAGCATATCCAGAGTACATAGGAATAGCGAACCAGTGACTGCCGCTACTGACGACGGTAGTCAATCCAAACTGGCTGCCGGCTGCCACCTCCCTGTAGAAATACCGGGTCAGATTAGATATGGTTCTTACTTCTTCCACTCCGCTGTCAGATATCAGATTTGCCGCAGCGTAGGACAAAGACATGAAACTCGCAAACCGTTGTCGAAGGACTCTAAGTGGCGTAAATATGACGATGTTTGAGCCATAGCTGGTTACGGGTGGTATCATATGGAAGGTGGTTAGTTTACCGGTGCTGTCTGTAGAGTCAATCAGAGCCAGGCCAACCGCTACAGGCTGGTTAGATTGTATTTGGTACTGGTGACCCAGATTTATAGTAACTGTCTCTATTTCTCCTATAGATAGTAGCGAATAATTCGACGTGAAGTCCCCGTTGATGCTTACAAACGTATTGGCCATATACGCCTGGATTTTGATTTCTCCATTAAATGGTCGACTGACTGTAGAAGAACCGAACGATGGAATTCTGTAGTGTTTACCCCAGATTTCCGTGGGGAGTATCTGGTTGTAGTTGTCAGGTAAATACACCGTTGCAGGTGAAGAATCAATTCTGTTCCCACAAAACATCCCTATAGGCTTATTCGAGATAAACTTGACACCAGAGTTCAAGTTGTTACTACTTTGTTCATTTAGAAGAGTTACGCTAGCGTCGACGAGATTGAAGGCAACGCCATCTTCTAATGTTGTAGTTCCAGCCTTTATGCCGATTGCGGAGAAATACGGAATGACGTTAACGCCAACATCTTCTGAAACAACGTGACAATACGCCACTCTTGCATTGTCATGAGAAAACGTCATGTGTGTAGTTCCGAATGCGTCAACTGGGTAGACGTTATGCGTAACCACCTTATCTTTTATCCAATACAGAATTGTGACGCCGACGTTTTCATCCGAGCGAATCGTTACAAGGTCGTCAATGTTGTTTGAGCAGTCATATTCAAACGTCCGATCGTCAGACATGTTAGTAGCGGTGATGACGCGTGTAGGAGTCGTGACGGAGACGTGGAGAGTCACGCCTGGCGTCATTGCCGTCACGTAAAGATAACACGCGTAGCTGACGGCAGACGCTTGTACACCTGTATTCAATGCCGGAAATGCGACAAGAAACTTCTTACCGTAGCTGTCAATGGCACCTGTAATAGTTAAAACACTGATGAACTGGCGGTGGACGTTTCTGGAAGCAAAGTAGATTAACCTTTTCCCCTACAAGACCTGGTTTTGACGACCCTAACAGAAAAAGCTTGGGAAAACATTGAAACAAAAGAAGAAACTGCTGATATCCAGCATTTTCTCCTTTTGTGCCAATATTTTCTGTTCCATATTTAACACAAATTCTATCTTTAATAACATCCATTGTGTCATTTGTGGCAGTTTTTGAAGTGGGTCACCCTGAAATTTTGCCGTTTGGGAAGGGGTTAATACTACAGCAGACAAAATGCTTGCTGTCGATGTGCAGTAGGAGTATTTAAATAGAAAAGTTTTATTAGGCATAACGGAAAATATTTTTCATGTCTCCTTTGGCTTCTCAATATTTTCCATAGTATTTCTATTAGGGGAGTCAAAACTAGGTCTTTGGGTCAGAGTATGCCCTTGAATGTAGTTTTCTTGTTAAAAGATGGCATAATTTATGCACTCTCACTTTTTTTTCTCTAGCAAAAGTTTGCCCAGAAATGATGTCTAGTAGTTCATATCATGTATAAACCAAACTCGTTTATATTGGTCCACAAACTACAGTTTCATATAAAATTTTGGTTGACGTCATAGCCAAAATTCAAAGCATTAAATATTTTGACCAAATGAGATTCTTTATTTCACCCAGTTCTAGTTTTAGTTGACTTATGAAATTTACATAAACTTTGCGCCCAATTTATTCCGGTGCTTAATGCAAAATATGAAGAAGTAATGAAACCGGTAAAGGTATCGGGGTTTTTAACTTAAGTAGATCTATAAATAGTCAACATTTCTAAGAATGTAAATTCTAAAGTTGTACTAAATATCTTTATATGCATCTGCAAAAAGTCTATTGTGCTCTTTTTTTTAAAAAAATGACATCATCAACCTTTAAATTGCACTAATTCTAGAACATTATCACACAAAAATATTCTTTAAAGAATCAATTAAACCGAAACTCCTTTCAGGCGCGATGCATTAAGGTCTATATAAGCGTAATAAAATCGACAACTAAATTGGCCCAGAGATACCCATTTCAGATTTGACCGAGCGATTTTGGAATTGGTTTGATATACCAAACGGTTCACAACAATGACTCATCGCTCCGTGTGATTATCCTTGCCAGACATGCGCCTGGTCCGAATTCGTATGTTTTTTTAAAGAACTTTTTACGCTTGACACAAGTCGTATTGCAAGCTCAAATTATACCATCGTTAAAAATGTGAATATAGATTATATCTAACGTGATTTTGCACTATGTCTCCCTTTTCATATCAATCCTAGTCCCTTTTAATCTAATTTCATTTCAAGCAAATTGCCAATGTTGTAGACATTTCTTTTGCTTTGTCTAACTTTTTATGCCACGGTTATTAAGTATGAAGCAGGTAGAAAAATTCTAGTCTTAAAAGCCTCTCAAAGCTCTGGTCAAAACCGGATTGCGACGTGGATGGCATGTAAAGGGTTACCATACCCCAACATTATTTGTAAAATGGACACTACCAGGAACAAGAAATACTAGAACCATAAAGCTAAATCTGCCATTTAGGTTAAAGACCGACTGCCTGTGGTTTATGAGGAGTCCCTACTACTCTTGCCAGCCCCCCCCCCTCCCCTACTTTTGCAACTATCAAACTTTGGGTGAAGGAATTCTAAAGATGGCGAGGGAGTTCAGAAGACGAAAATGTTGAAATGACTGCTACTGATGAGGGCTTGTTAAGGTACCAAGAAGCTGACTTACATAGATCGGGTATCAATGATTGACAAACTATATAGATGGAACAGAAATGTGGGGTTTGAAGAAGTCAAAATTGAAAAACACAGCAGTTTAAATCCAAGTATCCATTTCTTTCTTCGCGATGCTCCACACTTTTTGATACCCCCCTCGGACGTGTAGAAATATAGTGGTCTCGCTTGCTATAATAGCTCCCTTTTCCCAGATCCCTACACGTTCGTTATATTATGACAAGACGGCAAAAGTTTATACTGTTCCAAACTCAAAGTTGTGATGGACGACAATTTCATGTGAATGAAAGTTTACACGTCTTGTATCTTTATTAGTAAAGCATTGTGAAATATGCTGAAATGACCCATTTTTTTTACAGGTTTTCAAGAGTTTTGGTATTACTTCGAACTACTTTCAACAGGTCAGCGCCTATGAACGTGAAGTAATATTATCCTAATCCGGTTAAGGCGATGCGTCATATGAGACAGTCAAATTACCGCAGTACATGACGTGAGCAGGCAACAGTCAATATGTGGGAATGAGTTAACCCTATCCCAAACAGCAAAATTGTTAAACAAGTTCAATTTGAAAGTTGTAGCAGACAACGAAATAGACGTTTTTTGTGAATAATGAAGCACAGGAAACATTGAAGCAAATCACAAGCCAATTCTATCAGGGAAGTCAAAACTAGAGATGCGTTCTTTAGAGCGAGATTATTTTCATAAAGATTTCGCGTTTTTTAAAAGATTTAGATTCTGACCAAGGTGTTCCAAGTGTTCTATGCTTCATACAAATGCCGTCAGGATGACTTCATCCGTATGGAATATGGAGCATTACCATGATATCATTGAGCATTCGCAACAACTATGTCAATTCTCTCTTACATTGTTTCGACAGAGTTAACCGAGGGGCTGCACATGAAGTATAGGGTAATGGCGCCTCACATTGGGCGACTTCAAAATCTTACTCTATATAAAGCTTTATCCTAAGTCATCTTAAGAACCTCAAGATATCTCAAGAAATCTAGCTCTAAAGAACGCGCCTCAGGTGTTGTTTCGGATTGGTATAAAACTTACAATTTCCACAATATTTTTCGCAGGCATCTTTAAAGGTGGGTTGAGAGCTACATTGGTCTGTACCATAGGCTGAACAGTTTGACAGTTTATCTTCACATCTCCAGTCTAAAGAACAACAATCAACATTTTACCTTTGGGCTTACCATAGAAAAAATAGACTGTTCCAATTTGAAAGCTGCTACAGGCAAAATATTGGATGTTAACCCTTTCCCAAACGACAAAATTTTAGGATGCTCTACTTCAAAAACTGCCACAAATGACCAACTGGATGCTATTAACGATAGGATTAGTGTAAAATATGGCACAGAAAATATTGAGACAATAGGAGAAACTGCTGGTTATCAGCAGTTTCTTCTTTTGTTTCAATGTTTTCCCAAGCCTTTCCTATTAGGGACGCCAAAACCAGGTCTTGTTTGGGAAAAGGTTAAATATATGATTGTACACAATATAGTACAGATATGTTTAGGGCAAAATGAAATAAAACTTCGCTTATAAGCAGTTTCTTCTTTAGCATCAAGGATTTTCAGAGTTTTTTCTACTGTGGACGCCAAAATTATGCCTTAGCTGGGAGAACTAAAGTTAAACAGAACGAAGCAAAGGTAGCTTGAGATTATACAATGTTCAATTTCAGAAGGTGCAACAAAAAATAGAGACAGAACTCTCAAATACATTACATCATAGATTCTTGTTTAATGAAAGCACTTTTGTCAATATATTTGTGGCCCGTCACGCTAAATTTGTACTTCTTAAACTCGTAAACAGTATCGGACTGACTATCTATGGAATTGTTTTCACTCTATGTTAATTTTCTTGATCTAGATTATTATACCCCCCAAATTCAATTTGGGTGGTATAATAATAGGAGTCAGCTTGTCGGTCTGTTGGTCTGTTGGTCCGTTGGTCCGTCTGTTGGTTTTTTCTTCAAACATCTTCTCCTCCTAAACCTCTAAGCCAATTCTTACTAAACTTAGCAGAACTGTTCCTTGAGTGACCCTTTTTAAAACTTGTTCGTGAATTTTTGATTCGTCAAAAATTGTGGGCGTGGCAGGGCGGGGCTTATCGGACTTAGAGAAATCATGTGAAAAATCTTTAAAAATCAATTATTAGGCCAATTTGAACCATACTTGGCATGATTGACCCTTGAGTGCTTGTATTCAATGTATGTTCGTGATTTTTTCATTCGTCAAAAAATGAGGGCGTGGCAGGGCGGGGCTTTGATCCATTCTAGCAATTGACAAGCGATTTGTAGAGCGACAGATAAGAGGGGTAACGGCTTATTTGCAATATATGATTTATTGTTCATCAAACCCTATATTGTGGGTACTAATTAAATCATCTCATAGAGACGAAACAATTAGAATGTATTTACCTCCTCTTATCTATTTCTTTGCATATTATGTTACATCAATGGATCGTTTTCGCAAAATTCGAGTTTGAATGATACGTGATGGTTTGAAAGTGCGAGAAAAGCTAGGAACACATGGTTATGTGCACCAGTTGTGGGGTGTAAAGCCTTTCATTATCTACATGTAGTTGCCTACCTGACACATGAACGGCGCATCCATCGTTCGGCTCGAGATCTGAAACACATTTTACACAAAATTACTTCCTTTTTCAAACGAGTCGTATATTAAAACGATTATTTAAGAATAATGTCAATGTAATATCACGTGATTCCTCACGTCGTTTTTGAGCAGTCATCTAGAAAAGAACCATTATTGCATATTACCTTGGTACAATCTAATCGTGGTCCAGTATTACCATCGTTACAGGTAATGAAGAGGCCATTAGCGAACATCATGAATCATGATCAGACTGCGTGTATATACAATATGATTTGGATCCTTATTGGTCTCAGGACCATTGAGCGATGGGGTACTTTTTTCAGCCAAATGATTTCTGCAGACTGATTTCTGCATCCCAATGCTTTTCAACAAAAACCTCGTAACTGCAGCTTACACTGAACAGATCTTCTAAACCGCCATGGCATGTAACTTTATATAGCTCCAATAATATTTTAGATAAGGGTTTGAAATTTTCAAATAATAAAGATTAACCATTTTCACAGAAGATGTTAAATTTTCATTGATGCCTTTTGGCAATAACATGACTAAATCGAAAATTGAAAAGGGTCACTGTCACGTCTACATTTTCACATCAGAAAGTTAAACTGTAAGAACGGGATGTGACATTACTCTGCGTCAATAACTCTGATTGACAACGAGCCATCATTCAGTTGCAGTTATCTGGGAAGTACTAAGGTGTCCTTCCAGACGATTCAGTAGACTAGGTAAGTCTGCCACACTTCCGGTTGCCTGGCATTTTTGCCAAAACTTATTGTAACGTCTTTTGATTACATCGGAGCATTTCTCCGATTTGAACTAATCTGCGAATCAAATCTGAGTGATATTTGTTGACTGTTAACAAAAATGTCGGTCAGTCCTCACTTATGAATTCTTTGATGGCGTTCTACGGAATACAATACGTGCTATAAAAAGAACAAAAAAATCCAGTTTGTAAACATAACTTTGCAACCTCTCCAGAAGCATACAGGCGTCAAGAATCTATTAATGATATGCAAAACCGATTCGAAAGTCATGTCTTTCGTCAAGAACGGTACATTTGGAATAACAATAACTTGTATGGTGCACTGTACGGATCATGATCTGTGGTGCATTTTGACAAGGTTTTTGGGGCCATATTACTCGTTAGAAAGAAGCAACATCAAAATAACCAATGCATTTAAGAATAATGTCGGCATATCATCACTTTGGAATGCTTTATTGTGTTCTATGGAATATAATACGCGCCAAAAGAACACTAAAATGCAGTTTATAAATAAAAAATCTAATCCTCTCTATTAGCATACACACGTCAAACATCCATTACTGACATGCTGAACTCGTGAAAGAGACATGTCATCTGTCACAAAATGTACATGTGAACTAATAATGTTTTGTATGGTGGACTCTGAAGGCCATGCTCTATGGTGCACTTTGACACGGGTTGGTGTCCGTAAAATTCGAAATACAGAAGGCAATCGGAAAATAGTTAATGCATTTTGCAGTATCATGAGCTACCTTTTGAAACATACATACGTCACTGAAAAGGGTACATGCCTTATTCATATTGACGTCACTTCTGATAAGCCCCACAATACGACCCATATCACTAAAGGACAACCGGCCCATTGAGGTACCTTTTCTTTAAAAAATCGGCATGTCCGATCAATATGAAGTAATGCTAAAGCAAATGTTGTGCAATTTAACTCACCATATCGTGCGCCACGTGCAAAAACGGTTTTATATCAAAGCCTCTTTACACAAAAAGTTTTTGTTTTGATTTTGACTGTACCGCGTTAAATCGATAGCTAGTGATCACAAAATCTAATTTGCATAATATTGTTTCAAACGTACTTTTCGTTTTTCATTTACACCAAAAAATCTATTCTGAAAAGTGGCGGTTTAGAACATCTGTTCAGTGTATTTTAAGCTGCAGTTATCAGGTTTATGTTAAAACGCGACTTTGTCTTGTATACCAACATGTCTTGAACAAAACAATATAAAATGAAAAAGATGTAAGCACTGTAAAGTTTCATGCTTTAACCCTTTCCCAAACAAAACCTTGTTTTGACGTCCCCAATAGAAATGGCTTGGGAAAACATTGAAACAAAAGAAGAAACTGCTGATAACCAGCAGTTTCTCCTTTTGTCTCAATATTTTCTGTGCAATATTTTACACAAATTCTATCTTTAATAACATCTACTTTGTCATTTTTTACAGTTTTTGAAGCGGACCACCCTAACATTTTGTCGTTTGGGAAATGGTTAAATACTTGCGTAGATTAATATTTCTAAAGTAAAAAAGTCAGGGTTGGTTTTGAGTCTGGAATCTACCAGCTCATTGTCATATTCTACCAAATTTCCGCTTTCAACCATATTTCCACTATATCTTTTTTACATTTCTGCTTCGATAGAAACTCACGGTGTATAATCACGTGACTCAGAATTTCCGATAATCTTCAATATCTTTTTTTAATACTTGGCCAATTTGAATTCGGTTTGAAGCAGAGAATGTGGGAAAATGCCAAGAATAAGCTGGACGTATTGGGTTTTTAAAAAATTAACTGATAAAAAAGTTATTGAAGATAAACCAAAATTTTGGTTTATCTTCAATAACTTTTTTATCGGTTGATTTTTCAAAAATCAAACACACCCATCTAATGCGTGACGTCTGTCCACATTCTCTGCTTTAAACCAAATTCAAATCGGTCCAGTATTTACAAAATTGTTGAATATTTTCTGAAAATATTGTATCACCTGATTGTCCCCCGTGGAAACTAGTTACGTTCATTGAACGAAAAACCACAGAGCTGTGACATGCAAGAAATGCAATATTAGCGAAGATAGTATTATGAAATTTAAAAAAGTTTAAATTTAATTGGATTCTAGCTAGGCTGAATGCTCAAACTACTAACACTCAAGAAATATGACAGTTACATGTAAACAAAATCGGCGAGAATCAGTTTTACACAACACAGGTTTTGGATAGTGTTAAGCTAAATGTATCGTGTTCAACTTGAATTGGCTAACGTTAACCCTTTCCCAAACAAGACCTGGTTTTGACGTCCCTAATAGAAAAGGCTTGGGAAACTGTTGAAACAAAAGAAGAAACTGCTGATAACCAGCAGCTTCTCCTTTTGTCTAAATATTTTCTATGCCATATTTTACTCAAATTCTATCTTTAACAACTTCCATTTTGTCATTTCTGGCAGTTTTTGAAGTGGATCCCCCTATAATTTTGCAGCTGGGAAAGGGTTAAGAAGACTTTACAAAACGCTACTTACCCATTAAGAAGAACGCATCACTGTAGAGACCAACAACACTGTATGTTGTAAATAAACTATTGTCCGTATTGAAGTATGTACTGAACGTGTCGGTGCCCGTACACTCGTCCGTACGATCATGTACCGGGCCGGTACCAAAACAAAACCTCAGTGTTGTAGCGTTAAGCTGTGTCTGTCTGAACCAATATACCGCCATGTCATGTTCACAATCTAGATCTGTGTTATAACTGTGGGGAAACAAAAACGTTAAATGATACAGTGTATTTGTCGACATAAAAAGAATTCCGATTAAAACTGAGAAATGTTGAGAATCCGGTGCCCATTTAATCAGCTATATGTTTCATCCGAGTTTTGCGGAGAATCATATGTTGAATTAGTAGTGCGATCGTTGATAATAGAACATAACCGGGAGGAAATGTGTCTTTAAAATCAAAATGTTGGCGAACCTTGAATATGTTAACATTTTGTTAAATCTAACCCTTATCAACAACAGCTTTGTCGACTGCAGCAGAGTTTAAATCGGATCATTCAAAACTTTTAGACCTTGAGCCACCAATAACCCCTGCTCCCCCCCCCCAGGGGGAATTTTGAAGGGTATGATTTTCTGAAAGCTTATAACAAATGCTACAAGATGAGCGTTGTTTGCACTCTGGCCGTTGGGGCTTTTGGCTGTAACCCTTATCTAAAACCCTTAACCCTTTTAGATTTTTTATTCAAATATACAAACAATCATTTGGTCAAATCTCTATTTAATTTTGACCTTCATATGTCAAAATGGTATCAAATGAAAGCTTATGACTTGTTGTTTCATTTGTAGTTATTTTATGCAAATTAGCTCATTTGCATATTCATGAATATTAATGATTTTCCTTAAAATTGTCAATTTTTGATTAAAATTTGGTTAATAATTTCTAAAGCAAGGCGTTTCTGTCCAGGAGGAATTCTGTTAACATGGTTTATCAGTAAGAACAATTTATTAGAAACATTTTGAGCCTTATTTGCACTCTGGCAGTTGGGGCTTTTTGCCGTGACCCTTATCTAAACCCTTAACCCTACCAAATTGTTCATTCAAATTTTGAAAATAAATTTGGTCATATCTTGGTTGAATATTTACACACGGATGTCAGAATGGCATCAAATGAAAGCTTGTGACTTGTTGTTTCATTTTCAGATATGTTATGCAAATAAGCTCATGTGCATATTCATGAATATTAATTACTTTTCCCAAAATTGCGGTTGTCGACCAAAATTTGGTAAATACTTTCCAAAAACAAGACATTTTTGTGCAGGGGAATTGTGTAAACAGAATTAATCTTAAAGAAAATGCTATAAGAAACATTTTGAGCGATGTTTGCACTTTGGCTGTGGGGGCATTTGGCCAAAACCCTTATCTAAACCCTTAACCCTATAAAATTGTTCAGTCATCTCAAAACGTTTTTGATCATAGCTTAGTTAAATATTGACCTGCAGATGTGAGAATGGTATCAAATGAAAGCTTACGACTGTCCCAATAATTTGCCATAAATTTTATGCAAATTATCTCATTTGCATATTCATGAATATTAATGACATTACTTAAAACTGTCACCTTTTACCGGTTATTTGGTAAATACTTTCAAAAACATTGTGTTTCTACTCAAGGGGAATCATGTAAACATAGTTTATCTTAAAGAACATTTCATTAAAAACATTTTGAGCAATGTTTGCAATCTGGCGGTTGGTGCTTTGGCCGTGACCCTTATCTAAACCCTTAACCCCATCAAATTTTTCATTTAAATTTTCAAAACGTTTTTGGGCATATCCTGATTGAACAGTTAATAACAGATGTCAGTACGGTATCAAATGAAAGCTTATGGATGACTCTTTCATGTGCTAATATTTTTTATGCAATTTAGTTCATTTGCAGGTTCAGGGGGAATTATGCAAGCATGATTTATCTTAAAGAACATTATATAAATAACATTATAAGCGATGTTTGCACTGTGATAGTCGGAGCTTTTTGCAAAACCCCTTATCTAAACCCTAAATCTAATCAAATTGTTCATTCAAATTTTCAATGTGTTTCTAGTCATATCTTGATTAAAAATTGACATACAAACGTCATAATGGTATCAAATGAAATCTAGTGAATTGCTTGCATATTGGCAATTTGCTCATTTGCTTATTCATGAATATTATTGATTCTTTAAATGTTGTGATAAAACCACATTTATTGTGGAAAATCCATAAAATGCATTCCATTTGACAGTGCTATAGTATATGTTATATAGTAACCCTTTAATGTTAAGTAAATAGTAACCCTGTTATGTTTAGTGCAATAAATGTTGATGGTTCTTTGCATTAAATAGTCATTCTAGTGTTGATCTAGGTCGTTTTCCATCATGATAACCTTGCCAAATTCCCAGAGTGTAAGTAATTCCAAGATTGCCAACAAGTGTGATGTTAATCATTTTTGGTCAAATTGTCCTAGAGCAGTGAAAAAAGTAAGTGTCTTAATGTGGGATTTCAATAGCTGATCTAAACCAGGTTTTAGTTGTAGCATTTGAATATCAGGAAAGTATTGAACTGAAGATATCTATGGCTATCTAATGCAATCCTTGAAAACGTATGCCATATTGAAAGATATTGTATATATATCGCAAGGGAACTATTTTTTAAATTCATCGTGAGGTTATACTATGCTGAAAGCACATATAAGATAATATGTATAGGTTCGGAAGAATATGAATGTACATTCAGCATAGGCTGTCGGTGGTATGGATCAGCTCGCATCTGTTCTGATCTGATACAGACAAATAAATGCATCGTAAATAATTGCAATAATCTTTTGATTGCAATTGGTTATTGTCTGTACTCTAGCTACATACATACAGTGCGTACATCTCTTGATTTTATGCATCTGATACATAGGTTTTACATATGGCACCCAAGCTTAAATTATCTGAAGTGAAAATACCTCAAAAGAGCATAAAGGAATGGTAACACCAGTGTCCTTGACCTGTCAGCCACATATCAAATACACTTAAGGCCAACAAATTGACTTGGCTATGAGGAATACACAAGGAAGGACTCTCCAGATGGAACAAAATCATACTGTTTTCTCACTGTGAATGGCAAAAATAGGGGCTTGACAATTGCTTAACAATGTTATTCTGCTATATGTATGCAATTTGTCTACATTCCAGAATCTCTATTCAGCCATAAAAATTACAAAAATATTTGAAATAATTAATTTTATATGTGTATTAGAAAAAAGTCCCGCAGGTTAGACACCGTTTGTATCATTCTATGGCATTTGATAAAAATGTTTATGTTCAAAGTCCTATTTTGAGGCAATTTTGGATTCATCATAGGATAACATTCTGTCAACTAAACTAGATATAAGCAAGAACACCAGTACAATACATGGAATCAAGTAAATTTATTTACATGCATATGCAAATGAGCCAATTTGCATAAAATAACTGCAAATTAAAGAAAAAGTCATCAGCTTTCATTTGATATCATTCTTACATGTATAGGTCAATATTCAATCAAGCTATGACCAAAAACGTTTTGAAAATATGAGTGAACAATTTTATAGGGTTAAAGGTTTAGATAAGGATCTTGACCAAAGGCCCCAACCAACAGAGTGCATACATCACTCAAATGTTCTAATATTATGTTCTTTAAGATAATCCATATTTACATGATTCCCCCTGAGTAGAAACACGATTTTTTTTAGCTTATTTACCAAATATTAGCAAAAAGCTAATGTTTTTAAGTAAAGTAATTAATACTCATGAATATGCAAATGAGGTAATTTGCATGAAATTTATAACAAATTATTAAGCAAGTCACAAGCTTTCATTTGATACCATTCTAACATCTATGGGTCAATATTCAACCAAGATATGACCGAAAACGTTTTAAAATGATTGAAAAAATGTACAGGATTAAGGGTTTAGATAAGGGTTATGGCTAAAAGCCCCAACGGTCAAAAGCCAAACATTGCTAAAAATGTTTCTTATATAATTTTCTTTAATATTAATCATGTTTACATAATTCCTCTGCACAAAATGTCTTGTTTTGGAAAGTATTTACCAATTTATCGTAAAAAATCGCATTTTTAGGAGAAATCATTTATGTTCATGAATATGCAAATGAGCTAATTTGCATAACATGTCTGAAAATGAAAGTACGAGTCATAAGCTTTCATTTGATACCATTTTGATATCTGTTTGTAATTATTCAACCAAGATATGACCAAATTCCTTTTCAAAATTTAAATGAGTAATTTTATAGGGTTAATGGTTTAGATAAGGGTTACAGCGAAAAGCCCCAACCGCCAGAGTGCAAACAAGGCTCAAAATGTTTCTAATAAAATGTTCTTACTGATAAACTATGTTTACAAAATTTCTCCTGGACAGAAACCCTTTTTTAAGAAAGTATTTTTTCAAATTTTCGCCAAAAAATGGAAATTCTAAGGGAAATCATTAATATTCACGAATATGCAAATGAGCTAATTTACATACTTACAAAGGAAAGAGCAAGTCATAAGCTTTTATTTGATAACATTTTGACATCTGTAGGATAATATTCAATGAAAATATGACCAAATAAGTATTGTTAATTTGAATGAAAAAAAAAACGATAGGGTTAAGGGTTTTAGATAAGGGTTACATCCAAAAGCCCCAACGGCCAGAGTGCAAACAATGCTCAAAATGTTTCTAAGATATTGTACTTTATGAAAAACTATGTCTACAAAATTCCCCCCCCGGGGGGGGGGGGGGAGCAAAAATATTTCTGGCTCAGGGACTATTTGTGAGGATAATTATCGACACGGAATGCAATAAATGATAATTAGCATTTTACATAATGCAAATATAATTTCTGTGCTACATTGTTTATATAATTTATTATGTCTCTATCAAAATCTGTTTTGTCGAATGCATGAGATTTAAAATCGGAAGAGTCTTTTATCCCTGTAGGACCGCGTTAATTCATTACCAGTGTGCAAACTTTTGCATTGATTCAAATTCAAAGATTTTGAAGAATGACTTAGTTTATATATTTTTCGACTTTCTATTAGAGAATTATTTTGGAAAATGAATGAAGTGCTAGTAGAGATTTACGGATTAGTACGAAATGGAATACGAAATGGAAATGGAAATGAAATAGAGGGGATGTATCAGAAGATTCGGATTGTGGTGGCAGATCACTCATTTTTACTACCACGCGATTCTATGTAAAATTCTCATTTTTTTACACTCGTTCAAACGTTGACTTGTAAACGCATTTCCCAAAATAATACCTGATTTTGACGACATTGATAAAAAATGTACGGGAAAACATTGGAACAAAAGAAGAAAATGCCGACAACTTCAAATCCTTTTCTGATCTGTATCCACTTTGTCATCTGCAACAGCGTCAAAATCGGACCTCCCTTTCTTTTGTGTTTTTTTTTTGAAAGGATTAACTCTCAATGAATAGAATGTTGTTTTCATTTCAGTTGCAGGATAACTTTATTTGCATCGGTCTGCGAAAATAGTTTGAGAATGGTCAAAAAGCACTCTACGATAAAAAGAGCTAAATGACTTCTACGTGGAATTATTTTACTCCTTACATACGTAATAGAGAGCACAGTGGAGATTTTGCATCACAGGATGGATAACAATTACGGAAAATAGTCTCCATTCTGGTTAGATAGTTTGCAATAACCTCCTTATCTCTGCCTCAATTTCCAAAAGGTTTCTTGCATATAAGCCGCCTTACTGATCACTTTTCTCAGATATACTAATTATTTGTGGAATCATTTTAAATGATAACAACCAAGGTCTAATTAGCCCTGCTTCAGGTAAGAAATTGTGCACTAACATTCCTGTTTATTATCATTCTTAATTTTCAAGCGGTTTGTTGCATATAACCCCGCCTTACTGAGTTATTTCTTCAGATGTTAGACTTATTCGAAAATCACTCATACTTTTTCCAAAAAGTTGATCCCAACCGAGCAAAAATCGATCTGAATATTCCGTCGTTTTTCTGGTCGGTTAGAATCAATTTATGCAAGAAAGTAAATCATACGTCATATGAAAGAGCCCAGTAAGGCGGGGTACATGCAACAAACCGTTTGAAAATTGACGCAATCATAAGAACGTTATTGCAAAATAATTTTCCTGAAGCGAGGCAAATTTGTCCGTAGATGTACCCATCCCATAATGCAAATCTCCAGAGGGGTATAATGGTTATTCGGTTATACCATGTTGTCTGTTCGTCCGCCCATCCATCAATCCGCTTATCCCAGTTTTCTTTTGTTTTTGTTTTTTCCCCTATTTGAAGCTGTATGGCCATCAATTGCTGAATGGCAAAATATAATATCTAATTGGGCAAAGCTACCAAGTTCTGTTACAGCCATTGAAGGGAATCTCGTGTGTCTAACACAAAACAATGTTATTCAGGGCACCGGCGTGGTGGATAACAACGGCCGTTCAAGGTATGTTGAGAGCGGTTTCCTGGGTTATCTAAACGATGCCCAGCATGGTTAAATGAGGCGGTTGAAAACGAGTTGCCCTTTCTGTCTTTGGGATAAGATATACCCAAACTCTTACCCTATTGTTATTCTTAATCTGCGGCGCGGTTAAGAACAAAGCAACGTTCACTTAAAAGATAATGTAAAAAAAACTTAAAAGATACACGATATAGTTTCGTGAGAGGGTCGAGCATGCCATCGCAGAACTAAAATGTTACAAGTCGGTTGGTAAAATATGGAGGCCCCGCGATACTTTACCTTGGGTTGTAACTATATACGCAATGCTTGTTTACAGGAAGAATGGTATTGGGCTTTTTTGTAAATAGTGAAAGTTTTATGCAAAGAAGGTATGTAATTATAATGCCCGACACTTCCAGCCCTTCAATTGATTGAATGGAGTATTTACATCCCACTCAACTGTTAAGGTCACATGGAGACGGAACTCGGCTTAAAGTCTCGGTCTAAAGATAACAAGTCCAGTGTGTTGACACTGCACCACATCCCAAATTTTACTGCAATGAAACATAACTGCCTAATCAGTGCTCACTTAGTGATCAGACGACTTTAAAAGAGGGAGATCAGAGTCATTCGGGAATATGATAGACCTGTGTGACTCAAAGGCATCGTCAGACGCGGTAGTTATTGCACCAGGTACATCGGGATAGGCTAAATCCATCTGTAGAAAGACAATTTGTTTAGTGATGAATCATGCTCCATTTCTTTCGTTGGGGTAGGTCATGGTTTAGCGTAGGATCAAACATCGCGGAAGGCACAACTTGTCCTTCTTTCGTAATGAACGCAATACTTGAACATCCCGATTAGACCTGATTTTAATTATTTTTTAAAGACAGCCGTCTATGTCGGAAAGGTAAATTCGTCGTCTGTGAAGGAACTGAACATAGGCCATTTGTACTTTGGATAATGATCAGCTTTTCGACTGTTCCAATTTCGACGAAATTATAAGGGTATACTAGTATACAAAATTAGATAAAGATTTGCATTGGATGTGCCGTTGAGTATATTTCAATGTTTTCCTTTAATAAAAAAGGTATGTTGGTACTTTGGCAAAATTACAGGACAGAGTACGGTTGGAACCCACGACCTCCGAAACTAGAAACGTTCGATGAGACGGAAACCAGCTTCGAATGTACTGAGATGCCCCCTCCCCCCCACCCCCACAAATTTATTTCGGTTTCGTATTCGTATTCCATTTCGTACTAATTCGTAAATCTCTAGTAGAAAGCAATTCCTTTATTTTCCACAATTCTTTCATTCAATTCAAGTCATTATCTTTCGAGGCACAAGAAAGTGTCATTATGTCGGGTAGTCCGTCTGATGAAATCAAATAAGGGGGCTATTTAAGGAGTTCGCTGCACCCCCCTAGGTACCAAGGTTGTTATATACCATTTTAAAGCTTGAAATATGCTGGATACGATGCACGATGTTGTCAAGTTGTAAACCTGTGCAGCTCCCATGTAAACACACAAATATGTGGGTGGGGTAAGACAACACATAAATTATTTGAAATGCATTTGTCAAATAGAAATCGTCTTTAACCCAATAACTTAGGAATGTACTCTTTCCAATTCATAAAACCACAATCAAATAAACCAGAAGCGATATACAAAAGACATTCCAATCAATTTTACGCAGAAACAATGCTCATATATCTCGTCAATTTGCATAGGGTGGGTGGGGTAATTTATGCACAGTAAAATACTTAGCCACACAAACAAATAATCACATTATTGTTCCATGAAACGTTTGCACAACCGTTTTTAGATTGAATACAACTAATTCAGATCTTGGTAAAACATATCTACCCAATATTTTAACAGATTTAAACAAGGCACAGTTCTAGGCTTCTCTTGAAAATGCCCCCTCTTTCCCTGTTTCTTACAACATAGTCCGTCTAATTCTTTGAAATAAGAGGGCTTTTTAAGGACATCGTTTCACCCCTAAGCATCGATGTACCAATGTTGTTGTATACCATATTAAAGCTTGAAATGTGCTGGATACGATACACGATGTTGTCAAGTTGTAAACCTACGCGGGTCCTGTGTAAACATACAAATATGTGGGTGGGGTAAGATAACATATAAATTACTTGAAATACAATTGTACTCATTCGAATTCATAAAATTACTCTGGAGTAAACCAGAAGAGATGCACAAAACACATTTCAATCAATTATACGCAGAAATAATGCTCAGATATCTCGTCAATTTGTATGTGGTGGATAAGGTGTTTTATTAACAGTAATATACTTAGCCACACAAACTAATATTCGCATTGACGTTCTTTGAAACGTCTGTATAACCGTTTACAGATGAAATACAACTTATTTGGAATTTAGTAAAACACCTTCACTCTATATCTTGACACATACATGCAAGACACAGTTCTAGACTACACTTGAAAATGCCCCCCCCCCCCGCATATCCTACAACATAGTCCATTACATGAAATCACACAAGGGGCTATTGAAGGAGTTGCTGCATCCCACCCCGTACCAATGCTGTTATATACCATTTTAAAGCTTGAAATGTGCTGGATACGATGCACGATGTTGTCATGTTGTAAACCTGTGCAGGTCCCGTGTAAACACACAAATATGTGGGTGGGGTAAGAAATGCATTTTTCAAATATAAATCGTCATAGACCCACTCTTTTTGAAGGTTCTTAATCGAATGCATGCTGTTATGATTGAAATAACCAGAAGTGACATAGAAAATACATTTAAATTGATTATACGCAGTTTATACGCAGAAATAATTCCAGGTAGTTAGTCAATTTGCATATTGTTGCTAGATTATTGTTATACACAGTAAAAAACGCACTAGCCACACAAACAAATACTCGTTTTATTGTTTCTTGAAACGTTTGTACACCCATTTAGATTAAATAAATAAATATTAAATAGATTAAATACAACTTATTTGGACATTGGTACAACATCTTTACCCAATTTGATAGATATAAACAAAACATAAATGTCCCCTCTTTCCCTGTAACTTACATTAATCTATGCTTTAACCATTCATAGTCAGATAGTAAAACTCATTTTGTATGGATCACAATCCTTGCAAGAGCGTCCACTGAAAATATTTTAGCATTCTTTGATATAATAGATATATTGATTGGTGAATCCAAAAGATTTCACTGTGATATCACTGGACAACACACTAATAATATGATAGCGTCCAAGATGGCGGCCAACAGTAGATATACACATGGAAAAGATACATAGAACATTCATTTTGATTCTGACTTGATCTGGAAAATGAATACAAATAATTTTGAGGACAGTAAAGATTCACACAAAGATGAATATTCAAACTTTAAATAATGGTTAATAAGAGTGACATAATTAATTTCTGAATGACCCTTTGGGAGTAAAATACCTCCATGGGCTTAGCAAAAAAATCTCTTTTGGAGAATCGTTTTGTTAAGTTCATGTTTCCTCTCTCTCAAATTATTCTGTAAATTTCTTGATCTTTATCTATCTTTTATAAATTTACTAAAAAGGGGGCACAATTCAGCTATTGTGATCAAATGGGCCTTCTATGCCCTTATCGAAAAAGTTGCAATTTAACTCTTTTAATTTTGCACTTTCAAATAAATCAGACCATTATATCAAGAGTTTACTGTCCTCGAAAAATTTCTAAGATGCCATTTTTTAACCAAATCTCGGATATACCTACACATGCTACAATGTGTTTAACTTCTATTACAAAATCTTAAAATTCAATTGGTGATACAGCTGACCGAATGCAGTCATTTCATTGATTCTCTCGTCACTTATTTAGGGAAGATTAAACCAAAACGGTCCTTAAAAGAGAGCTCTAACCCGATTGTACGGATCGAAGTAACGTTTCGCATGCTTTTTTTCGTCTGTTGATACAAAAGATTAGTAGCTATTTTCTATAGGGGACGAAATGATGTGAGTTAGCTGGGTCTTCGATGATTGTTTTGACCAATCTTTAACAAAGTTGGCTAGACGGTGTTGATCATAAGACCTAGGGCATATACGAGTAAGGGACGTTTTGTTATATTGTAACTCCATGTAAGCATACACCGCCATTGTGGTCTCTCGTCATTAATTTGTATGATATAATGTGTGATTTATATAAAAACTCATTTGATTTGGAATTCTGAAAGACGGGAATTCAACACTATAAAAATGCAAAACTTGATTACGCTAGGTTACTGATTTGTCACAAAGTTGGGGGTGATTTGGGCATTGCTCATAGATTTTAATTCCATTGGGGTATTTTATATATGTATAGTTTGTCTTTATTTTTCTTCATCTCTAAACTTATATGTGGTATTCTATGTCTATTGCAATTATATATTTTAAGTTGTTTTCTCCATTAAAATGTTAATGACCAAATTAAAAAGAGGAGCCAAAAGTATAATGTAATTGTTTCAGATGGATAAATTTTATCCATCTGAAACAATTACATTATACTTTTGGCTCCTCTTTTTAATTTGGTCATTAACATTTTGCTACATCAATCTTGTGTACCACAACTAGTTTGTCCTAGTTTTTAACGACATAATTGTTACAAACCTTTATTATTTGATGCAAGATCTTTATAATAAGTCTTCTTTTTAAGCTTTCCATGGACATTCACACTGAATTCCAGTGATGCTGATAATTATGTCTCGTCGAAATTAGGATTCGCAATTTAAAAAAACTGGCTTTAACAAGAATCATAGTGACAGCAGTAGTTTTAGTTGAAAAGTTTTGAAGGCTAATTGATCAGATTATATAGAATAAAATACTTTTATAATTCCCCATCTTATGGTGAAAAGTGTACCTATCATAGAAATATTGTAATGATTATATTGTAAAGGTTATTTTATAACGCAATGGCTTTCGTAATAATTTCGTTAAGCCATGCGTTCAAAATATAGTATTGTAAACTAATAACCATCACATTTCATCTGTTCCATCGAATTTGGATCATTACTTTGGATATATTTTTTTCTGGAAGTTTGGGTCCGAATTGGATAAATAAATCCCAATACACCTCCAACTCAATTAATGAATATATCGTTTTCTCATTAACGACAACGTATAAATTCTTATAATATATACTACCTTGATAAGCATTATTATATCCATATTATCTAAGACGTATTCTCATTTTGTGCCATTAGGTACCAGTCTCGAAATGACTTCGTTTGAATTAGCAAAACTGACATTTCAGACTTCATTTTACCACACAATTTACAAATATAGACAAATTTTAAAAACATGTTACAATTAATTTAATATGTTAAAATATATTAAAATGTGTTTTGTATATATCTGTTAGGATATAGGGTGACTGTGTTTAACTAAGATCCAAATAAGTTGTACTTAATCTGTAAACGGTTGTACAAAGTTTTCACAGACAAATAATGCGATTATTTGTTTGTGTGGCTAAGTATATTATTGTTTATAAAACAGCCCATCCACCATAAGCAAACTGACTCAGCTTATAAACAATTGAAACGTATTCTGTATATCCAATCTGGTTTATTTGATAATAATTTTATGAATTTGAATGAGCACAATCCTAAGGTTGGGTTTAAGAAAATTATCATTTGGCAAATGTATTTCAAGTAATGTATTACCCCACCCACATATGTGTTTATTTACACGGTACCTGCACAAGTTTACAACTTGACAACATCGTGCATCGTATCCGGCATATATCAAGCTTTAAAATGGTATATAACAACCTTGGTACATCATGGGTTAGGGGTGCAGATAATTCCTTATATAGTGCCCTTATTTAATATCATCTGACGGACTATATTGCAAGATACAGGGAAACAGGAGGCATTTTAAAGATCGGCATAGATCTGTTTCTTGTTTAAATCTGTTAAGATATTGGGTGAAGATGTTTTACTAAGATCCAAATTAGTTGTATTTAATCTATAAATGGTTGTACAAATGTTTCACGGAACACTAATGCGATTATTTGTATGTGTGGCTAAGTATTTTACTGTGATTAAATTACCCCTCCCACCATACGCAAATTGACAAGATATATGAGCATTATTTCTGCATATAACTGATTAAAATGTGTTTTGTACATCTCTTCTGTTTCATTAGATAGTAATTTGATGAATTCGAATGAGTAGATTACTACGTGATTGGGTTAAAGACGATTTCTATTTGTGAATTGTATTTTAAATAATTTATATGTTATCTTACCCCACCCACATATGTGTGTGTTTACTTAGGATCCGCGTAGGTTTACAACTTGACAACATCGCGTATCGTATCCAGCTCATTTCAAGCTTTAAAATGGTATATAACAACATTGGTACATCGGTGCTTAGGGGTGAAACGATGTCCTTAAAAAGCCCTCTTATTTCAAAGAATTAGACGGACTATGTTGTAAGAAACAAGGAAAGAGGGGGTATTTTCAAGAGAAGCCTAGAACTGTGTCTTGTTTAAATCTGTTAAAATATTGGGTAGATATGTTTTACCAAGACCTGAATAAGTTGTATTCAATCTAAAAACGGTTGTGCAAACGTTTCATGGAACAATAATGTGATTATTTGTTTGTGTGGCTAAGTGTTTTACTGTGCATAAATTACCCCACCCACCCTATGCAAATTGACGAGATATATGGGCATTATTTCTGCGTAAAATTGATTGAAATGTCTTTTGTATATCGCTTCTGGCTTATTTGATTGTGGTTTTATGAATTGGAAAGAGTACATTCCTAAGTTATTGGGTTAAAGACGATTTCTATTTGACAAATGCATTTCAAATAATTTATGTGTTGTCTTACCCCACCCACATATTTGTGTGTTTACATGGGAGCTGCACAGGTTTACAACTTGACAACATTGTGCATCGTATCCAGCATATTTCAAGCTTTAAAATGGTATATAACAACCTTGGTACCTAGGGGGGTGCAGCGAAATTATTTTTTACCTGTGTCATCAGACGGACTAGGGCAGGGATAAAGATACATACGTGTCCGGTTCCAGCTCTTTATGATCACAATCCTTGTCATGACACAGGTCGATATACGTGTTTTTCTCGGACAGACGGACGACTATACTGTGTGTACCCTGATAGAACTGCACGACCGCCTCGCCGCACACCCGGGCTCGAACCCTCAAAACTTCCATACCGTTCAGATCACGCACGGCCGGTCTGGGAACCTCGTAGTAATCGTACGATGTTTCAGCTGTTTCTCCCTCTATTGAAATTACAAAAAACTTGAGTTTTGTTCTTGACGAAACCAGTGTGTATATTGTCGTCAAGCGTAATAAAATAGTCGTGTTTAAGCTAGCATGCCGAAACATTCGGGTCAGCAGGTCGGTGAATTCTTTCTCATATTTTTAAATAGTATATCCAATCGTATTAATCTCAAATACTAGTAAATGACAATTTTTTATGATGTTGAATTATAACATTTTAGACATTATTCTTGTAGTTATGATTTGTTGTAAAGTATGTAATTATTTGCCTCATAGTTACCAATGAACATGTAAGGATGGTAAGCATGAACGTCTATTTATTTCCTTTATAAATGGCAAGTTCTACTGCCGAATGTTTTCGACCGCGGATAATTTCGACGTCACGTGAATCTCATGATGGGTTGACCACGTTAAATCACAATTAATATTATGATATTGAAAGATCTACCAAAGTATTCGTCATACTCTCCGGTTTTTTATACCAAAGGACACCCTCAATTTCTTGTCGAAGCAGAGGTCATTTGTGAAAAATGATAACATCACTTTTCACGAATGTTCTCAGCTTTGACAGGGACCTATTTGGTGATATTTGTATAAAAATATACCAGAAAATATGACGGGCACTTCGGTAGATTTTTCAATTTATGGAAAAGAGTATCTACAATAGAATATAAGAAAAATGAGGGTTTGTTTACATTAATATTTTTTGTAAATGGAAATAAATCACAACAAAATCACATGATTACCTCGCGTGATACATACCTATACACGTTTCCTCCATAGCAACAATAGAGTCGGCAACTGGTTCCTGAAACATTGCGTGACTCGAGTGAGATGGGGAATTGTCATACCAGAGCAACGGATAACAGCCAAGGGGTAAAACCATTCTGATAGTCTGATGTATAATCCAAACCCTTTAATGTCGGTACTCATTGGAATCGTCTCGATGATAAATTAACGAAATATTGCCCTTTGAATTGTGTATGAAGGCAGTTCTTAAAATGTTTTGATGAAACTGGTCCCTCGTCCGTTTGATCAGTAATGTCATTTTACAATTTTTACCAGAGGTCAAGAATCCTTCAAGGACCAAAATGGTTTTAGAATATACGCATATGAAGTGGCTGATCTGCATCCATAATGGTCTCAAATATCAAAGCTGCTCTTATTGTGGATTCAAACTCCACAGTTACCATGAGTAAATAGATAACTAGCCAATATGTCACTGTTTTTAAACGAAAATCAACACCTGAATTCGAAACTGCATGTGAAATGAATATGTTTTCGTTTGATTCCACCAACAAGATTATCGTTAGTCATGTTAAAAATGCCATAACTACAGCCTAAATAACTAACGCAGGTCCCGAATTACTCTGAAGGGTGTTCGAGCATACAAATATGGGGTTTACTTAACTAGTTTTATACCATTTTGACTAGATTTATGTAGGAAATAGAAACAACCAGGCTACACCGTACGGAGGGGGGAGGGGGTTCATTTGACCCTCACTCTGGAAACGTTACTGAATAAGCTGTCGTTGCGGCATTTTAGCGTAACTAACGTAATGTTCTAATGCACTTACCACTATTTCACTAACGTGTTTCGTTGACAGTGGAAATGCGGCTTTACCGTCACATTGTGCCATACCAAACACCCTCTCTCCGTCCACCGCGAACTTTTCCTGCGCCGAGGCATCATAACTGTAGACCTTCTTATTCCAGTACATTATCGGTGTGGGTCCTGTCGCCTCTATACCCTGTACTTCTGGGTTAGCAGATCCTTTATCTGCAATGATTTGACAAACATCCAAACGCAATTATTATTTTATGCCCTACCTCCACCTCCTCACACACAAAAAGACAGTAGGAAACGTACACATTTGTCGTCTAGAATTGCGTTTGAATGTTTGAAAAATAAGGGTGATTGGTGTAAAGTAAGATGGAACCAGGAATCGAGCCACCAAAGACGCGTTCGGAGCATCAACTCATTTTGTTCCATTATAAGTTTCATCACAATCCGCTGAATATGAGCCGAGAGCCGAAAGATAAGAAAAAAAAACTATTTCGATTCGAGAGTATGTGCGTTTTCAAAAGGTCACATGGGATAGAAACCCTGAGAAACGAATGATAAGAGAGAAGAGGGGGAGATGAGAATATGAAAAGAGGGAAAAATTAGAAGATGTAGCGGAAACTGGAGAAGAAACAATAGCAGTAGAACCAGTATTTCGATGATTTGCAACAACACTCGTTTGTTTTAAGCTACAGTTACGAGGTTTTTGTTGAACAGCGACGACCAGTACAGGAGGATGGAATTATAACAATATTACGGTGATAGTGTGGCGGCATGAACACCTTTAATACTAAGGGTACCTGGTTTTACTCTCACGAGTACTAACAATACATCTTTTCCGAGCATCCAGCTATGTATCCCACTTAGTACGGTTTTGTGCCATTTGGTGAGAGACTCATGTCGGAAAAGATATTGGCTGGGGATCAAATCTGGGACCGCACCATCTAGAGGACGGTTGTTATTTACCTGTAAGTAGTGTGAAGTGTGCTGGTGTCGCTGACTGACCACACGCCACAGTGATGGTAGAGTTAGTACCATGTTCTACAGCAGGTATAGTCGTCATGGCTAGGGTACCGTTTGTGTCGTTGGTCGCGTAGTTCAAGCCTAGTATCATTACAACCTAGATTACCAAATATACCATAATTATAATGAATTTATGATTTCATGGTAAAATATTCATTCGTTATGACATATGGCTCGAGATATCCACAAAGTTGTTTATACTGATGCTGGGATGAAAGATAACAACATGGATTTTGATCAGACTGCGCTCATGTGCAGGCTGATCTTGACCTATATTGGTCTCAAATGTATTCAGGATGCCTTTTCTAGGTTTATGCTCATATGGTGACTGGTGGGTCATTTGTAAAATTAATGCAAATATATTTAGCCATCGACTGTTGGATGAATATACATGTCTTCCAATTAGATAAGTTCAAGATACTGCCATTTTAAGGATATATACAAATAAACGCACCTGAATTGGATGGTTTGATTCTAAATATGACGTCATTCCTCTGTCCAACCTTTTTGAGACCACATGACTTTTGTTAGATATCACAAAGCTTGGAAATCCTTGCATATGGACTTCAGTCCCCGGCCAGTTGGCGGCGATTTTGATGATATCGCCATATCCTGACTGCCCTAGGCTAGTGACGCCGAAGTGCGTCCCCCAGTGAGATGATGTCGTCAGCTGTTCCAGCATGTGTTGATTTGTATCTCCGTTAGTCACGTTACGTGCTCCCACGTAAACAACGATCGGGATACCCATACTATAAATATGTGTTCCTGTAAGATCATGTGTGCTTTCAATCTGTATAGCGTCAAACTTTTCAAGGGTGATTATCTTATCCCTCCAACTGCGGTAATAACGCAATCCAATACAATACACAACGTCGTTTACGTAACCGGGCAAATCTACTTTAACGTCAACCTGTGTATGTGACGTAACTGCGAGTTGACAGAATCCTGACGTGGCGCAGAACGTGGTGACGACATATTCGTACACGTTATCGATCTGGTTGGGTCCGGCTAGTTCCTGTATGGGAATACCCAGAAGTCCCTCCGTGTGCACGTCAGTTGTGAATATTTGTAAGATAAAATAATCGTCCGAGGAGAATAAGATCGTCTTGTTGGCGAATTCGGATCCGTTCATGACGTTTTCAGGAAGTACGGTGTACGATACTGTAGCATCAGCAGCTATCGGTATACTTTCTGGCGAGCCTTGGATGTCTATTGCTACAACGAAATGGAAATCATAAATCAGAGCTAATATCTAGAAAAAAGAGAGACCAGGGGCCAGTTTCATCAAAATATCAAAGACGTATTTTTGACTTACCGGTGTCTCACGACAAATATAGTGCAAGAAACGCGTATCGCCAATCTATCGAGAGCTGGGTTATGCGATTGTTGTTTTAAGCGATTTTTAAGACATTGGTAAGTCAAAAACACGTCTTGAATGTTTTGATGAATTTTAATGTTTTATAAAACGCCGCATAAATGCAACTTTTAAGCGAGTCATTTGCAATGTTTTTTCAAGTAACAACTTGATATCAAACTCGATCGAAATCAACATGTGCATCTTACAAGTATGATTAGTCCGGAGGTGCGTTCTTTAGAGCAAGATTTCTTGAGATATTTTGAGATGTCTTAAGAATTTTGTAGGATAAAACGCTCTTTTGGGCAAATTTTTTAAGACGATCACTGTGAGCCGCCATTACTCTATACTTATTTCGGAACCTCTCGGTTAATTCTGTAGAAGCTATATGGGAGAGAATTGACCGAGTTGTTCCGAATGCTCCATGATTAAAAAACCGCGGAGTTCCGAATGCTCCATACTACATACAAATAATGTCATGATGACGTCAATTGTATGAAGTATGGAACATTCGGAACACCTCGCTTATAATCGCGGTCTCAAAGACGCTGTATCAAAAACATCTTTAAAGGAAATCTTAAAAAAATCTCGCTCTAAAGAACGCGCCTCAGGGTTCATTCATATCTCTGACAGTATTTCTAAGGGTTATGAAGCTATTATTTGACAACAACAAAGATCAGCAACTACGATATTGTCAACAGTTCTAAAAATCACGTTTCTATATCCAGCTACAATATATTTAGCTATCCCCTTTCTCCAATTGACAAAATTGTAGCATTTCCATACACGAAACATGTTGCCAACGACAATTAAAAGTGAGTGTTTTTTTATTTTTTACGATTAAGGCAGATCACCCGTAATGTGGCCATTTTGAAACTCCTAAAACATTGGCTTTTTTCTGAGCGGCGTCGTTACGTATCCGAACCTATTCGGGCTCGGTCGTAAATATTCGGCGGAGGAAAGGTTCCACCGCCGAATGTTTTCGACCACGCCCGAATAATTCAGACGTCGCACGAATTTCATTAGGGATGTACAACCTTAAGTGAGTGGGTTATGGTTAAAGGAATACCTTACACATGCCTTCAAACCATTTTAACCCTTTCCCAAACAAGACCTGGTTTTGACGTCCCTAATAGAAAAGGCTTGGGAAAATATTGAAACAAAAGAAGAAACTGCTGATAACCAGCAGTTTCTCCTTTTGTCTCAATATTTTCTTTGCTATATTATACACAAATGCTATCTTAAACAAGGTCCATTTGTCGTCTGCAATGGCATTTAAAATGGCAATTTTGAAAATTTTGCTGTTTGGGAAAGGGTTAAGAAAAGAGATAATTAAGTTATCTTACTTTCCCGCTCGACATTTATGGAAGTTGTACCGGGGTTGATCATGATGACGTCATACACGGCGGAGGAGGCGGTGTCCGTCTGTATGTCCAGTCCCAACACGGCCACAGCATAGGTGGTGACCCCGAATACGACATCTGGACAAAATATGAAAAAAGATGAGCCGGAATACGGATATCATAACATAGCAAACCAGCATAATCTCATTTAACTTCAAGACAATCTATAAAATAACTGAGACGTCGCGCACGGTATTGCGTCACTTTTCAAAAAACGCTACCCTCTGCGATTCATAACTGAATATTGTAGGAATCGTTTTCGTTCTCTCAACTTTGTTATATATCAAAATAAGCGTAAAGCCTTGATATTTTTCAATGTTATACTCATTTCAAGTTCTTATTTTGTATAAATTTGCTAGAAAGAATTTTTGTTCGTAAATTCGGCGAAAAAACGCGTGTAACATGTAACATAAATGTTCAAGAGTAACGGATATTTGTTAGCAATTCTGCGATTAAATAACGTCAAACACATGGAAAAATATATTTTGTGACAGTGGAAATGCTGTAGGATGTTTTACCGATCGGAAATAAAATTTCTACGTCGATTACGCATATTAGCCCAGTTTATTTACCAAAAGTTGAAGTGTAACAATTAGAATTACGTCGCAGAAAAAATGACAATTTTGTTAAATATTTTGTTAATTAATGACTCTAATGCAACCAAACTTGATATAAAAAATACCAATTTTCTCTATTTCTATAATATATGGAAGAAAATCAGTTAGCATAGTAAACGAAACAATTATTATATAAAATGCATGTGGACAGAAATTGTTTCATGTCGTTGAAAACTCTAATTTTTTACCATTTAGACTTAACAAAATACAAGTTTTCTTATGCATACAAACATTTAATTTCAATGTGGAAATACCATTTTTTTCTTGTTGATCATATCAAAATTTCGACGCAAAATAACGAAACGTATAAGAGATATTCAATTTTTTTCTTGTGGACAGAAAATGTATAAACGTATACTTTGTTTATTTTCACGTAATCCTGAAATTATCTAATTGGCGCATTTTAAGGTGAAAAAAAGAACGAATTAAAGTGGCGGAAAGACAAAAGATGGAAACAGTGGAGTATTTCTTAAAACGTGATCCTGTCTTTATGAATCAGTTTAGATTTTATAGAGAGTAAACATTAAAAGCACAACACAACCGTCTACTCAAAAACTTATCGTTACGCAATTGACGTTCGCTAGTTTGACGTTACATTTTAGTGCCGCAATACCGTGCGCGACGTCTGAGAGTTTTGACTTCTAGAGCGCCATCATTTTAAAACTTATTTTGTTAATTGTTTAGAAATACTACTCTTGTTGCAGTTATGTTCCATTTGCAGAGCTGTGCCAAGATTGGTGACAGAAAACATACATACCTAATGAGCAAATCAGCAGAACTGCAGTGGTCAAATTGAACGCCATCTGAATACAAATTATAGAGAAAGTTGAAAGACTTAATCTTATGCATAAGACAGGCCTTTTTCGACGGCCTTTATATTGTCCACGCCAAAAAAAAGGCGCCATTTGGTTAATATCATATTCTGTATGAGTTGTTGCAAGGCCGTAGTTACGAGGTTTTATAACAACACTGACATTTTATCGGAATAAAACGATAAACAAAGTCCAATTTAGCATATAATTCTTTACAAATAACACAAACCGGTATCTTGGAAGATGACAACCATTTGTTACTTTACAAGATCGGTCTGTGCCTAAGAACAGACAGATAAAGCTCCGCGATGTAGTCCAGTCAAACTAAGACTGAAACAGGGTCAACCTGGACAAAATTAGAACAGAATTGAAACCTATGCCATTGTACTCAGGAAGTACCCACCTTTCCACAGAAAAAAATATAAAACAATCCCTCCGTTGCGATTTGAGTAATTTTGGGTCAAAAAATGGAAATTTTGCTAAAAAATGGGGAAAATTGGAATTTTCTATTTTTTGAAAAATTGTTGATTGTTATGAAGTTTTCACGTGCAGAAGTATAAGCAAATATAGAGCAGATGGATATAAAACAAAATTCAGCAAAAACCATCAAAAACTGATTTTTATGATTTTTTTATATGGTGGGGGGGGGGGGGGCATCTAAGAGGCAGCGGGGATATTTTACCAATATAGCATGCATATCTTTATTTGATAAATTCTAATTTAGATCATAAGTTCAATTAATTATTATTATAGATTATTTTGAGTAATAGAATGTGATAAGACTTCACAGAAAAATGATAAAGAATCTCTTTTATGCGATTTATGAAATTTTTGGGCAAGAAAATGGAATTTTTCTGAAAAAATGGAATTTTCCATTTTTTGAAAAAGAGAATTATTGCTTTGAACTTTTTAGACGCGATTGTATTAGGAAATGTTAGTTTACTGAATATAGAATTAAATTGAACATAAAAATAAGGAACTTATTTTTTTGTGATGTTTATATCTTTTTATATACAAATGTATAAATATTTATTTTGTCGAAGAGTGTGTGGGGTGGGGTCCTCTAGTCGGGACTTATATAGGAATATCGGTACTAACAAACAAGTTTTAAAAATATTTATTGGATAATGTTCATTTAATATTATTTTATTGAATGAATGGGATTGAATATTACACGTGAATACATATTCCTGGTATTGGTTCACCTATTCATGTTGTCCTGTTTTTAAACGCTGCCGGAGGCAGTCGTATATTGGCATAATCTTCTCCGTCTGTCCATCCATCCGTCCGTCGACTTTTCTTGTGAGCGTAACTCCTCCTAAGTTTCTGGCTGGATCCTTTTGAAACATGGCCAATGTTATCACCTCAATTGGTAGATATGCATGGAGGAAGGATTTTATGGTTCATTGATTTTTGCCTGATTTATGCCCCCTTAAAACGTAGTCTCTAGGGAGGGGCGGAGTATACAATATACGCCACAATGACCATGACACTCTTGTTTTTTGTATCAGCACAGACAGAGCATCCATTCCAAACCATCTGATGCACTTTCAATATTGATCATTCATAAATATTTTTTCCATATTTTTGACACAAACGTTTTGTCTATGACAGAAAGACTTCGATGCCGTGATCATGGTTGAAAATATCTAACTCTATCCATTTTATACCCACTTTTAGGAAAAAAATGTGAATGCAACAGTTTGTCATTATTGGCCGCGGGGTCTGCTTTTTGTGTAAAATTTCAACAAGTACATGTATATCATTTGGGCAATATTTTCAGTTGAATAAAAAGTCTTACATTGCATAATATAGACAATTTACTTCTTAATATTTCTATAAACAATCTGTCTTGAAATATCAAATTATGCTTTTTTTAAAGAATGAATGTATGCACTTTTACAATTAATATCATCAAGCGCACTGCACACATGGTAGACAAAATAGACCAAAATAATATTAAATGAAAGTTAAATAAAACATTGAATTCATTTTGAAAATTACCGAAAAATATCCGCAAAGAATGTATTTGGAAAAGAACCATGGTTGAGCCATGATAATAATAAATGCATCCATATTCTATCTATATAAACATCTTCAACTGTTTCTGTAAAGGTTGAAAAAAATCCTTTATAGCGCTTAACCTGTCTGAAATCAATCTGTTGGCAAAAAGACATGGATTATTTTCTAAATATTGTGAGTTTTATAAAGTGCCAACAATTTATTGGATAAAGATATGTTGTATACATAAGCATACAAATCAGGATCTCAGAACAGAATTCTAGTATGTTAAAATGTCAACATTATTTTATACGTTAGGTAATTTGAAAAAAAGACCTGTAGGGTCCGGATTTTGTTTTGTTTTGTTTTCTTTTGGGGGGGGGGGATGGGGGGATGATAGTTGTGGTTTTTTTTTGTTCTACATGTACAATGTGCCTTAAATTCCCCCTGGTATGCTGTCCAGAATATGTGGTAAACCTCTGCCTTTCTAAAACTTTGTAACTCGTAGCATTACAGCAGTCAACACGTGGTTCTTGCTTTTAATCTTAATCATTTTAACCTTCATTTGAATTGATAGTTGTTGCATCACACAGGCTGGTAAATATATGCATGCCTGCTTCAAATCTACCTGATGATGACAAACTCAACCGATAAAGACAAACGACATAATCAACCAAAATTAAGAGACAAATGGTATACAAAGTCTAGACTTTTTGTCTTTTAGGGTTTTCTTTGGATTTGCTGATTTTGAAGGTTCGTTCACCTGAGGTCTACGAATACTCCAATCCAGCTACCCACCCCCAATAATGCACATTATACTCCTATACTTTCTCATTTTCAGCTACAGATCATTTTTGATGTTTGTAACATTTCATATTCATTAAAATTCACAAAATTAAAAAAACTCTCAATATAATAGAAATTGATAACTATCACATGACCAATTGCAACAAATGGTTCATTATAACAAATGGTTCATTATGACCGAGATCGAATTTGCTGGAAAGAGTATTTGATCATATCATATCATTGACTAAAATAAATTGAAAGCTTTTGTGTGTGTGTATCTGTTTTCCCCGAAAGTAAAGAATGCTATTATTGCGTAATTGTGAATACCACCGCTTCCTATTTTACCCCATTCTTGTAAAAACCAGGAAAAAAATTCAATGCTTTTTATCTGAATTTCGCTAGTTATATCCATGTTACTCATGTCATAACATGCTCTTACCTAAAAAAGTCATCAAAAATACAAATTTTTGCACACAAAAATACAGAAATCACTTCAGAGGGATTCTTTTATACTTTTTTCACTTTAATATGTCTCATTCCGTTAATTTAAAAAATCTAAATAGGATTTATCCAATAGAGAATTCAATGCTGAATTGTATCAGTATCCCATCATCAGCCTTATTGCCCCCTCCCCGCCTTTGACTTGAAAATTCATAGAATTTGTTATGGGTTTTTGTTTCTAAATATTAATTCTGTACCACCAAAATACCAATGTTTGCCCCAAAAATTACAGAAATCGCAGAGAGACTTTTCTCTATATATTTTTTTTTCTTTTTATCCTATCCTATTCGCTTAATTGACATAATCTAAAATAGGATTTATCCAATAGAGAATTCATTGCTGAATATTATCAATATCCACCCTGCTAGCCTGCGTTGCCCCCGCCTTTAACTTAAAAAAAACATAAAAAATCCGTTTTTATGGATTTTTGCTAGATTTAATTTTGTATCCATCTAATTCATATTTACTAACATTTTTGCATATGGAAACTTTATGAAAATTAACACTTTCTCAAAAAATATGATATTCCATTTTTAAGTCGCCATTTGTCAAAATGGCAGACTTATTGCGATTAGCTGGAAGGGTGTATATGGTGATCTAGTGTACAGGGTGTCTGTATACTGGTTTAGGCAAAGGACTACTTTTTTCTGGGATTTACTCTATCTCTTTGCACCGGACCCAATGACACCAAAAAGTAGTGCAGACAGTTTAAAAAAGCAGCTTTATTGTTTGTTTAATGTAATACTTTGACTTATATTTTTCCTTTTGAAGATAAACACAATCTTATGAAAACTTCATAATGCATATATTGATGTCAAAAGTAAATTTGAGTTGCAAAATTAGTACGCCGAGGATTCTATAAATTTTAAAGGTCAATTACGACCAAATGAAAGGATTGTCTGGTTTTCTCATAAATCGTTTGAAAATGGTTTTCACTATAATGCATTGACGGTCATTTCACAATCGAAAGCGTTTACATTGCAGTCAAGATATCGGATTTTTTTACCGCGATAAAATGTCATGATCGCACGTGCAATTTGTTTATTCATGTGGTGACGTATTACGAGTTTTCCTAAATAAGGTAATATGTTTTCATAGATCCTCGTGGATGCGTAATGCCCCACGAGATACATGTTTTAGTGGGCGGGCGTTGAGTGTCACATGCCTCTCTGTGCTGTATACCGTTGCATATGACCAAATTCGTATATCAACATAAGTCAAGCACGTGTACTTTCCGTGCAGTCTTTGTTTATATTCCGTTTTTATTCACCTGAGAGGTTGTGGCTAAATAAAGAGGTTATTCGACGAGTTTACTTCTCGATACCTTGGTTGATAGAAGAGAAAAAACGTGCGGCACGAGCACGAACATATTTCAAATTGAAACAATGCGCGATTGTAAAATGTGTTGTCATAAAACCTCGTAGCTACAGATTGATTCACGCTGTAGTTATAATATTTTACAACAATACCGACGAATTACCGCTAATCGAGAAGGCTGTTTCTCCCCAAGCTTAAATGGAATGAACCGTTTACTAAGCTCCGCCCTGTCTCCCGAATAAAAACAGAATACCTATACCCTTTCATTATTGTTTGTATTCAAATGATTTTTCCCTTTCTTAATAACTTCTAAATTGAATTCTATCATTTTGAACAGATCTTGATCAGCATATTTAACATTTTTCGATTTTAAAGGGTAATATATGTGCAACTGGCATAAATGACGACGATAATCAACAAATGCTGTTATTGTTTTTGAACCCCAATGACGTCTCATGTTGACATCTATCAAGAACAATCACTCTAGTCGGGTTTTCAGATATGTCAGTTGTCTACATGTGCTATCTTATTAACTGGAGGGGTAAATTTTAAACAGGAATCGTGAAAAATGTTGTTTTTAACTACTTTTCACGCTATAAAAATTGAAATATAGGTAGTAGTTGACCTTTAACTCAATCCCCGGCACCCTTAGCAAGTGCTCTTTCGTGAATATTAATGAGTTAGAAATTATGAATATGAATGGCCTTTTCATATACACATGTATTGAAAAAAGTAGTCCATTTCGTTTGCGTCCTTTTTCGACAAAAACTCCGAGTTCTAATATAATTATCATCATTAACATATACTGACGTCCAAAAGAAACGCCTCAGTCATAATAAATTTCCGATTATTCAGTAAATCTGATTTGAAATTACAAATACTTATTTGCATCTGTAAATTTGATTATCTGTACTTGAAAAGTGGTGATAAAGAAATGTCAAACTGTCACAGTTTAGAAAAAACGGCACATTTAAACAGAGTGGTATCAGAATTTCCTTTTGAAAAACAGTAGCACGTAGCTTAAACTTTACTTGCGACGACAAAAGATACCGTTAAACGTCTTATTTGATGACCACAGTTAGTGAATACAAAATGCGAAGTCGATTTCAGCGTCTCAAACCTGAAACGCATATGACGTTGACGTAAGACAACTTCTTGTATAACAGGCGTTTCATGAGGTCTATCTGATTTTGGCCGTTTGGAAAATGTTTCTGTAACTCTAACTCGTCGACCAAGATGCCTAATCGTGCAATGCAAGACGCCAAAACGCCAGGCGGCTTGTTTTTGATTTCCCCGCATTTGAAAATGGCTAATCTACGAGCTCTATTTTCCGAGCAGTGTGTCTGTTTCAAACGTTACTTGCAACAACAACAGTTACCAGAAAAAACACTTTTTAGGCCACCACATTAATCGAATATTCGATAGAAAGTCGATCCCAACGTCACAAACCTGAAACGTACGTGACGTTAACGTGGAATATATCTTGATTTACAGGCGTTACATGAGGTCTAGTTGAGCGTGGCCGATCAATAAACGTTGGAGGAACTCTAAAGCGTCGATCAAGACACCAAATCGAGAAACACAAGCTGTTAAACTGTCTTGCGACTTGTTTGTGCATTTGTCGCATTCAAAAATGGCCATTTAACGGGCTCCCTTTTTCAGAATTAAGTCTTGGTATCCTTCAATTCGGATGTTTCGTAAGAAAATCTTAAGAAATCGTGGTTGCCTATCCTATAACACACGTTACTGTGTAAAATGTGACGAATTTCATCACGTGGTATACATACACGAAGCGCACGTAGAAAACGTGACCAGTCACCGGAAATGGACATGTTAATGCATAGAAACGCATTTTTTTTTCATTTGCCGTAATTGTCGGTCAAAATAATAATATACAGTATATATTTCAATAACATTGTAAAAGGCATAAAGAAAATAACTACAAATTTCATTGGAGCGTTTCTTTTGGACGTCAGTTTATGTTTTTTTTTTTTTTTTTTTTTTTTTTTTTTCGTAGTAATAAAAATATACTGAAGAATTCGGTCGTTGTTCTTACTTTGAATTCGAAAATGCGCATGAATATGTGTTGAAAACGCTTTGATGACCTTGAGCCGTGGATGACCTTGACCTTGTGACGATCAAAGTCCAAAAACTTTAACATTGGCAAAAAAAAACTTTAACATTGGCCATAACTTCCTTTTTACTTAACATATTCACTTCATATTTTAGTACAACATTCCTTGGCACATTACCTTTTTGGAGGCACATACTTTGATGACCTTGACCCCTGGATGACCTTGACCTTATGACGATCAAAGAGATGTCGGGGGCATTGTCATCCTACAGTGACAGCTCTTGTATCTCAATATTTTCTGAGCTATATTGTACATCCATTACACCTGCATTAACTTTTGTTTTGCTTTCTGCAGCATATTTTGAATTGGACCACCCTTAAATGTTGTTGTTTGGGAAAGGGTTAATAAATATTTTTTTGTCTGCAACTCTTTTCAAATTGTATCACCCCAAGATTTCGCAGTTTGGTTAATTGTTGATAATCATAAACATAATCATAAACATAATCATAAGTGCAATAAAACACTGGATGCTCAGAGAGGATGTGGTAATAGTGGTGGGGAATCGATGTGTAGGTGTTGCATCCATCACAATATGACATACTGTTAAAAGTGTTGTAAAACTACATTATATCAGTCAGATTCTGCTTAGAATCTGCCAAACAGAACTCTTGAATAAATAGAAAAGGCTTAGCATCTGAAATTGAACAGCAACCTGAACAAAAGGAGCTTGTACATAATTCAGCTGTTTTTAGATCAGTAAGTGCTTGGGGTGAGCTTTTGTGATCTCTTATCATCTGTTTGCCTGTAAACAATATTGATCACAAATATTCAAAGTTCCAAAATATCATGGTATCATCCTCATGGCGACTTTCAGGACCTTCAGTCCTTTGATTCTTATTTCATATTTTTCACCAAATACCAATTTTTCTCCAAAATTACAGAAATCGCAAGAGAGGTTTTTATTCATACCGTTTCTTTAAACCCTATCCCATTCTGTTCATTAAAATTATCTAGAATAGGATTTATCCAATAGAGAATTTAATGTCGAGTGGTATCAATATCCCACCAACAGCCTAGTTGACAGCCCCCCCCCCCGCCTTGAATTTAGAAAAATAATAAAAAATATTTTTTTATGTTTTTCTGCTAAATTTTAATTTTGTATCCATCTAATTTATATTTACTAACATTACCTCACCTAAAAACTTCATAAAATTCAAGACATTCTCAAAAATTAGAAAATTCCAATTTTTCCCATTTTTCACCAAAATAGCCATTTTTTTACCCAAAATTACTCAAATCGCAACGGAGGGATCCTTTTATATTTTTTTCTGTGAAAAGGTAGATACTTTTTGAGTAGAATGGCATAAGTTTCAATTCTGTTCTAATTTTGTCCAGGTCAAAGTCTATTTTGACTGGACTAATGATCTTTAGCAGTCATAGGTGAATCTGTTAGGGAACAACATGCATCTAGATCATACTGACAGAAGCACAAGCTTATCTTGATCCGTATTGTTATTGAATACAACAACAACATTTTTCTAGATTCCTAGATTGAAATAGTGAGAAAAAAGCAAAATGTTTACCCATTACCACACAGTGACACCTTTTGACTCCCCACAAGACAATGGCTTTGGAAAACATCATGGGAAATTAAGAAATTGCTTGTGACAAGCAATTTCTTCACTTCCCACAATGTTTTCTACCAAAAAAAAAATACAAAAAGATTTTGAATTTCCTTAACTTAAAATTGTCGTCTGCATCATCTTTGAACTTGGACTAGTCTAAAAATGTGTCGTTTGGTAATGGGTTAACCGTGTTTCTCTGAATCAGATCAATCGTCAACTGCACCTTTTACGTAACGGTATAAAAGGAATTAATTGGGCAATTTGCATATCATTTGGCCTTTTCATGGAACATATTTTCTGTTACATCATTACATCCCTTTCCCAAACAACACACTTTCGGGCATTTTAATAGCTGTTACTGACGGCATAATCAAAAGTAATGAAAATTGTATTAATTGCATTATATTATAGCTAAGAAATTACAGTTGTCGGTATTGTCTTGATTTAACTTCAGTTTTTGCAAACCTCTGTAAAAGATATGTCAGAATCCAGCCTTGTTCGGAAATACACAGCTTAGATAATTACCAAAGACATGGAACTTTGTATACTTTTGCAAGGAAGCTTTGACAGAAAAAGAAATTATAGTGTTCCACCATTTTCGTCTTTTCTCTTTTCAAAAATACCGGTACGTCAAACCAGAGTTTGTGACAGGAAAGGCAAAACCATTTTTATAAAGTTAAAAAACGATGCGCTAACCGACTGCATGATTGAAAAATGATATGAATTCATTTGTATTCCAACTAGAATAAATTAATTTATTAATCAGTAACGTGATAAAGCAGTTGAAATAATATAATGTAATAAGCAGACAATACTGTTTTTGAAAAGGCAATTCATAAATGTCAAGAATAATAAACCGACTTAATGTATTGATTCCAGTGAATTATTTAACACTAAGTTCTTTGACACGGATAATAAAAACAAAGCTGGCAATCCTGTTCCGTAATGAATAATGTAGTAAACAGCTTAACGTAGTCCACCTCTAATGAGATTCGTGTGACGTCGGAATTATTCGGGCGATGTCGTCAAACGTTCAGCGTTGAAACATTATACGGTCTAATGCTTACGTTCGGATACGTAACAAATGAGCCAGGATCTAGAAAAACGTCCCTTAAGGCTTTTGAGCCCAACATAGATCCAGATCAGCCTGTGCATACGCACAGTCTGATCAGGATCCATGTTGGTCTCTAGGTCTAATGGCTTCTTCATGACCAGTAGTAACTTAAAGAGAGCAGCGTAGATGCATATTGGACTGCATCTGACAACAGACTGATCTTGAAACTCAATTTTTAAAAATGCTAAAATAGTCCATGAGCCAGACACTTTTTTGGTACCACTCGGAGGGAGTAATTCTTATTGCACTTTCTGAATAGCTTGATATATGTAGTTAACTAGTTGATATGATAGCAGTCTCAAATTGGTAGCTTATGCTGAGAAAATCGCCGTTTTCTTAACCTACCCTATTTTCACATGTCCACAAATGGAACAGTAGGTGCGATTTCTTTTGGAAGTGTGTGATGTATCAAAAGGCTTGTCGTGATTATTTTCTCTGCCAAAATATTCTTAAAACACTATATTTGAGTACTATTTAATCTGTTCCCAGGTATGAGGCTTCTGTAGGCTGTGAAATAGAAGATAATTCGTCGGCCCCTACACTCAACGAAATGCACACTTTTTTCAAGTAAATTTTTCAATTCTTTGAAGCAGAAACGCAAGTGGCTACATATTTTTACACTTAAATAAATTTTCAAATGCGTATTCATCGATTCATGCCAGTTTCGTGACACAAAACACTCGGAAAAAGCTGTATAAGGCAAAAACATTTGGTCGATTCGGACCCTGAAATGTTCGTACCTAAAAACTAAAACGCATATTATGAGTGTTTTAAGGCTTCTAGCTGTTGCTAATCTATTGACAGCACTGAATTTTTATCCAAAACAATTGGATTACCTCTTAGGTGACTATTTCATGCATATATATGTTATATGAATATGAAATGGAGAATTTTACGTTAGACCTACTGAAAGAATGCTGAACTCGATAGCATTTTCACTTTTAGAATTAATGAAGGGCCTTATATGTTCAGTTGAATGTCCAATCAATGCAAATTATAAAATGATTACTGGAAATATATTCAATTGCACAATATTCAACGGTTCGTAACTAAATTGAATGACCAGATGAAAAAAAATGAAGCTACACTTTACGCAACAAAATACGAAATATAATGTACATCATGTAGCAACCAAGGTAAAACATGAGAGTCCGCTATTCAATGATACAATGAATATATACAAAATAATTTGCTGCTTTTGTCATATATAGCACAAAAACTCTCTTCGTCGAATATATTGGTCTTCATATATATCCAATCATAACTCAATATGATACATGTACAATATAATGTGTCAGGATACGGAAAAAAGGTCAATTAAGGCTCTTGAACCAAATATGCTTACAAATCAGCCTGCGTATACACGCAGTCTGATCAGGAACCATTGCTGTTCTCCACTACATCCTTAATGACCTGTTGCAATTGTAATATAGCAGCATGCATGTCTGCCTGTCTTCATTAAAAGCATACACTGATCTTGAAATGTGACTGACTCAAATGCTATAAGGGACCTTTTTCCAGATTCGAGCTCAATTATGTAAGTATGAGAGAATACATTTGTTTCTGCTATTAAGTGGGATTATAGCATTTTCATTTCCTAAACCTAGTTTGTATTTATAAACTATGATGATAAGACAAAGATTACTTATGCAAAGAATGATAATCAAAGTGTACGGAGGGAACTTATTTCTATGTTGAAATAGAAATTAGATCCATGTAGTACTTTTGCAATTTTATTTCGTTTAGAAAATATATTGCAGTGTCCATGAATGAATGCACCCCCTTGCCTCCTAAAAGACAAATTATATATGTATTTCGATAGCAAAGTCCGTAGATGTACATTGCATACTTACAGAATAGATTTATCAAAAACAATGTAATTGTATAAGCCAGGTGATTGTATAACATTTGTGTCGTCCTTTTCCCATTTTCAAGTCTCATTGTCTGTATGTACGTATTGTTACTACAATTGCAATAGCAATATTTCTAAAATTTCTGCTATACATAATCATATTGTATACATGTGCTGATTCTGGTATTCGTGATTTTGATTCAGTCAATGGTTCCTGACATAACTGTTGTTAGTGTAATGCTTTTTGTCACTGAAAATCACTTTAGGTAATATGTGTCCAGCTCACTAGGAGGAATGATAAACATATAGATAAAATATGCTTATATACTTTAAATAATCATTTGACAGAGATTTAAACTTCTGTCGAACACATGCATTAAAATGTAAATCAGATGTATATGTGTTCTAGTTAATTTGGCTAATCTAGTTAACAAAATGCATTATGATAATACTCAAATGGCTGGGTAAATCTTTGTTTTCATTTTGTAAGAGTCTGAATTGATTGAAGTTGTGGTAACAAAAGCAAAAACGGCACACACTGTCTTTATAATTACAGTGGCGCAATTTTTAATCAAACATATCTCATTTACCCTTTCTTTTAGACAAATGCAAACGTTTCATAGAATCTGCGTTGTGAATTACAGATTCATCAGATCAATATAAATTGAAAACTCGATTTAATAATCCGCTAAATAGTTACCATACCTTGTCACTACTGATGTGACTTTCATCTGTGTAGGAGAGAATGCAAGTTTGTGGTTGTTTAGCGGTTTCGTTTATGATCCCATGTTTCAAAACAAGTCGTTTATGAGGGCATATCAAAGGTTTTTGATTCTCAAACCTGCTGTATTTTTCATATAATAGTCCCGTAGCCTTTCCAAACTCCACACACTCCTTCCGTCTTGTTAACAGTTCACTGATATCCGATGTTTAGGAATCAACGTCTTGTTACCCTAACCAGTCTCCTCGGCAGCAGTCAACTAATCTTCTTAACTGTCTCAGTCTCACTGGAATTCCTTTTTCCAATATTAGATTGCTGAAAAAGAAGGGGTAGACTCCCCATAAACTTAGGCAATCTTGTTTAGCACTTTAAGCCTCCAGGACTAGAAACATTACCATGTGCAACCGTGTTCTTAGTATTATCCATTTTGGCCAATAAAACTGGGAGGGGTAAATCGGTTTAAAAGTTTCGGACAAGCTCGTAGCAGCTAGCCATATTATCCTACATGCAAAGTGTATTCAAAACATTCATTTACACGAAGGTGTAAAAACCTTTACTACCTCAAAGGAGTAAATACCAGAAGCTCAAAAGTTCAAAACTGTTTTGATATCACCCCATACATGGTATGTTAATGAAATGTCTTAACTTGACTAGTTACGAAATTGCACCAGCGTACTTTAAAATGCCGAACAAATTCGTTGCCTACATAACTTTATAATTTCGAAATTGTCATTCTCGTGGGTAATTGGACTTATACCAACTGGTGATATATGTCATTCTTCAACGACACAAATCACATTTTGCTTATGATTCAGTAATGATGGTTCTTATCTGACTAAGATTGAAATACAACAATTTGTTTGTAAGTTGATAATGTCCGTAATGCGGAGAAATTAAATTTCATTCTGCTCCAACAGTTCGCATTTCCATCACCGCTTTATACACCTTTTCTTACATTAACACCTAAATCATTGAAAAAAAATATTGATGCTAATTATAATAGGTACTTAATTTATCAATGAACAGAGCAAAATAACTTTGGATCGTTTTTTTAAATGTTTATTATGTCCGTCTAAAGCACCAACTGACAAATTTGCTGACGACTTCGATACATGGAAAATCTCTACCTCTGATTGACCATCTTCTTTCATATATTCATAACCGAGACCACTTTTGTCGTGATCCAATTCTCTCTCTCTCTTATTTGCATATTTACAATAAATGAATTACAGGCTTGAACAATTTAATAAATGAACTTTAAATGACTAATCTCGATAACTATGAAGTGCTAAAAAATCACCAAACACATTTCCCTGTTATGCATACTAGACAGCATTCTTACATTTTTCTCTATATCAACATGTCTGCATTTCTTCATTTGAAATACCAATATTGCTGTAAGGCTAAATGCTAGTGTGATTTCGATTGTTCGGTTATAATTATGGCCTTGCTCATGACAGTTCCAAGCTTTGGGTAGAAGTTGATTAATATCAAGTCGTAATTCTTGCATTATGTTGTAATTGCAGTTCAACACATCTGTTTTGGTGCCTAAATACTTACATTTGCATATTACTCTCTTTGTGTTATCATTGTTTACTTTGCATAAATAAATTGTGACTGTCTATGTACATTGTATACCAGTCCATGTAGTGATTCTTTCTTCCTTTCTAGCCCATTTTACTTACAGTGTGCATCATTCACGAAAGATTCCAACTGAACTTTGCTATGTTGATTTGACTTTGGAATCATTGTTTTTCTTTTTTCAGAAACGTATTGTGAGTTTTTTTTCAAAAGCTTTTGTATCGATGTTATCAATTTTATATCTAGTCTCATCGTTTATTTAACACTTTGTTTTATATTTTACTCGTAAATATTTCCTTTGTACTGCATTATATCTTGTATTCTAAAAGACTATACTGCTGTAGTGATATGTCCACGCTTGAGTATACATGTAGTTCACTAAAGTGAATCCGAGACAACTGCATATTCCTCCGTTAGTTGAGCGTCTTAAGAAAACATAGCCGAAGTAGGGTCATTACATATTCAGATACCCTGGGTTAATGTTAATTCTGTTGCACAACAACGCTTTTAATACACTTAGGATGTATTTAATTTTTGCTATGTCTCTAATTATAGATTAGTTCCATGACAGTTTTGCTGAAAATACTTCCTTTTTATAACATACACACGAAAAGCGATAGCCTTGTAGTTAACTACACATGTTTTTTAATATGTTGTATACATATACAATGTTTTGTGTACTTTTCCCGGAATGCATGTTTCATTTGCAATCCAAGTGATTGTATTAAGAAATATATACGTAGAAAGAATTTGTACATATATTAGGAAACACTACAAATTTGCATGTCAGTGTTAACACCAGAAGTCCTCATAAAAGCAGGCCAATAGCCAACAATTTTGTATTCATTGTGCCAATTTATCCGAACAAAAGACAAAAGACGAAGGTGTGCACTCTAGAGGGGCTCTTTATTTGTAAAGGATGTCTTGTTCACTTGAATATCCGCATCGGATTTCAGGAAAGAAATATTATACATTATATAGCAGTATTGATAACCTGCCTTTCTTAACGAATCAACTGCACATGGAACAAGAGCTGTCCGAAGTCAGCGTGCTCGACTTTCTAAGTTGCTTAGTATAAAGGGGGCATAACTCCAAATATAGTGGAACCAGGGTCATGGGCCCTGGTGGTAAGGCAGAGGGTGTGATAGTGAATAAGTATTCCAAGTTTTGGTTGAATCCCTTTGATATAATGGAAGTCATTGATGTTTGAAAAAACTTTAACCTTTGTTGCAACGCCGACGCCAACGCCAACGCCAACGCCCGGGTGACAGTATAAGCTCTCATTTTCTTCGAAAAGTCGAGCTAAAAACGTTATTCTTCAATGCTTTATGGATGTACATTTGTCCGGACATGTATTCTTATGACTGTCTGACAGTAGAATAACATTAAAACAATGACTTTGTGTCATTCTCTCGAACCAGAAACATAAATACAGTATATCCGTCTTATAACCCTCACCCCTTTTTTTATCTTGTGAGAAATTAGCTTCTCTGCGTACACTTTCGAACCAAGCCTAGTTTTCTTCATGTTTATCATTATAGAAGTGTCTGTAAGCATTATTCATTTCAATTATTCGTGGTTCGAATTAGTTTTACATTAAAAAAATGAATGAAAATGTAAATGATAAGCATTTATGCTTTTTTGACTTTCTGGTAGTATAATGAGCGGCAATAAAGTCGGCATTGCTATCCATGCTAGTTTGTTATATGTATATTTATTTAGTATCACCTGATATCAAAATACTAATTACAGTTCATTTACATCAGAAAGCAGACTTTATGTGTCCACAAACACTATAATTTTCATTTTTTTCTTGTAATTCGTATCATCTACGGATAGTTCTCTGTGTACACTAAAATCATCCTACAGATGACATTTCAGACTAACACAAAACCTTACAATATGCTCATCTGTACTGTATCTCGATTATGAACAAAGATTTTTATATTTGAATGAGTTTAAGGGTTGGAAAAATGTATGTGTTGTTTCACTAGAAAACCAATGAAATTTTTGTGTGTAAAGGGTACCCGTGAAAAGAAGCGTTTTTCGGGGCATAAGCTACCAATCTGAGATTGCTATCATACTGAAACATGAAGTATAGATACCAGACTAATCAAAAAGTGCAAAAAGAATTACTCCCTCCGAGTGGTACCAATCGGCCAAAATTCGGGTCCTGGCTCATGGACTAAAAGGGCCGTTTTTCCAGATCCTGGCTCAAATGTTAACGTCGCCACATGAAATATTTCGAAGTTAAGTGAAGCTTATAAGAGGTAGACTTCCTATAACACAAACAAGAGTTACATGTTGGAGATTTATATACAAGAGTTCATTAATATCGGCGTCTTTGTTTGACTATATTTCAAGAAAATGCCAAAATGTGCTCATAAATCGTGATTTCAGGGGGTGCACAGGCATGGGTAAGGTTGTTTATTTGTTTATTATTAACTCAAATACACACAAAACAATATGGGAAAAAATCCGAAAACATGAACTCAACAAGTCAAGGTCGATCTTTCTCTCTCCACAAAAGTAGCTATTACATTGGTTTATGTCTAATGTTGTACTTTTTTGTACCTTAGATATTTAATAAAGGATTATGTTATGTTATGTTATGTTATGTTTGTACAGTTTGGTTCATCCGCGGGCGTCCTCTGTTACTCGAAGTCCATCTGATATTTTCTTGTAAGTCGGTGTTTTCTCGAGATTCTGGCTATTTGACACGTACCAGAGAGCGCTCATACCTGTCGGTTTACACACGTGTCCAGCCTGATCAGCAAGCACCCTGACTGGCAAATATGGAAATGAACCTTTTGTAATATTTCGTTACATAAAATGTTGACTAGCACCATTTGATGGTAGTTTTTAAGTAATTTCAAATAAGGGAGTGTTGGGTTAAATGTAAAAATGATTCACTCATTCACTATCGGTCTTTACTTTTGAATATCGTGCAGGTAGTGGGATTATTCCTACGTCAGTGAGATCCCGTCCAGATGCCTGGCTTGCTGCATGCATTGTATTTTAGATAGAAACGCGTTGTTATTTGTCCATTTATATTTAATGTTTGCATTTCAAGAACCACCAGCAATCCATAAAATTTCCATGCAGGCTAATAAATCAAGGTGCAGTATTTCAATATAAATATTAAATTACTTTGTTTGCTTCTATTCATATTTGAATTTAAAATCGACACAAACTAATTGATATAATTGTTTGTACACAATAAAATACCGTGTCACGTAAAATACATACGATATAACTAGGTTTTGGACGCACCATACGCGCTAATCCCGGGCTGGTATTCTCCAACCAGTCTTATTCCCAGTATGAATGCAAAAAAAAAACACAACAATCCATCCGATTGGACGAGACATACGTCTCGGCCAATCAGATGGCTTGTAATGTAACTAAGAGTTAGACAAAAATTAAGAATTGTTGGTGAATACTTACCTTTCGCTTGTACAGTCCTTGTAATCTAACCAGTTGTTAAGTTTCTGTGTTTGTTTCGAACTCCTAACGCAACTGTTATTAGAGACTTGAGCTTACACACCGTACTTCAGAACCCAGTTTATCACTATTTATATACTAGTTTGTAATTGACGAAGGTGGCTTACATTGTGGGAAGTAACTCAAAATTTTTGCAAAAATACGCTTGATTGTTATACTCAAAGTGTATAGAGTACGACATACTTTACATTATAAATGAGCCAGGATCAGGGAAAAGACCCGTATAGCATTTAAGATTATCATGTTTCATGTGCCTAAGTGGAAACTGATTGGGATCTACGCTGCTGTCTCACGATTGCTACAGTTCACAAAGAAGCTATTAGAGAACAACATGGTTCATGCGTGTATACACAGGCTGATCTTGAACCATGTTGGACTCAAAAGCCTGAAGGGATCGTTTCCAGATCCTGGCTCAAATTGAACTGCACCCTTTCCAACTGTATCTCGTATGTTTGTTGACAGTTCCACACTATCTGTTTGCTATTGTGAATTATAGCTTGCGATCGAACATCGTTTGGACCCATCTCCGTTTGATTTTACTAAATACATTTGAAACCAATTCATTGAGTTCTATAGGTCTATCGAGGAATATTTGCACAATCGATTTATTTGAAAAGCACCAAATATGAAAACGAATTACAACAATACATTACACGTATTACGATTCCGTATTTTAACAGAGGAAAGGTCAGAAAAAAAAAAGAAAAATCCAAATGTATACCTGTTTAAGAAATAAAATTGTTTTTGACCTATTTTTGTTTTATTGAGTTCATGCTACAAGTCTTTGTACGGTATGTTGGGTGACGTGATCTGATATACTCGTAGGTGGCTAAATATCATTTTCATAAAGAAATAACATCATTGTTTAAACTTTTCTTTTGTCACATACCTGTTCTGTTTACATAACAAAACCGTCTTTTATATAGACAAATGATAACAGCATTTTGACTTTCGAAGAGTGTATTCCCGATGAAGATCGAATGAAAGAAGCCGCGGCCATGGCGCAGTTGGTAGGATCTGATACTCATTCGAAAGGTCCCAGGTTCGATATCCGGCCGAGGCAAATACCCTATCTGACAAAAAGTAACCCATCAATGGTTTGATATCGTGAACTTATGTAGGGGGAGCAGCTGGAGGCTCGGATACGGTGTTGTGGTAGTACTGGAGAGAGAAATACCAGGAATCCATGGTCAGGTGCTTCAGCCGCCGTGATATGACCGAAGTAGTTGAAAACGGCGTAAAATCCCAATAAACCAAACCAAATCGATTGAAAGAAAAATAACAAGAACATGTTTATCATCCTTTTTAGTCAATGACTACACTTTATCCGCATGTCTGCTTATTTGGCTTGTGTGCAATATTTGCAGTAAATATTACACACTAGATACAAGACAAATTTGTGATGCATAGCATCAAAGTAGCCGACAATGTTTTGGTTAGCATCAATTGAAAGTATATCTGCGTGTCAACATGGTGACATGAGCAACAAGCGGAACATTGGCCACCCATAAAAACATGTTGATTTTCGGACTGCCCCTATTCTGAAACTCAACGCGAGCAAAGTAGTCCACAATTTCACCAAGAGGTTTGGAGTCTGAGAGAATAACATTTTTCATCAAAAATCGAAATCTCCTCTTAAAATGTGTAGCAGTAAGAACTGGGTCATTTCGCATTGACCTAAAAAATGTTTTTCCGAAAGCACCATCAAAGGTCAAACCTTCCAAAGTCATGCCTAATTCTGGCCAATGCAAGTCATCAGCAGATAAAGTCAAAAACAGAGTAGAAGGACCTAAACACCGTAACATGGACAGTAAGTCAAACAGCATATTTCTGAGATATGCAACAGTCCCTTTAATTTTTTATAAACATATATGAATTCTCAAGAAGTTCTTGATTCTCATTTAAATTCCTTAAATTCCCAAGAGAAACTGGTTGAGAACAGTTATTGTGTGAATGAGTTATTTTCATACGAATATTAATAGCTGACTTTAAGCAGGATATATTTTATGCAACAGCTGTTTGTAAAAGATATGTGATCTTTTTATCGAAATCTTGAGTCATAATTGTACAGTCTTGTTCTGAAGTACATATTAGGATTTAATTTTAGAGGCCTTTCATGATTCACCTTAAAACCATTACATCATAAGGGAAAAGCTAAGGAAAAGCCATTTCCTCGCCGCTGCATGTTTCCAAAACATTTAAAGGAGAATTGGTATTGGGGGAATATTGATATGTTGATTACTCAAAACATCATTTAGTACACAGTTTCTAGATGCATTCACAGGCACCATAACACATTCTTCTGTTTCGTGATTCAAAATATCCTGTTCATTGTGTAGATTTGAACATACATTACTGTTGTCATCTAAATTTAGGCTTACGTTGCAATACAGAGGATTGTTTTCTAATAGCCATTGCAAAGCACGTTTAAGTTTAAACACTGAAACTGTATGACTATTCACAGCTGTAGGGTGCAATGCTGTGTTTTCAAATGCAACTGTTATATGTGAAACGTCATCATTGAAGGGTAATTTATGAATAATATCTCTAGCTTGTACAGGCAAATTTAAAATCAAGCCCTTTTCAGCATATTGGCCACCGGGCAACAATATTACTGACATTTATAAGACAAATCAGACGCTTCTCAACATTTGAAAGACCTAAAAGTTCTTCAGGAATCAATCCTGGATCAATATATTATTGTATGTGAAGGATATGCTTGGTATTTGATTCCTCGAGATAGCACAAAACATGTAGAACAGCAGTCATCTGAAATTTTAATTTTCAACAGCTGTGTATTTTCTTTCTTTATAGAACGTACTTGGGCTGCATGTAATATTCGAAAACAGTATTCCCATTTATGCTCTGGCTTCATTCTTATATTCTTCTCATAAATTGAACAATGCTCGCTGCTCAATTCATAATCAATGAGCGTCAAATCGACAGTTGACGATACATTGCATACATATCCCACATCCAACATGTCATATAAAGAGTTTACAGTTGAGACAGTATCCGTGTCATTTGTCACGTTTATAATTGAAGTTTTTCGCCTTCTTGACCTTCTACACTTCTTAATATTTTTTTTTCTACTATACATATGATCCTTAGATACAAATGGAACAATCTGGTCAGTCTGATATTCTGACATTTGGTTTGAATTAACTGAATGTGTTGACTGTTCCAACATGGAACCATTTGCTGCATATGCATGCATGGTAGTTTTGGGTTGTTCAGTGTCAATACTTTCAGAATCAATTGTCTGGTGAAATGTGGAGGCACAACTTGTGCTAGCAGGTCTTACATAATTTAGCACACTATCAGCCACTTCATTTGAACTTAATTGAAATGAGACAGGGGTTAATTCATATAAATTACCCGAGTATTGACTGTACAAGTCGACCAACTCGTCTAAATTGTCAAAAACCAACAGTACAGACATACCATATTGACTATATTGCCCAAGACTATTTCTTTGGTGAGAATCAAAAATGAAAAATTGGTTAGTTTCTTGCTGTATGTATAGCGCTATTGTAAGGTCATTTAACGTTAAAATATTCAGTGGTGACAATAAAACAGCTTGCAAGATTGCGTCAAGAAATGCCGTTTGTTGGAAATCTTGATTCGTCAAAAGATTTACGGACCCCAAAAAGTGATCGGTCAAACATTCTATCTCGTAAGAACGGCTGTGAAAACTGTACGATTTCGGTAGTTCGTTGTGCGACAAATATCTTGGAATACGAATTTGCTCTACAACACGTGCATACAGCGCATTTCCCTGAAACAGAACATCGTCAAATTCTTGTGCAGTGAATAATCTCAGCTGCTCATTAACCGGCTCATTATTATTAAAATGGAAAAATGCCAATAAAGCCACCAATAACATGGCTGTGCATTGTAAGCCATTATATGGAGCAAAAATATTGCATCCCTGATGGAAATTCCCCAGAACACTTCTTACCATGTTACTCCGTTGCTGTCTCGTCGTCAAATGTCGAAATGGCAAGGGTGTGTGCGTTTATGTGTGATGTGATTGGTCAATCCAGCCCTGCGTTCAGTAAGACAAAACGTTCCCTAATGTTAGCAACAGTCGCAACTTCTTTGACACAAAATTAAGAAAATTGACCGAGTATTCCGAATGAAACGGCTAACGTTTTGTCTTACTGAACGCAGCCCAAGTGTCACCTGATTGGTCAATCGGTTAGAAGAGGGTCTAGGTTGGTTTTCATCTCCGATACCAATACGCGGTAGTTCGATTTTGATATGATGGGTACCAGATTAAAGAAGAAACTTTAATGGTAAATCGGCAAGTTGCCTTTGAGCATTTACAATATAGATTAACATAAATTATGGTCAAGACAGTACAAATACAAATAACATACATGCATGCATATAATATATTATTACAAGTCATTTCAAATAGAAAGTAATTGGATATACATTATCTTAAGAAGCAGCATCAGAATTTATAATATCATTTCTTTTTTTGAACGCATGGTCGATAAAAGCAGACAGTCTTTTGATAATTACAGGACTTTCCGACATCATTAATGAATTCAATTTCGCTATGCTAGGCCAGCTTGCTCTGATCTCATACTTTCGTCTGAGATCAGAATAAGCCGGGCAGCACAACAGAAAATGGTATTCTGATTCGCACATATTTTGGGAACAGCATTTACATATTCATTCATGTCTCTCAATTCTTTCACATCTGCCTGTTTCTATTTTAAGACTATGTGAGCTTAATCGAAGTCTGGACATTTCACATCGCTGTTTATCATTTTTCAATACTTCTAAATATTTTTCAAATTTGAAATCAGTTTTAAAAAATTAAAGCGTCGCGTGGTTACACTTGATTGGTCAATCGGGTTGAAAACAATTCAAACTATTGGTCAATCCGGTTGAAAACAATTTAAAGTATTTTTCATAGAATATTGTAATAAAAAAAGTAAAGCGTTCAGAGAGAATATATGATAAAGTTCTGTCTTATCGATTTAAAAATGTACAAAAAGAGGAAAAAAGAAAAAAAATCATGCGTGTATGGGTTTCGAACCCACATAACAAAAACAAAAAAGGGTATCATCATTCAGCTCTACCCATTAGGCCACTGTGACACATCCAAATAATTGGTGTAAATTAGATAAAAATAAATATAGAAGTATTTATCAGATTAGATTGGTAAACGTCCCTTAAATCAATCAGTTGTTCCTTAGAAAAACCCAAACGCATTAGTAAAAAAACAAAGCGTACTGAGAGAATATGTATGATAACTTTCTTATTGATATAAAAAAAGTACAAAAAGGGGAAAAAGAAGAAAAAATCAAGCGTTGATGGGTATCGAACCCACGTAACAATAAACAAAAAGGTGTCAGGGAGTTCCGTTCTATCCATTAGGCCACAGAGCTTTCTGCAAATAAGTTGTGTTAGTAATATTATATATAAAGTAGTATTTATCATCAGATTAGACTAGTTACCGCCCCTGAAATGTGGGTCTGTAGAAATACCGAAACGCGTTAGTAAATACCAAAACACTTTCACATAATCGATTTTAAAACGGATCAGTTCATAGCGTATATATATTACCGTTTTTCATTCAATATTTCATACAAAAATTTCTTCTTGCTATTATTGAGCATAGACAACAATAGTTAATATGATGCGTTTCAGTTCATCGTGTATATCGGTATTTTTATGGACCGATCTGATCACGTGATTGAGCGGTTAGTAATTCGCATCTGGAGGAAAATAAAATAATATACAAATGCATTTTATGCATTGTATTTCCTCGTAAATGGTGTTATCATGTAAAAACAAACATGTTGATAATGTAACAATTATCATCAACGTGCAATTTAACCAGTTTCAACCAATATGTCGAACATTTTGTAAAATAATCACCTCCCCAACTCCCCATGTTAATATTTTAAAATTATTACAAAGGTAGCCGATCTCAAGATCGGCTACCAATTACACATTAGAATAATATGTGATCCATCACGTTAAAAGGGGCCTTATAGGGAGTGCGAAAAATATCGAACCTAGTCAGTCTGCGCAGTCCGCGCAGCCAGACTAGGGCCGACAATTTTCACTTGTATGTGATTTTCTAAATCTGGAATGTTTACAATATCTTACTATATGCTCATTTTTCGCATGTACAATATATTGTTGACCTGTTATGAGTCTGACAAGATTGTCAAAATGTGGTTTTTTTTACTTCTGATGAGGTCCCTTTTAGCATGACAGGTCACATATGTTGAAAAAACGACTTTAAATTGCGTTTCTGTCTGGTACGTCGCAATATGTAGGGCCCAAAAGATAGGAATTGTACATAGCCACTGGTGGTGAACTAAAATAATTTTCGCTACAACAAGGTAAAGATATTTTGTGTTTAAATGTGAGTTTATAGATTGTTTTTCTAATGACAATGAACTTGTTCTAAAAACAGACCGGGTTTACCGTTTTGTATTGACAAACTGTCGGTGTTGTTATAAAATCTCGTAACTACGGCCTCGATAAAGCCGTAGTTACGATATTTTATAACAACACCGACGGAATAAATTGATCGCGAAAAAACGTCCCATGCTTTGGCCGAGTTCCCAACCAATGATAGCGCTGGTATAAGTTTTTCATTTTCTATCGAAGATGGTTCCCTGTAAATGTTATCAGAAATTTACTGTGTGAGCAGGAAAAGTTAGATACATTCTTCGCTTAGAAGGGCTTAATGAACTTGATTGGAATTTTACCTGGGCAAAAATTATCCATCCATACAGGTCTACCAATCCTTACGATATCTTGAAAATATCTTCTTATCGGTTTGTCAAATCGACAATCTAGCTTGGCAATTGGCAAAAGATTTTAAATCGGTCAATGTAAAAAGCATTGCAGGAAAATAGTGATGTTTAGAATGAAACCAATCGTTTTTGAACAATGCTTAATATTCATACATCTTTCTCTTTCTCATAAATATCGATTCTGCACTTATTTACGGAAAAAACGAAACTAAACTAAAAAATAATTGATGAACATAACATGGCTTTTTCCATCGATAATGTTTTGTTAAAGCTATTTATCGTTTTTTCTTTAAATGTTCCAATTGATTCGTAGAATACGTTCAGTGATACGTTTCCCTTGTGGAAGAATAATTTATGAAACGAAACGTCGTGAGGAAAACGAGCTTTTAGCCCTTCAACCACCCGTCGGAAAGCCTGATTCAGAATTGCGAAGATCGACAAACAATTTGTTGAAGATGGAAATAGGGAAATATTTTATACAGTTAACCATGGCGTCATTTCGGACAAACGATTGTATTTCGCAGGTGTTGTAATAAAATCTCGTAACTACGGCTTGATTCAAGCCGCAGTTACGAGATTTTGTAACAACACACACAGCTTATCGAAACATAACGGTAAATAAAGTCTTTTTAGCACAAAATTATTTGCTATTGAATTATGCGGAAAGATCAGGTGTTCGACGATTTCCTATTTATAAACGATTCAAAATCTTTTACTAATGAGAGGCCATACTCATAATCAGATATAGGGGAATCGGGTAGGTAAATGTGACTATCGAAGTGTGTAAGTTGTTTCTATAAATAGATTTTATATACAGCTTTCCTACCCAAAATAAACCAAAATATTTGTATATATCGATTCTCGTTTAACTTTGAACGTATAATATTATCGATTCACAATTGAACGAGAATAATTTCAGTTGTTTTGATAAAGCAGTTCTACTGTAAAAATTCTCGTTTAATAGTGAATCTATTATAGTGGAGTGACTTTCGCTGAAAAAGTGGCCTATTTCATGGAGTAGGTGGTCACAAAAGTACCACATTTTCTAACCTATACCAAAATGTTTGTCATATCCTGAAGTTTATAACACGGTCAATATCAAGTCTTGGATGTTGGTACGAGCTGAGAAATCCAAGATGGCGTCCAAGATGGCCGCCAGAATTGAAATCAAGGGGTTGTTATATATGATTGCCTGTACTGATTTAATGTATATCTATACCCCATACAAACTAGGTTTAATATCATATACTAGGTTTGAACTTTCTCGTGATGCATTTTACAATGGTCATAATGTCAAGGTCAAGGTCAAATTCAAGGTCAAATGTGAAAAATAGTGAAAGAATGTGTCATCTACCAGTTTTCTTTTCTTATTACTCAACAATTTGCATAAAAAGCCAGGAATGTTATATACCAAAGTAAACTACAATATATAGGCTTTAATAAATTAACATAAAGATTAAGATATCTTGTGTTTCCATGGAGATATTCAAGATGGCGTCTAAAGACCCCTAGTGAAAAATAATGAAAACTGTATTTTACCAGTTTTCCCATAATTTTGATATACATAATGATCATTTAAATTAATGTCAAAGTGTTACTTTAATTCTTAATATTTTAGCAATGCTCATATTCTAGATAAAGCTGTCATGTAAGACTAGAAAATAATCTTATTTGTTGCAAAATCCAAAATACATATTAACCCCAGTATTCTTGCTTAGTCCAGATACAGACATCTTTTATACTCCTGAGCACTACATCATTTTGCACCAGTTTACCGAACTAGGAGTCTAAGCCGTTTTATTTCAAAACCAGACATTTACATCTATTTAAAATGCCAAACCCAAGCTGAAAAGGAGATTTCTTAGTTTTCATGATATGTCGATTTAGTGATTTACACAACTTTACATCTTTTTAATTTAACCCTGTTTATATGAAAACAGTCATGTTTACCCCTTTATTATTGTTTGAATTTGACTCAAAGTTGTTATGATTCTTTGTGCAATACCTGTATAACTAATTGGGTTATTTCATTTCAACCAATTTTGATCAGCATTTTATATCACCTGACTGAAGGTCATGGTGACCGATTGCCACCATTTTTTGTCCGTTGTCGTGCGCTGTGCGTTATCCGTCGTGTGTTAACTTTTAACATTTTCGGCTTCTTCTTGAGAACCATTGGACGGATTTCAACCATATTTGGCAGGAAGTATCCCCAATGGAAAGCCGCCTCAGATTTGTACAAATCATGGAGTTATCTCACCTTGGGGCCACATAAGGGTCAAAAAGTGTGTAAAAAGGGTACATCTTAAAATATTCTTCTCATGAACCGGCCGTTGGATTGGATTCACATTTGGTATTTAGAGTCTTTAGGGCAAGGACTGCAAAGTTTGTACAAAAGAAAAAAATGTCAAGAATTGGCACTGCTGAGGTGGTGGGGAGGGGGCGTGTTATTAGTGTTATTTTGAACCATTTGATGGATTTCAACCAAACTTGGTAGGATGCATTCTTATAGGTAGTAGCTTCAGAGTAACCTCCCCTTGCGACCCCATAATGGGCCACTAAGGGGATAGCCTAAATATGGTAAATCTTAAAAAATCTTCTTCTCGTGAACCTGCTGATGGATTGGATTCATATTTGATTTTTAGAGTCTTCGGACTATAAAGTTTGTACAAGAAAATAAAATGTGTTCAAAAATGGCTATGCTGTGTATATCTTTCAATATACTTGTGGGAATGATATTATAAGTATACTTTATCTGTAAATACATGCCTTTCTGCTCATTTGATTCAGGTGACCCATAAGGCCCTCTGTGCCTCTTATTGATTATCTTTGAGTTTTAAAGGAGCACTGTACATGTATGTGCAACAGACATAAATGACGATTAAATAATCTTGCTACTATGTATTGTCACATGAGTCTTTCCATGAACGATCATTCAAGTATGTGTTTTAAACAGGTTAACTGTTCAACTATGCCTACTCATAAACCGGGTGGTAAAATATTGAATGAAAGTCACGAATACTGTTGTTTTGTAATTACTTTTCAAGCTGTTATAGTTAGAGTACGAGTATCCTCCCTACTTAACATTTAACATATTATTGTAGTGACTATATCGCAAATTATATATGAAACATGGTTTAATCAATATGATTTTCAATTATTTTCACAAGGTTTCTGATTAGACACCACCATGACATATCCAAATCTTTAATGTAGCCATGCTAGGATGTCTGACATAAAAGAAAAACTAGACAGCCCTGGCGGCCTGGAAGGGCTCCACAGGCCTGGTTGTTTGTCTTGTTGAATGCAATTTCAAAGGTTCATGCTGCACAAACAAGCAAGCTGAAAATTTCAAGCAAGTAAAATCTTATGGTCAGTAAAATTCTGTGAAAGCTATTGTATTGATTAATTAATACTAATCGTTGTAAAAGTGAAAATAAAGCCGAAAATGGCAATTTTGTCAATTTCAAGGGCATGTAACGCGTGACGAAAAGTTCAGATCATGCTGAAAATTATACCAAGGCAAGATCTTATAGTCACCAACATTCTGTACAAGTTTTGTCTTGATAAGTCAATATTTGTAGTTGCAAGAGTGAAAACAATGTCAAAATAGAGCAGTAAATGGCAATTTTATTAATTTCAAGGGCACATAACTCATGATGTAAGATTCAAATCAAGCTGAAAATTACACCAATGCAAGATCTTATGGTCACCAACATTCTGTACAAGTTTTGTTTTGATTAGTCATATTTGTAGTTGATTGAGTGAAAACAAAGTCAAAATAAAGCCGACAATGACAATTTTGTCAATTTCAAGGGCACATAACTCATGATGTAAGGTTCAAATCTACCTGAAAATTACACCCAAGCAAGATCTTATAATCACCATTATTCTGTCCAAGTTTTGTGTTGATTGCTTAATATTTGTAGTTCCTGAAGTGAAAACAAAGTCAAAATAAAGCCGAAAATGGAAATTTTGTCAATTTCAAGGGCACATAACTCATGATGTAAAATTCAGATCAGGCTTAAAATTATACCCAGGCAAGATCTTATAGTCATCATCATTCTGTCTAAGTTTTGTCTTGATTGGTCAATATTTTTGTAGTTGCTAGAGTGAAAATAAAGTCAAAACAGCCATTTTTGATATTCAAGGGCAGATAACTCCAGACTTTCTACTTCAATCAGAATTATTTGAAGGAATCTGAGAGAGGGTCACCCAAGGATCATTCCTGTGAAGTTTGGTTGAAATCCATCGGGTAGTTTTTGAGAAGAAGATTTTTAAAGGAAAAGTTTACGGACGGACACAGCGCCATGACAATAGCCCGCTGGCCTGTCGGCCAGTGGAGCTAAAAAACGTATGCAAGAAATTACCAGGGGCGCCTTGGTCAAGAGGTAGAACTCGGGCTTTGGAATCGAAGGGTCCTGGGTTCAAATTCTGCCGGTGCCACAGATTTTTTCTGTGCAAAAGAATTACCCCACGCTGCTCCTCTTCACCCAGGTATATAAATGGGTACACAGGAATGTTGAAACCCAAATTGCTGTGGCTGCCGAATGCGACAATTAATAACGGCCAACTTGAGACTCAGTGGTCCTGGGTTAAAGTGTAAAGTCGGTTGAGTGCGTTTCTCGGTTCGTAAAACAGACTTTAAACCAAACTTTAAAATATGGAATGGTCAACATGCATATCATATGTTGCTAGATTATTTCTGTCAAAGGAAATTTCAAATGAAGTTCATTTAGTCCTTATAGATCAAATCTGTATATGATTGACTTGCCCACCTTTTATATTTATAGTGATATTTATGGGAAACTGGACCTTGATAGATAGTGAAAAATTTGGTATATATTCCTTTCTTTTGGCCCAAGATAATTCAATGCACCACATAACAATGCTCTGACTGTGTCCATGTTGTTCTGATCCCTGGCATTGGCCCTTTTAACATTTAATCATAAAAGCCTGTATATTGTTGTTTATTGTGGTATATAACATTTCATATCTTTTGTGCAAGATTTTCTGTAAAAACGAAAGAATATGTAAAATTACAGATTTATTTCACATTTGACCTTAAATTTGACATTGACCTTGAAACCATTTTGAAATGTTTTTTTTTTTCATTTCAAAATGTATCATTAAAAAGACCAAACACACTGCATGAAATAAATCTAGATTATTGATAAACAGATCTATACATTAAGTCAGAACAAACAATTATATATGATAGCCCATTTAGTTTTCATTGTGGCGGCCATATTGGATGCCATCTTGGATTTTACAACAAATAAGATTATTTTCTAGTCTTACATGACAGCTTTATCTAGAATACGAGTATTGCACTAATATAAAAAATAACACTTTGACATTAATTTTAGTGACCATTATGTATATCAAAATTGGGGGAAACTGGTAAAATACAGTTTTCCATTATTTTTCAGGAGGGGTCTATAGACGCCATCTTGAATATCTCCATGGAAACACAAGATATCTTAATCTTTATGTTAATTTATCAAAGCCTATATATTGTAGTCTATTTTGGTATATAACGTTCCTGGCCTTTTATGCAAACTTTTGAGTAATAAGAAAAGAAAACTGGTAGATGACACATTTTTTCGCTATTTTTCACATTTGACCTTGAATTTGACCTTGACCTTGACATTGTGACCATTGTAAAATGTATCATGAAAAAGTTAAAACATAGTATATGATATTAAACCTAGTTTGTAAGATGAATAGATATACATTAAATCAGTACAGGCAATCATATACAACAACCCCTTGTTTTCAATTCTGGCGGCCATCTTGGACGCCATCTTGGATTTCTCAGCTCGTACCAACATCCAAGACTTGATATTTACCGTTTGACAAACTTCAGGATATGACAAACATTTTAGTATAGGTTAGAAAATGTGGTACTTTTGTGACCACCCCACCTTCAACCAAGCCTTGAAAGTCACCCTACTATTATAGTGACAAGATTTCAGAAAAGCATTTAAACTATTTTCCAAACAGCAACTTTCAGGCTGTCCAAATACAACGCTTCAACATATGATCAAACAGACCTTTATAGAAATTCGAATAATATACAATGTGGAGAAGAAACTATTGCGACAAAACCTTGCTGTTTGTCAGCATGTATCAATGATGGTAAATACAAAAAGCGAGAAACATGTAGAACTCGATAGTTTATATTATATTTAGAACTATGTTTTTTTATGTTTTGTATATCGCGGTGGGATTTTGCATGATGGGATGGATAACGACTACCGACAATAGAGAACGATTTTATCAAGTAAACCGTGACGTAATTTCGGACAAATGAATAGTATTTCGTTGGTGTTGTTATATTTAATCTCGTAACTACGGCTTGAATCAAACCGTAGTTACGAGATGTTATAACAACACCGACGGTTTATCAAAACATAACGGCAAACTCAGTCTATTTTTTGCACAAAATTTGATGCCAACTCGCCTCGCTTCACGTAAGACATTTTGCAATAACTCTGTTATTTCTCAATTTTCAAGCGGTTTGCTGCATGTACCCCGCCTTATCGAGCTCTTTCATTGGATGTATGACATATTAGAAAACTCATGATACTTTTTTCCGAAATATTGTCCCAACCGACCAGAAAGCGAAATGGTAACGACTACGGCCAAATTAACCACGCTTCAGGTAAGAATTTGTGCAATAACTTTCTTATTTTTGCGTCAATTTTCATGCGGTTTGTTGCATGTACTCCGTCTTACTGGGCCCTTTTCTCAGATGTATTATTTATCTGGAACTTCCCTGTACTTTTCTCAAAAACCGATCCCAACCGACTAGAAAAAGGGCCTGAATTTTTTGTCGTTTTCTGGTCGGTTGGGATCAATGTTTGGACAAAGTACAAAGATTCTACAAACAAGTCATATATCCTAGGAAAGAACTCACTAATGCGGGGTACATGCAACAAACCGCTTGAATATTGGAGCAGTAATAAGAAAATGATTGCACAATTTCTTACCTGAAGCGAGGCAAATTTGTCCGTATACTCCATATTCGTTATCCATCCCATCATGCACAATCCCCACCGTGTATATAAAAGTCCACTAAGAGAACATGTCTTGACTTTTAAGCAACTATCACCTAAGTAAATATTTCTTAATAGCTGTTCTCGACGTCCAAATTAGAAGAACTGTCGTTCATGAAAGTTAAAGGTTGTCGGTGGTAAAAACTCTTTTCAAGAAATATCGTATGTAATGGTCAACCTGCATTGCTAGATTATTTCTGTCCAAGGAAATTTCAATTGAAGTTCATTAAGTCACTTCTAGTTCAATTATTTGTATAATAAACTACCCGCCATTTATACAGTCACATTTATGGGAAACTTGATCTTGATAGAGAGTAGAAAATTTGGTATCAGTGCCGAAATTCCTTTCTTTTTTTTGTCCTAGATAATGTTATGCACCACACAACAATGGAAACTCTGTCTCCCCAAGTCGGTCTGCTTCCCTGAAAAACCTATCTAGTGTCCCTTTAAAGGCTCGCAAAATATCACTTACATTCCAACTCATTGAAATACACTGTTTCTTCCTTAACTCTTTTTTTCTTTAAAAACACTCAAATGCTTCTCACATAAGCGCTTGCCCTAGAAGCTTCTTTTGACGTCCCAGATTGTAAAGGCCTAGACAAGGGCATGCTGGTGGCCACCAGTTTCTTCCTTTCTCTCAATATATAATGCAACATTTCAAAGATAGATTCTTTTTATATCAACAGCCATATCACCCTTAAAACAGGTTTCAAAATTTGACACCTAAATAAAAATGTCCATTGTATTAAAATCCGAAATTATGCTATATTCGGATACCAGAAGCGAAAAATGTTTTTTTTTTATTTTTACCTTTTGATATTTATGTAATTATGTTTCTAATTATGTAACAACAAATTGACATACCTTGAATACTTGGCATCTATTCCAAAAATGCACCGTTTTCAGCAGTTGACGTCGACCGTTTTAGAAGCAATGTTGTTCATAATCGAGCAGCTTTTTCTAGCGCTCTGTTTACATATAGATTAGCACGATGAATTTTGTCCCATACAAATACATTATTCATAATTCCGTTGCGCTCCATGACTTTTGTTTGAAGCTCGCCTAGGTGAATTTCCATTTAACATTATTCCATAGGGAAGCTCGGAAAAAATCGAAAGCGCGGGACGAATTGAATGCCACCACTCAACTACCTTCCGATATACATTGGTGACTTTTATCCGTTCTATTTGAATCGTTGGGACTGACAACGTTTCATCTTTTATTTAACGCTTTTCCGAACAAAATGACAATACAATTAAAATGTTTCCACTGTTTGAAGCTGTAAAAATGTGTTACAGGCATCATTGAAATGTGACAGACGAAGGAGAGGAAAAGCAATGAATTTTGTGCTAAAAATAGACTAGGTTTGCCATTACGTATTGATAAACCGTCGGTGTTGAATCAAGCCGTAGTTGCGAGTTTTTTTTTTTTTTAAACAACCCACGAAACACTACTTGGCTTGTCCGAAATTACGTCACTGTTTATTTGATAAAATTGAAATCATAGTTGACACTTGTCATGTCGGATCGGAGAAGTCGAATTTTGCTTTTAAATCAAAGTGAAGAACTAGTCCGGCCATCAGAATTTGAAATATATAAAGCAAATTGAATAAAGTATGAACAGAAGAATAAAATTGCTCATTTCTAACATTTTATTTCTTTCAATTTAGTTCCTTGTCCAACTATATTTGAAAATTAATGTACTTGGTGACCAACAAGAATGGATAAATTAGTCCGTGGGCTAGGTCCCCCCTACCGGGATTTTATAACACCTATATCATTGTAAAGCTTAATGAATTCCCTTTCAAATGCAACTTGTTGTTTGATATATAAGTGCTGGATAAGCATATGCGGAACGATTGATTATCTCCCCTTGAATTACAAAAATACTTGTTTATAACTCACCATATACACATTCATGGGATCCAAAATAACCCAGATTTAAGTGCAAATGACCAAAATGCTTATAGATTTTATCTATTCACATCGTTAAATAGTAAAAGATGATTTCACACCAAAATTAGCACGAATTATGCCCCTTGAATATGTAAAACAAGAGAAAAATAGTATAGATATTGCCTTTGTTTATATTTACTTTGCATTTGGAAATCATTTCCACAGCGAATAATTACTAGAATTTGTATTAAAGTGTTTATAAGATGCATTGTAATAAAAATCAAAGTGTTGACTATCGACATTCTATGATATACTCGACATTTCAAATGATTTTTCAAGATGGCCGCTGCAAAATGACCACTTGACTAAATATCGAAATATCACTGCCCTATAATTTGTTATCATGTTCTGTATGTAAATGAGATCGTTTCTTAGGAAAATTGAGTATATTAAATCTAAAAGAGTGTTGTCATGCTTATATTAGGCTTTTTTAATCATTTTTTTTTTTAATTTTCAAAATGTCCGCCAAAATCTCAAATATGCAAAAATGATGTAAATGTTTTTCATTTCTGCAAATCTTCTGCACTTAATATTGTATTTTCATATGTATTTTAATTTCTTACTGAAGCTACATGATTCAATAAGTAAATAAATGACATAACCTTGAAAATATATATTTCCAGAACGGTCCTAATTACCGCATAAATGGTAATAAATCCCCATTCCCGTTAATTAAGTACTGAAGAAAATCCAAATTGATTATTTTCTAGGAGAGATAAGCATTTTGCCTCTTTGACAGAAACCATATACACGATTCTTTGATAATGAGTACACATTGGAGTACGTCATTGGCATCTTTTTGTATAAAGGTTTTAAGTCTTACATGGACAAGGGACGCTTTGGATAATAGGTGTTATAGAGGGTATAAAGACATTACGGCACATTTTGGTAATAAAGCGTTTAAGCTCTTTTTTGTGGGGTGGATATGTTGAAAACAAAACACTAATATCAACAATTTTGCCACGCTAAAATGGCTTCTTCACTGTTAATGTACACGACATATAATACAATACAATAACATTTATTTTATGCAATCTGCCTAAATGCTCAAATACGAGCATGGGTCAATGAATAACTGACATAACCTTTATGTTTAGATCGACATATTTTCTCTTCAAATACTTTCCATCCAAACCTATGAGCTTTGACCAAACAATATGACCATAGCAGTTGTAAAAGGAGTTAAACTCAAATTAATCAACTTTAAAGGTGGTCAAGTGACATCAGTCCAGAAGTAAAGAAGTCCGAGAACTTTCCAAAGAACCACACCTAAACTGCATCAATAGCTTTTTTCATGAGACTAAAAATTGCAACCATTCATATCCCTTTTAGGAAAGAAGTCGATAGTAGCAAGGTCATGTGGATAGGAAGAGTGTGATTGATTGATACCCATATTTCTCTACAGCATCCATTGTACTTTGGCAATTGTGTACTTATGTAATTTCTTGTTGCAAGCAGCGGTCACATTTTGAGCGTTTGCCGCAACGTTCCTCACGCATGGTCTGCTTCAGATTGTCTAGTAACTTGGCATAGCATGCTTCGTTAATTGCACATTTCTTGAGTAATATGTCCAACAAAATATTTTATTGCAACCCCCAATTGTCCCAAAACATTGAATTCTGAACCGTGTCTGTAAAATATTGAATAATTTTCTTGGCCTTTGGGATTCCACACAAACGTACCTAGGACATTTTCTCGTTCATAAGAATGCAACAAGTACTGGTAATCTCTTTGTCATTTGCTTATCGTTGAGGAATTTTAGACTAAACAGTCCGTAAGTTTGTGCATCCTTTAGCGAGCAAGCAATACCTTGAAAATGATAATGCATGGACAATTTCTTACTTTAATTCGCTCATTAAGTATACCAGGTCTGTGAACTTATGACACATACCGTCGACATTGCCTTCAGACCGAGCATCATCTTTTTAACGATCTGGAACCATAATAGACACTTTTGAAAATACAAAAAGTATTGTTATATATTATTTCTATGATATAAGACGGAGGTAAAATGAAACTTAAAACAATTTTTACCGATATGTTGGAATTTTATATATTTTTTTAGTTATTGACCCCTTTTTACAAAAAAGGCGGGAAAAGGGGAAGCACCAACTCCGTAAATCTCATATTTTTTCCCAGAAGATGATAATATCTGACATTGTTCAGCTTGTATGCTACAACAGATATGTATGTAACATAAATAAGCTAAATACAAAACTATGAAAAACAAAATTGAGAAAAAAACACTTGATTATACATAAGGTTTATCATTTTGCGACTGAATTTTTTCCATGTTTAAAAAAAATGAACATTTTTCTTTGATCTGTAATTTTTGTAATATTGACTGGCAGGGTATGAGACCTACACCAAAATTATCTCTAATTTATACTTGTGCAAATAAAACAAGAATGGGAAAAAGTTACCGTTAAATTTTGTTTTTTCATGAATTCAAACTTAGTAGGGGCGCATAAAACAAGGACAAAATTATCCAAAGTAGGTCATTCAATTCCATCAAATATTCATTGTAAGGTCAAATGTAACAACACATTATTTTTTATAGTAACTTATATAAAGAACTTATTTTTATCAAATATTCATTGCCAGATTTCCCTGTAGTTACTACATAAACTATTGTTAACAAAACAAGGGCATTATATACATCGGTGGGGAATCATGTGACACTAGATTTCAGAAAATCGACAATAATTTTGTAAATACTTGATCAATTTGAAATCGGATTGAAACAGAAAAAAAGTGATAACGCCCGATATCAGATAGGTGGTAACTCTTTTACAAATCATCTGATAAAAACGTTATTGACGACCAGGTTAAGTTTTGGTTGGTCGTCAATAACTTTCATATCAGCTGATTTTTCAAAGATTATCCTTGGCATTCAGCAAAGTCATGGAGTGTTCCCGCTGTCTCTGCTTAAATTCTTCTTTTCAAATCGGTCATCTTTTGACAGAATTGTTGGAAAATATCGAAAATATTATGTCAGGTGATTCCCCGCCGTGATATAAGATTCGCGGGGTGGAGGAGGGTTGAAATTGGTGTCATGTACTACTGTATAAGAACGCCTTTTTTAACCAAATTAAGCTAATCTTACACGAACATGTATCTTTGATTACCGGGTCTTTACATACCTATAGTCCTTTAATTAACGATATTATGGCACATGTTTACAAAATTTACCCTTGCAAAAAACGCAATAGCAAAGTCATAACTACAGTAAATTTGCATGTGATGGTTCGAATCTTGCAGGTCCCTTACACCTTCAAGATTTGAACCAAGACATGCAACGTTGAACTGAAAATTTACAAGGATTACCTTTTGTTTATTACTGTAAAATTTGTAAACATGTGTCATTATATTGTGACTGGACTATAATAACAAAAAAAATCAAGGCAGAAGACGCAATATTGATACTATATCAAATCCTGGTCTTAAGCATTTATTCGTATAGATCTTGAATCAATCAAGTGTATTGGTGCATACATAACCCATCCCCCCCCCCCAAAAAAAAAAATGTACCAGTCCAAAAGAACAGAAAACACTGAGGAAAAGGGGCATATTCAACAACATAATCAACAACCTCTTCTTTTCTCTCAATGTTTTCTCAAATTATTTCTACAATGGACGTCAAAACCAGACTTGGTAAGAGAAGGGTATATCAGTGCTTTGCTCTTTATAACCAAATCAGTAAATTCATAACAATTGTAGGCCTATTGAAACAGTTATTTCTTCATTTCTCTTAGTGTTTTTCTGTTATTTCTATCAGTGATCTGGGCCCCGTTTTATCAACGAAATTACGCACATTATTTTCGTAGATTTGAACGGAAGTTCAAATTTTTTGCGTAATGCGTTTTACAAAACATGTTCGCAGCTAAGATTAGAATTTCCTAAGTTTTTTTTTTTCGTAACTTTACGATCAAAAATAGTTGACGTAAATCTGTTCGTCACCACTGTCGATGCCTAAATTTACCGTTTGAAGACTTGATAACCCTAAAATTACTGAAAATATCAAAATGTTGAAATTGAACAAACCACGGAAAATTCATGTGAATAGCAATGGATTTTGTGCTAACAATAGACTGGGTTTAAAGTTATGTTTTGATAAACCGTCAGTGTTGTCATAAAATATCGTAACTACGGCCTGATTTAAGCCGTAGCTACGAGATTTCATTACAGCTCCAACGAATTACTATTGTATGTCCGAAATAACGTCACGATTAACTGGATAAAATCGTTCCCTATTTCGCTGTACTTTGTTGCTATTTATAGAATACAACATGAAAAAGTATTTTCATGTATTTCCTATTCTAATGGAATGAATGTACGTTTAATATACGTTTGATCGCCAGAGTGTTCAGAACGAAAATATTTAAGCATTTTTCATGCTACTAACAACGAGAAATACGAGAATTATCTCTATCTATGCAGAAAAATACACTTTAGATAGCTTACACGGTCGATATATATTAATATTTACGAGAAAGTAAACCGAGGTGAGAACAAAATCGAATCTTTCCGAAGTGCGTTTCACGGAAATAACCGAGTGCCGTAAATACCCGATCATCGGCGATAATAACCGAAATCCATTATAGTTCCAGATCGTTAAGTTTCTCTGTCGCGTTATAACCCCCCCCCACCACGATATTTTACTTGAGAATAAGATGGTACAGAAGACCAGTAAATTCATTATGCATGTTTTACCTTCATTCCCGTTTCGATACAAGTGTCGAACCATAGCATCCTACTCCTTTTTTGTGAAAAGGCTTTCTAATAACCGTATATTTAGACAAGTTTGTGCACATATAATGACATATATAAATCGCAGATTCCTTGGTTGATTGGAAATTGCTTATATGTATTATTCATATTTAGCCCTTGTGTTTTATGGATTTGACCTTATCCTGAGGTTAGATTGTTGTTGTGAAGATGTTTGAAATGAATTAAGAAATGCACGAGCATATCTAAAAAACTGATAACAAAACAAAGGATTTCAAATTTTCGGCCAGTGACATATTAAAACACGACAAGTTGGAATATGATGTGTTTCCCTCTCATCTAATCAACAGAAATTGCAAATTGTGTTTGCTATTTAAACGAAATCTTTCAAAACAACATTTTTGTTGCACGAATAAGAGGATTCCTCACAAATCAAGTGTTTTCGAAGTACTGGTACCCAATAAGGTACATATGTACAATTTATAACTGTTTATATTATCACATATAAGTATTCTGAATTATAAAGGTGTAAAACGATGTCACTCGAATGCAATTTGATAAAGAAATGAATAATTAAATTGCTATTATAGGCAATTTTAAATCACCAATTAATGAACATGACAATGCAAATATGAAATTGTCCAGTTTCGACTATCGTTTATTAGAATATATTTGGTAAATTGTGTTCTTGTAACATAGCATTCCAATTAATAGAAGTGGTTGGGAAGATTTCTCTTCTGCACAGCATGTCTCCAATAGTATTGTTAATTTTAAACTTGGAGCAAAATTTTAATGTAAAAAAAGCATGCATTACAAGGCAAAACTGGTATAAATCAAAGGTGACCATACATGTACTCCAATGGGAATTCATTGTTAAAAACGCTTTACATATTTTTAGTACTTAACTTTAAAATAATAAAGTTTCTTGTATAAAAGAAAACTGTATTTCACATAGAAAAAAATCAAAGAAAGTAGGTTGAAGTTTTCAGCATGTCATTTGCGCTAAATGGAATTTTATTGTCATTTATACGGTATTTTTTTAGAGCATATATTTATTGTTAAGATTCTTCCTTTTAATTGGTAAATCATGAAATTTTAATTTTCAAACACAATAAGTACAGAATTTAGGGAAAAAATGCAACAATGAAATTCATTGACATAATAAGAGAATATTTGAGATTTTATTTGCCATTTAGAGAAAGTATGCAAATAATTGTGAATGCGAATAAGCCCATATTAGCTTGTTCTGTGTAGCTGATGAGTGGTTTATGAACTTATTATTGATCTATTAGCGTTCTTATCCATTTGAAACATAAAGTATTATAAAAACGAAATGCCTCAGCATATTTATTCCCTAGAAAAGCCTTGTTTTAGCTAATTATACACATATTTCTACTTTCTCATTAATATTCATGAATATGTAAATTAGCTAAATAAAAATGATTTCAAGAAAAATGTCTATTTGAAATTTTAAAACTAGTCTTACGTCTCATTACCAAAATAAGTGTATATCTTAAATAAGTATTTTAAAATATTTTATTGCAATTACTAGTAATTGATCCAAGTACTGAAACGTAGGAAAATGAGCAGTTGCCATGGTAACAGGCCTGTCATTTACTTATCCAGCACTTTCAAATCAAACAAAAACCTGAATTCATTAACATGTTTCCTGCGCTTCAAGAAAATATAGGTCTTAAAAATTCCCATATGGTGCGGAGGGTTTCTGTTCACTAGTAAACTAGTAAAGCCGTCTTTTTGCAAATTAAACACATATTTTCCACAATCTCATTAATATTCATGAATATGCAAATTAGCAAATTTTCTGAAAATTATCTTAGTTGTGAGAGAAATGTAATGACAACATTTTAAAACTAGCCTCAATTTTTTCTTACCAAAATAAGTAATTTTATTGCAATTATTTGATCCAAATTGAATGAAAATGGGTGGTTACCATGGTAACAAGCCAACTACTTGCTTATCCAGCATTTTCAAATAAAATAACAATGTGAATGTATTAAAATACATCATAAGCTTCAAGAAAATATAGATCTTCAAAAATCCTACCTGATAGGGAGGTTTAAATTTACTAGTAAAGTCTTGTTTTTAGCAAATTAAACACATTTTTCTACTTTCTCATTAATATTCATGAATATGCAAATTAGAAAATTTTCTAAAAAATATCTCTATTGTGAGAGAAATATCTTGGTAATAATTTAAAACTATTTTGAAAGATTTATGACAAAAATAAGTATTTTTACTGCAATTAATTGATCAAGCGCGGGAATGTAGAAAAATGGACGATTGCCATGGTAACGAGCCCGCCATTTGCTTATCCAGCAGTTTTAAATTGAACAACAACATGAATCCATTACTATACATCATAAGCTTCAAGAAAATATAGGTCTTCAAAAATCCCACTAGGGGGGAGGGTTTCGGTTATGGGCCCACGGACTAAATATCGTTAAATTCGAATTGAACAAAAATGGGATGAGTCGAACTCCAGATCTTTCGAGGTAAAATGACGTTCCCTACGATTTTGGCACTGCGAGTTTTAACTGTATCAAGAAAATTATGCATGCATATCAGCCGGCGTCTTACTAGGGGTCAATATCAATAAGTCTGCTTTTGCCTCACTATTTCGTGTGCTACATTGTCATTAAAGCCTATTTTGACCAAATAAACATCAAGTTTTGCGTCTGCAACATCTTTAAATTATCTAGCACTCTAAAATTTTAATATTTTGGGAAGGGTTTAAGTTATTATACCCCTAATGAGATTCGCATGACGTCGTAATTACTCGGGCGACGTCGAAAACATTCTGCGGTGGAACTTTCCACCGCCGAATGTTTACGACCTCGTCCGAATTAGTTCGGATACGCAACGACGAGACTTGAAAAAAATCCGATGGTTTATGAATCTCAGAATGTCCACATTACGGATGTTCTACCTTTAGTCCCTTTTTAGCCTGGCGGTTCAAGAGTGAATAATGATATGTGAACAATTGGAATACAAAAGCATTATTGATTGTTACATTATTATCTAGTTTTAAACTGGTAATAAGGTTTCATATTTCAACCCATTCCCAAACAACCCCAGTACGCGCCCAAGCCATAACGGTGAAGAAAACTTCGACAGAAAATGTTAAAAACCAGCATTTTCTTCTGTTTACTCGAGAATTTCTACTATTTAAGGTAGAGTACCCGCAATAGGGCCATTTTGAGATCTACAAAACATCGTTATTATCGGGCGTCGTCGTTACGTATCCGAACATATTCGGGCGCGGTCAAAAACATTCGGCGGTGGAACTTTCCACCGCCGAATGTTTACGACCGCGCCCGAATAATTCCGACGTCGCATGAATCTCATTTGGGATAGACTACCTTAACCCTATTCCGGTCAGTGACTTAAACTTACGTTAAAGGTCAATTGGGGTCCACTGGACCCCATTACAAAAATGCATGCAAAATGCAAATTATGTGTCAATGTGAATTGTTAAATTACATTGATTTATTAGCTTACCTTAGCACAAAGTGCTGAGGATAATGTACTGTGATCGTACACTGTCATTCGTCTGTCTGTCTGTCCATCTGTTCACCTACCCGTCTGTTCAAAATTACAAAAAAATCATTTTCTTCCAAACCACAAGGCCTGTAGTCTTGAAAGGATGAGTTGCAACAAGGGCTCAAAAATAGATTTTCTTTAAATACTGTGCATTGACAGGGTTACATAATATCATGAATTTGTATGTGTAAAAATTCTGAAGAGGGCTTATTTTTGGAGATAATGGCTAACAAAGTGGGTGGGGTAAATTGACACGAGAAACACATTTTTACTTTGAAGTTGAATAACTGTTTCTGTATAGATCAGATCAAGATGAAATTTCGCATGTACATTTAATGGACCAAGGAAAATACATTTTAGGAATCATTATTCATATATATCACTTTGTTGATTTTCTGTGTTCGTTCTTCTGTCAATCTCAGATTTTGCTTATTTTTAATGTACTAACATTACGAAATTATCTCTACACCATTTAGGTAAGTAAAACACCAGTTCAAACACAACTTATTTTAATAATGTGTACAACAGAGTACATTCCTAGTTCAGTTAAAATGGAAAAATATCGTCATTTCTTCAATAGTGCCTATATAATTCTATATGGGGTCCAGTGGACCCCAACTGGGGTCCAATGGACCCCAAGCTTCTTTTTGGCTATAGTATGAAAACCCTTCAGTGTACATGGAGAATATTGTGTGCCAAGAACCATCGATGGACTGGTATAGATTACCTAAAATATAAATGCTGTAGCTTTTTAAATGATACCGTAGATATACCCAAAATACCCCTTGGGGTCCAATGGACCCCAAAAGTCCGGAATAGGGTTGAGTAGTTGATATTCTTTTTTCGGTGACTTTGGTTTTATCTTTAGCTCACTTGGATGTGGAAGTCTTAAGTTTTGTTGTGTGTGTAAATATTTGGTATATAATGAATACAGTCGAAACTCGTTATGTCGACATCGAAAAAGTCGAATTTCTGCTTAAGTCGAAGTAAAAATCTGGTCCCATCACCATTAATGGATATAACAATTTTCAAATGAAATGATTTCGAAATAAATATGATCATTGAAGTCTAGTAGGAAAAGAATAGAAATTGCTCGTGTCGAGCAATTTCTTTCCTTTTCATAGTTCTTCATGCCAATAATGAAATCATCAAAGATTGTTACATGCCCTTTAAATCGAAACCGAACTTAATCGGATGAGTCGAACACTGGATATTTCGAAGTATTTTGATGGCCCTCTGACTTCGACACAACGAGAGTCAATTGTACAAACAATGCATACGAGTATGTATGAAATCAATTTTAAAAAGGAATACATTTCTAATACCGAACTGACAACATGTTTTCAAATCCCATTAGAATACATAGATTCATTAACTCTTGGTCGATATTATTTGATTTATGGGATTTAATGGAATTACCAATTCGATATTACGATCGTACATAGATCATTTATTGCAACCCTTTCCAAATCATAAAAACAGAATGATCGTGTTTCAGTTTGTGAAAAGATGATATTTTAAACGCTAGGGAAGAAGAGGTGTTTCTTTTTTCGGGCTACTTTCTATTCAATTCGAAATTAATTAAAATGGGTGTTTATGTGATGAAAATATATTTATATTGATTTTTTTTTTACACGGAAATTAAAAAAACAGCTACAATTTACGAAAAAATATCGTTGTTTTATTATCTTGAGAAATAACCAAACGTAAGTTTTACAACTTCCCGAACAGTGCACGATTTTCATATCCCGATCAGAGTGAGCTTAGACGATATTAGAAAAGAAGAACAGGCTAATGATCAGCATTTTTAGTTTTGTTTTTCTTTCCTCCCCCAATATTTACTGTGCTATCAGTCACAGATAGGCTCGCTTCAGTGTCTTGCTATGACAATTTTTTTACCAGACTTTTAGTAAGAATATTTCAATATATCGCCATAATGCTTGTACTCAAATTGTGATATTTTCAATTTCTCAAATGAGAATTATTTTAATATGAAAAGCAAAAAATGCTAGTTATCGGCATATGGTTTTCTCTCGATGCTTTAAAAAATCAACATTGAATACAAATGTCAAACACAGAGCATGCTAAAAATTGATTGAAATTTGAGTCAATGAGTCTAAAATACCAAATACCAGTTTGAATACAAGAACTTGCTGACAGCGACACAAAACACCAATCAAAACAAAATCGGTTTATCTATTCCCTGAACAGATAAGGGTAGTTAAAGCTCGGTAGTTAGAAATATTAGCCCTACAAATTGAAAACCGATCGCTCAATATTTACGCTTGCTTCTGCCTCCCTTTTATTGGTTTTATACCTTTTCCCAAACAACTCAGTGCTCTGCCGTCCAATAAGAGGAATGGGCTTTGGTAATTAAGATACAAGACAAAACTGATAAGCAACCCTTTCTAGTTTTGCCCTTTTTGGTCAATGTTGTAAAAGTTATCTTCTCTTCACTAATGTCGATTTTGACGTCACATGCATCATTAAAATTCCCCTTGTGCGAAAAATTTAATCCATTGCCTAGACACTAAACGTTTTGAATGCACTAAGCTTAGAATTATCTCAAGAAATATTAAAGTAATGAAACATATAAATTCGATATCATGACATAACAAATATTCGCAAGAAATAACAAAACAAAAATCATTCCTTATTCTCAACGTTTTCAAACGCATTTTCTATATGGCACATTTGAAACAATAATTTCTAGGGGAAGGGTAAAAAAGTGACATCCCGGGGTGCTTTATTGGATACTGTGTTTTAACCTTTTTCCAAACAACATAATTCTAAGCTTGTGCAATTTCAAATATGTTGAAGACGACAATTTAAACTGAATGAAATAGTACATTTTTTAAACATCTTTTTGTATGGAAAATGTGGGAAATGAAGAAATTGCTTGTCTCAAGCAATTTCATCATTTCCACAATGTTTTCCATAGTCATTTTCTTGAGGGGTGTCAAAAAGAGTCACTGTGTGGTAATGTATTAACCTTTAACCAAACAATTGAAATTTAGGCTTGTGTACTTTGAAAGCTGGTGCAGACAAAAATGATGGGTGTTGATAAAGATATGATTCGTGTACAATATAACACAGAAAATCACTGAGGTAAAGGGTAAAACATCTGATCTTCAGCTTTTTAATGTTTTGTCTCAATGGTTTCCTAAGCTTTTCTACTGGTGAAATCAATGCCATGTTTTGTTCGAAAAACGGTTTTCCTTGAAACAAGTATTTATTTTGACGAACTCTCAAAACAGAAAAAAATCACAGGCAATGTAGGAAATAAAGAACAAAATCGATATAAATAATGGAAATGTACATGTACAATATGGCATAGAAAATATTGAGGCAAATTAAGAAAATACTGATAATCAGCGTTCTCTTCTTTTGTCTCAATGTTTCCAAAGCCTATTTCTTTAGGGACGTCATCCATTGGAACGAGGTTGCAATTGGTGCTTAAATTATCGAAGAATCGTATAAGAACGCATCTGCTTAACCCTCTCCGAATTGACAAATTTTTAGGGTTGTCCAATTTGAGAGCTGATACAGCCGACAATATGAATGTTGTAAAAGATGAAGTTCGACACATGAAAGCACGGAAAATATTGAGGCAAAAGGAGGAAATGCTGATTATCAGCATTTTCTTCTTTTGCCTCAATGTTTTCTCAACCCTCTACTGATAGGGACGTAAAAACTAGGTCTTGCTACGGAAAAGGTTAAGCAAATTAATGTTTGTTATATCTTTCCATCGAAACTAAAGACTTTGTAATGTAAACATAGTTTTTTTTCTGTCCGACCTTCGGGTAAATTCGTGCATGATTAAGAACGATAACTTCGCCAATTTCATCTGTGTATTGCATATTGGTTCTCTCCCTTTATGTTTTGTATTCCCTATTATACTTTGAATCGTTTTTACGATGTAGTAGGAATACTGCAGAATAAACTTGGAAAAAATGATTATTGACTATAATAAGGAACCAGAGGCGCGTTTTAAGATGGCGTACATGAAGACGTCACGCACGGTATTTCGTCACTTTTCAAAAAAAAAGCTACCCTCTGCAATTCATAACTGAATTTCGCGAAAATCGTTTTCCTTCTCAAAACGTTGTTATTTTTTATAAATCAAAATAACCGTAAAAACCTTGATCTTTTTCAATGACATACTTTTTTAAGTTGTTAGCGTATATAGATTTGCTAAACGGACTTTTTGTTCGTAAACTTGGCGAAAAAACGCATGTAACATGTAACACAAATTTTCAAGAGCGTAGGATATTAATAAACAACTTTACGATTAAGTAACGCCCAACACATTGAAAAATATATTTTATGAAAGTGGAAATGCTGTAGAATGATTTGACGAAGAGAAATCAAATATCGATCTCGATTACGCAAATAACACAGGTTTTTTGTACCAAAAATCGGAATGCAACAATTGGAATTTCGTCGCAGAAAAAAATGACAATTTTGTTTAATATTTCGTTTTAACGACTAATTAATGACTCAAATGGAAAAAATAACTTCACTATAATGTTTAGAATAAAATCAGTTAGCATAATGTACGAAGCATTTATCATATAAAATGCGTGTGGACAGAAATTGTTTCAGGTAGTTGAAAACTTTGCTTTTTAACCATCAATAGTTTCAAAAATACCAGTTCTCTTATTAATACAACGATTTAATTTCAATATGGAAATATTATTCATTTTCTTGATTATCATATCAAAATTTCAACGCAAGATAATGAAATGTAAAATAGAATTCAAATTTGTTCGTGTTGACAGAAATTCTGTAAAAATAAACTGTTTCTTATTGACGTAGCCTTAAAATGATCTATTTGGCGCATTTTTAAGACAAAAACAAATCGAATCAAAGTGGAATTAAAGCTAAAGAAAGGCAAAAGACAGACACAGTGGAGTATTTCTTAAAGCACGGTCCTGTCTATATAAATTAGACTATTTTGTACAAAGAGTAAACGTTAAAAGCACATCACAACCGTCTACGCCAAAGCTTCGACGTTAATTGGAATTGACGTTTGCTAGTTTGACGTTACATTTTCATTAAAATATTCTCGTATCGTATCGTTTCTCAAGATCGCTCGAACGTTTTACAGTAGCCGCCATGGGAGAATTTCTCCCATATCACTCCGCAAGCATAACAACGGAAGAAGACCTAACAACTATTTAAGGCTACGCCAGATAAATATTTGAAGCAAACAACGTTCAAAAGTCAAAAATATCGTCATTAATGTGACAAAATTTTATCAGATGAACAATTGATGCGATTTGCCTATTATTTACAATATATTTCACTTGAATTATAACGTTTGCAAAAAGAATGCTTTGTTCTGATGACGTCGTTTACGCGCGTTTATTTTCACGTTCAATATGGCGGTTTCTGTATTACTCTCGAGATCATGTTGCAAACGGTTTTTCGTTGCAAACAGTCTTGAGGGTCGCGATTGGTTACAATTAGTTTCGCAATACCGTGCGCGACGTCAAAGCGTTTTTAAGATCTGGATTCTGACCTAGGTTCCATACTAAAGCAAAAGACGTCATTGCAGCGCAATATATCGATGGTATACAAAGATTGATTAGTAAACACTTTCCTATAAACACATGAAAACACATTTTACATTAGTGTAATGTGCAAGGTTATTTTCATGACCAAAACGTCTTTTCAGAATGAAAGGAAAACTATTACATTACATATAAGTGTCGTGCACGATAGTTAAGAAACATATGAAAAAGCATAAAGTGCTAGTTCGCTTTCCTATGTACATTTTCCAAATTTTACGCTAATCACACCCTTTTTGAGGTGTCAAAACCAGTTATTTGTGCATTGGGTATAGGTTAAACTTTGGACAGGCATACCAAATTACAAATGCGAGACTGTAGATGTTGAATTTGGTTTAGGAACTTTTTCGTTCTTTTTCTTTTCCTTGACCAACGACAGATTATTCTCAACATCCTTGCTACTGGCGTATTTTTCGCTTTTTGACCTCTGCTGTAGAGGCATATTCATTATTTTACCAGGACTTATTCCAATAGGTAAGGTCTGCGCCCCTACTGATAGTGACGTAACTTGTGGTCCTCTTGTCGCAGGTTTGTGCGGATCTTCTGCAGATTTTGTACACTGGGCGGTACCTTTACACAACATAGCTCCACCTTCTTGCAAATACAACACTGGCCAAACTACATAATCAACGAGTGGACCAGATTTGGTGTACTCTTTGAAGACTTGTTTTTCGAATTTCTTCCCACGTAACTGTATATTGTGGTCGATATAGACGGGTGGATCCTGTATACACATCAGCCAGGTTAGCTCTAGACACGCGCTACAATATGGCTTCATCGCCTTGCCTGAAAGTATCACAGCCGTCATGTGTTTCAGCTTCCCGAGTTCCAAATCTGTTACCTATGAACAAAAGAGATTTCGTCGGTGTTATTATAAAGCCTTGTAGATTCAATAGCGCAGTATGTACTGTAAGAGGTTTTACAATAGCACAGACCGTAGTCGACATAGATGCCAAATACGTCACTTTGGAAAATTCCAATTCGAAATATATTTCCGTGGAAATAGTCTATGTGCAGAACATGTATTAGGAGTATATTACCTTTTCTAGTTCAGGCAGATATAGCTTGTAACTCATCTTCCGACTCTCCTTCAGTTGCTTGCTCATCTCCGGTGGAATGGCTGCATCCTGAAATATTTACCATTGTCATGATAAATTAAAAATACAGGCCGTTTAAAATAAGACAGGTCATCCATTATGTGCAGACTGGTCTAATTCTATTCTGCCTGCAAAAGCGACCGGAATATTCCAGAATTAGCATTGCTAGTGTAAAAGTTACTTGTATTATAATGCATCAGATCATTCAGTGTTGTTCTGGAAAGGTTTGGTTGACAACTTGGACTTTCCCAAGAAACGATAAAAATGAAGACATACTTTTTGTCAATCATATGTAAGAATAAAAGAAATAATGAGATCGCCTTTCAGAATATTTTTGTCATTATAACAAATGCTTCCTTAATTTAAAAGAAACTAATCTACATTTTTATCCAAATAAAACTGACATACACACATACAAATCAAAACAAATCACTGTAAATTGACACATACCGATGGTAAGAATGCTGACATAGATTGTTGAATAGTTTTTAATGAAGAGTCAGCTTTCTTCTTACATACTCTGTACGTCGTCTGTAAATAATGTCAATAATAAAATAAAAACGAAGTTGATTTGTATTAGACAAACGTTTAGTTGAGCACAGTCAATCTTTTTTTTAAATTGCAGTAGCAAAGTCTCCGACATGAGTTAGAATTTAAGACGTAGCCATGTCGGGCTTAACAACATTTCTTTTGACTTTTTTGACACTTTTCAACTAATTGAAAGTGTCGAATGTATTTCCTCAAGCGTTCCTTTCACAAAATAGAACTAAAGAATATTTGGCAAAGCTTAAAGTGACATTTCAGAATTATTTTTACATATTTTACTTTTATTCTATCTGAAAGAGCATGTTTTTTTTATAAAAATTCTGAAAATTTCAAGCCAAAATATTGAACCGTTTGCGAGAAATATATATTTTTCAGCTAAAAATAAACAAATTGTTGTGGACAACAGTTCAGATTTATATAGAATTTTTCATTTCTGTCTCAACTTTGAAGGCGTATTTTTCGCTTATAAATAACAACTTCGAAAAACTGATAGCATTTCTACGCATAAGAATAAACAATTTTTGCATCAAGACATACTTTTAAAAAATGAAATAAATGTGAAATGTCACTTTAAATTGCTTACGTATCTTACAACAAGCTTATGAGAGGCAACGCTATAATACTCACGATGATTGTTCTGTATGAGAAGAGTGATCAGCTGTATAAGAATTGCGAAATATAAAACCATAAACACTATTATGCTTCAATGATTGTTGATTATTATGTTTATGTGAAAGTACGATGCCAATAATATGCTAATGAGTTTACTTTTTTATGAAAGAAATCACTCATGATGACGAAAAAGAGCTTTTTTTCAGAATATCACCAATAGGTGTAATTCATAATTTTTCGAAGCAACATTATAGCACCTACAAGAAGTATATTCAGCAGCAACCTTATCATGTCTTCATCTGCAAGTTTACTGGCTTCAAGTTCCGAGAAAGCTTCCGTCCATTCGTTATCATACAGTTCGCAATACTTCTCTGCGAGTTTTGTTGGTCTGTTTGCGTCACTGAGATCTGCTATATTTGGATTGTTATCCATTAAACGTGCTCCTGCCATAGAGCTCAACCTGTAGGAAAGGCCGTGTTTACTATTATGTAACCGTCCATTTAAAGAGCTAGAACGTTTTAACCCTTTCCCAAACAAGACCTGGTTTTTACGTCCTTAATAGAAAATGCTTGGGAAAACATTGAGGCAAAAGAAGAAATTGCTGATAATCAACAATTTCTCCTTTTGCCACAATATCTTTTGGCTATAATTGGCACAAATTGAATCTTATCAACATCTATTTTGTCATCAGCAGCATCTTTCAAATTGAACCACCCCAAAATTTTGTCGTTTGGGAAAGAGTTGATACAAAAGCTACACGCTAGATGTGTTACTTTTTCACGAAAAAAGAGGCTAAAACGTGAACCTGTAGAATTTATCTTTAAGAAAACTACTCCAAGGAGTAAATGATAATCCTCAGTTACACGACTTACTTCTTTCCTTTTACCTACTTCTAGCGAAGGGGCCAAATGCAGGGGCGCTTTTCAAGCCTAAATCCCACAATACGTCTTGTCCAATCAGTTGGCCAGTAGTAACTTTTTGCTTTACAAAATCAATTTAGAAAAGTTGGTTAATACGACAATATCTTGTTTCTGGAAAGAGTTGGCGTGTCTTCTGTAAATGTTAGCAATCTTACCTCGTTAGTAACTCATCTTTTTCCTTTTGCAATGATTTAATGTTTGTCTTCAGCGCAGAAATCTTGTTGTCTTGATTTGTTAGCTGGTTTTTGAAGCTGAAAGCAAGACAAACAAATATAAACTACAGGGTGTCCCAATAAAAACGGAACCCTAATTCAATGTCAAATAGTGAATAGCGTAGGCAAAGAATCTAGTTTTTGAATTTGCAGTATTGAAGATACATAATTGTTGCACATGTTTTCCAAATTTTGCTTCAGAATATGTATTGGTTTTAAAAGTTATATGCAATTTTTAAATAATGACACAAAAAATCGCTCTAACATGATATCGATTTTCGCGTTTTGATTGTTCGTAAAAGCGCAATGACTATCAGCTGTTTGATTCTCTACGCCTTAGTAGTTGACAACGGCGTAAAACCCAAATAAAGCGTTCAAATTTCTACCATTGTACACGTACGTACCGATTTTCTCATTTTTTAAAAATATTTACACGTGCCTTACGTGCACATTGAGTGCATAGGGTGGTTGTTTGAATTAATTTTAAAGTACAATATACTTGTCGTTTGAGCACTGACCGGCATGTTGGTCAGTAATAAGACAAGTTAATATGGTTATTATATAGTGATTATTTCAGATTTAATTTTGTTATTGAAATTTTGAAAAAAAAAACTTTCACGATGGTAGGTGTTCAGTATTCAAATAGTGAGAGGTCTGTCATGGTGACGACATTCGCCAGAAGAGGAAAGTATCAGCAAACTCAGCAGCATTTTCTTCAACTTTTTCAACTTGGCGCGCAACCTTAAAAATCCACAATTCCTAGAAATGTTATTAAGTACAGTCAGACTGGAGCATTTCATTCTGGTTACATTGCAGCTTACACTTAACAGTTTTATATAATTATTAGCAGAAAAGATGAAATGAAAATGCACTATTGTGAATAAGATGTTTCAAAATCACTCTTGTATTGTAATGAATATATTAAACAATTGTGAACCGTCAATTCATTCAATGAGTGTACGCGCGCTGACAAATAGAAAGATCAATATCGTGTTAAAACGGTTTTCTGGGTACATTCATTTGAATACCAACATTTACAAAACTTATTTTCATTTTTCAACCAAATTTGATCTGCTGATAGGAAATTGTCGTTTCTATTGCATATCTTATTTTGGAAGAGAAAAGATAGTTCAAACATGAGTTAATTACTTTCAATAATGAGTTCCGTTTTTTTATTTTTTCGGGGGGAGGGCACCATATACAGCATGTTTGCAATGAATTTTTTGCTAGAAGCAGTTCAATATTTAATCGGACCTATTCAAATTAAGTCTGGAGTAGAGGAATATTGGGGTTTCACCGCTCAAATCAGATAATGATTTTGCTAATAACTTTCCTTATGTTTGGTGCATTTTAACAACCAATGAATGAGACCCGTCCCTGTAAAATGCTTGACAATCGGCGGGCATGCTTTTGAAGAAAGAAATTAATAACGTTGGCTAATTCGATCTTGCGTGATTTCATTTAAATCTTGTCGATACACATTACAGATATTCCACCCCTTTCAATCACTCGAGGCAAATTCTAGGAATCAATGTTTCATATTGCGAAATGACCATCAAAATACACTATTATTCGACGTTCTAGTTGTCTACAAAGCCACGTGGCCAATCTCATCACCTTGTCTGGATTTCTTTTATTTGTCTCTCCTTCTTTTCCAACTCCTTCCTATTTTCCTCTAGTTTGGACTTGAGGCGGGCAATCTCTTTGCTGAAAAGCAAGTTTACAATGTATTATCGCTTACTGAAGTTGTGGTGAAAATTGATAGTTCCAGAGTATAAAACTGACATTAATGATACGTAGAATAGCTTATTAGCTTCAAATATTATCTAATTGTCCAATGTATTAAGTTGACGAATGCAAATCCGATAAAAGGAATTCTTTTCAACCCTTCTATCAGGCAAAAGGGATAGTTTGTTACCGTTGTTACACGTTAGTCTTGGTTTTGAAGTTTTTACTCAATCCAGCAATCCAGATTTGACAATAATGCAAGGAGAAAGAAAATGTTGATTACTACATTCTGTCATTTCTGGCTTTCAGAACCTTTTACTTTTGGCCAGTCAAAAATTAACCGTTTGGGAAGGAGTTAAATCAAACTTCAATTCATCACAAGTTCACGACAACCAGATCACTATACGTTAAAATGACATTTCAGAATTTTTTGTCATAAATTTTACTTTTATTTTAATCTGAAAGAGCATATTTCCTTATAAAAATTCTGAAAATTTCAACCCAAAATATTGCGCCGTTTACGACAAATTTATATTTTTGTGTTAAAATTGAACAAATTGTTGTGGACAACAGTTCGGATTTATATGTAATTTATCGATTATGTCTCAACTTTAAATGCGTGTATCTCGCTTATTGGCAACAACTTAAAAAAAACTAATAGTATTTATACTCATTAGAATAACCAATCTTGGCATCAAGACATACTTTGAAAATTGAAATTGGAATGAAATGTCCCTTTAAACAAAGTACAATGATATAGATCAGGGACCCGTATTACAAACGATCGTACGTTTGATTTTTGCATAATTACTTGTAACAATAGCCCTGATTTGCTCAGTCGAATTTCTTGTGCAATCAGATGTCTTGTTACACAGTTTTTTTACAAAATCTTGATCGTAAGATGTTTAGTAATACGGGGCCCTGCACACTAGAAGGTGTAATGGAATTCAGTTGTTGATTTATTCATTATGAATCTAAGCCATGTGTTGTGTGTATTCATTGGAATCGTCTCATTGAGACTATTCCAATTAATATCCATAACATAGGGTTTGATGAATGATTTATGACATATTGTGTTATAAAAATATATGAACCCCTTTTTATGTGTAGCCCTTGTGATAACTCTTGTGACAGAATAATAGTTAATCATAACAGATGAAAAAATTAACATACATTGCTTTCTCATCCTCGTCAGTTTGTGTGTCCTTCTCGATTGTTTTAGCCCTACGGAAATGAAAAGGGACGCATTGCCTCCAGTATGTTATATAACGATAGAACGGAAATGTAATATATTATATCATATACATGTATAAGTAGCGTTATAGTATGAACAAAGATTACAATATAAAATGAAAATCACAATTATTAACAGAAATTTTATGGTTAATTGGTTCTCTTGAAACATTTGCTGATGGAATTTCTACAAAAGCATCCTCTATTTGGATGATTGTACATCGTCTCTTAATTGACCCATGGAATCCTCCATTACAACTTTTATAGTCAGGGCTACATAATAAACTGACACGATTTAAAAACGCAAAACACTTTTTTATTAACCATTCCTTTCCTATTGCCTCGATCGGCACCATATTTAGGGACATGTATGAGACATTGTATACGCTTCACGACCCAGCAATTTTGTCGTGTTTTCTCTAAACTCTCCGGACATCTGAACCGCCCATCACTAAATGCTCGTGCGTCTCGTGCATTCAGACCACGTGTTAAATCACTAAGATTTTTTGTGTACAAATGGCCACTTTGATTTACTTATTGAAAACATACGAGAACAACGAAAGAAAATTGTGTATAAAATGCTGAGGCTTACTTTGCGAAAAAGGAACCGAGTTTTGGGGCTTTTGGTTTGCCGTGTTTCGCAAATGAAGGTAGCTAGACGCTTTAATGTAGCCGAATCGACGGTTCCAAGATTTATGAGACGTGTAAACAACACAGGAAGATTTACAGACCACCCACGTCCCGGTCAGCTGCGTGTAACAACTGCACGTCAACATAATTGTATACGTCAACGTCACTGACGCAACAGATTTGTGACGGCTCAGTCTACAGCAAAGTCTATGGTTGGTAATCGCGGGCGTCCTATACATCGCGACATGGTAATAAATCGCCTGTGAAAACACTGGGTTCGCTGTCGTCGATGTTCAATGCCAGGCTCTTGACACAACGTGCATTTTGGCATAATCTGACGTCCATTCAGGCATTATTCGTGGCTTTAAAGGTCATTTTCTGTCCTGTTATGTTAACAATTGTAACATTTACAATTTTACATGGCTATACATCGGTTTTGTAAGATGCCGGAGATACCATTTGTAAAAGTACTTTTTTGCGTTTTTAAATCGTGCCAGTTTATATGAATCTAATACTATTTGTCAACTTTACATTCAATTCGGAAGAATCCAAACTCTTTCTGTGTGTGTGTTTGTGTGTGTGTTTTTTTTTTGTTTTTTGTTTGTATTTTTTAAGCGACGAGAAACTGACCCAGACAAAAAATCAATCTAGATCTAAAGTTTCACCTTGTTTGTTTTTGTTTTATTTGTTTTTCCTTCTCCTTCAACTGATTCTTCATATCCTCCTGTTGGGATTTGAGCTCAGCAATCTCTTTTCTACAAGAAACACATTTAAAATAAAACCTAATGCAACCTAAAGACGGTTTTAGACAACCATCAAGAAATAGGCTTAGGGAACATATTGGAAAATGAAGAAATCGCTTCATTTCCCACAATGTTTTCTCAAAAACCGTACAATTTCACAAATATCGCATTGAAAATGTCGCCTACTTTCTTTCAATTTTGACAAGGTTAACAATTTGTGTTTGGAAATGGGTTAAAGATTTAACTGTATCTTTTATTGCAGTGTGTCGGTAATGACATTTTCAAGTCATTCATGTCTGATTTCGAAATTCTCCAGCATTTAAACACTTGCAAAACATTGCGGTGCTTTAAAAAATATCTTGTCACTATAGCTCTCGAAAAAGAGCGATGAATTGATAACAAAACATCCTTAAATATTTAGACATACAAATTAAGTTGCATTTAGAGAAACAGTTGTTTAGTTAATATCATTGGAACCTAAACCATATTTGGTTTTAAGCAGTCTTGAGTGTTCAGGAGTAATAGCTTGAAACATATTCCGATAGATAATATGTTAAATTTTCTTACTTTTTAAATACAGAGTTATTTATCTTCTGAAAGATTATATGTATAAAAAGCCAGGTTGGTAAACGTTTGGATTAAGAACACAAACAGCATAATGGTTGACAGACAACGACTGGAAGGTAGAAAGAGAACTAAATATATAGACAAACATACCTGTACTTTGCTGTACCATCACGTTCAGCCTGATTGTCTTTCTCTATAGTGTTATGTCCCACTTTAGCACTTACATAAAATGAAATTAGATATATAATGAAACATTAACTGTAGTTTGTTATAGCTTGGTAGACAAATAAGTACATAAGGGCTGTTGCTGATGAATCTGATATTTAAAGCGTCAAAAGAACAAGAACATCGATTGAAGGTACGTATAATTTGTAGCATGTGCCTTTGATACTTAGAAAGATTCTATCGCTTATCGTCGTCAGAATTGAGTTGGTCCTAAACTCCTGTAATATATGACTTTGTTTATGTCCGACAATAATCTCCTATAACTTACTTTTTGGGCCGAGCTATGATTAAGGTATACCACCCCTAATGAGATTCTCTTTACGTCGGAATTATTCGCTCGACGTCGTATAACATCCGTTACGTATCCGTACCCATTCGGGCGACGTCGAAAACATTCGGTGGTGGAATGTTCCACTGCCGAATGTTTTCGACGTCGCACGAATAATTCCGACGTCGCGCCCAATCTCATCAGTGGTGAACTACCTTAATTTGACATACTAAGGCACCATGGAACCAGATTAGCCAGCACACACACACGCAATTTGATCAGGATCCTTGACACGGTCTTCCAATTCGAGATATATAAGACCCATTCATCACAACGGATGCTTTGCTTCGGTCAATATAACATCTTTGGCCCGACAGGCAAGTCCATAAACTTGCATATTCGAGTGTGCAGGGGAATATTATGAAGGAAGCGATTACATGTACATGACTTGCTAATAAAATATCTTCTAAGGAAACTTAGATATTCCCTTTCAGTTGATGGTTTTTGTTATAATATAATGACAAAAAGGCAAAGTACAAGCCCGAAGGAAGCAATGTTATATTGGAGATAATTTCAGTGTAAAATAAGTAAAATACGCCATTTTTAGCAAAATTCGGGGGGGGGGGGGCTGATCCCCCTATCCCCCCTTTCCTACGGGTCTGAAGTAGACTGTCAGACGTCATTTACATTCAAGGGGTTACTATTGAGTGAAAGAAGTCACAGAGATGCCGATGATATTTACGTTTGAGCTGTCTCATTTTCTTGTTTTGCAATATTTGTGAATCCTCTGTCAGATGTTTGTCCCGAAGCATTTTTAGTTTTACCGCCTGGAGACCTAAAACAAACAATGAATCTTTTAATCACTCAAACAATAAATGAGTAATGATCTGGAAAAAGTGCCCTTGAGATTATCATGTTTCCAGACCAGAAATCACGAGGATCAGGGCCCTTAACGCTACCTGATAGTTGCTACAGATCATGGAAAATCTATTAGATCACAAGCTGCTCTGTATCTATGTTGTTCTAAAATATCACACAGGCCCTTTTTCCAGATCCCCACTCAAATATATAAATACAGTCGACACTCGTTGTGTCGACGTCGGAGGGACCGTCAAAATACCTCGACATATCCGGAGTTCGACTCATCCGATTTTGTTCGGCTTCGATAAAGTTGATTTTTGACCGTTTTTTTGAAACTAACCAATTACGATTGTTATTGAAATATAGTAGGAAAAGGAAAGAAATTATTTTCCTACTATATTTCAATAGCTATATTCAGTTCGGAATTATTTTATTTGGAAAAAAATATGTCCGTTGATGAGGACGGGACCAGATTTGAACTTCGACTTAAGCGAAAATTCGACTTATTCGATGTCGACATAACGAGTGTCGACTGTAATCATGTAAAGAAAGAGACACTGGCTCGTCATTCTTTGCAACATTTACAAACAGGTCGGGATTTAGAAAAATGATCCGACATTTTTTGAGACCAACATTGATCCAGATTAGCTTATGCCAAAGATGATGACACACGTATTCATTGTATTTCAAAAGATGGAATAAGTATTTAAATCAAGATCTACGAAAATGCATTCATATAGTCTTATTTATCTTAAGTAAAGAAAATAAAAACTTTAAATATAAAGTCAGGTAATTACTGCATAGTCGTGATAATACTTACTTGCTGGCCTTTTTCTTTTTCGCAGATTTAGGAGGAGAGTGAGTTTCACGCTTACGCTTCTCGCTGCCCATATCCTTTTTTGTCTGTTTTGCTTTGCTGGGCTGCACCTGATTTTCTACCACAACTTGGATTTGTAATTTATTTTCAGACTTACTCTCACTACGACATATGTTACCCATCATCTGAAAATTGTATTGTGAAACATAAAACACGGCCTGGAATCTTGCGATAAAACAACAGCACCAATTTCAGAAAGTCTTCAATAATTTTGTAAATACTTGACCGATTTTAATAAGGTTTAAAGCAGTGAGGACGAAATACGCAAAGACTATCCATGTCGAAACTATTGAAGATTTCCTGCAATAGGGAACGATTTGATGCAGGGTACCGTGACGTAATTTCGGACAGACAATAGTATTTCCGTAAGTGATGTTATACAAGCCGTAGTCACGAGATTTTATAACAATACTTACGGTTTATCAAAACATAACAATAAACCAAGTCTATTTTAGCACAAAATTTATTGCTAATGTTGATTTATACTGTTGTACATTACACTATTCCCCGTCGTATAAAAATAGGCTTGTTGAAAACACGAATAATGTTTGAATTAAGCAAAAGCAAGGTTACGTAAATTTTCCATTAACCATGTGTACGTTGCAGTCGCATTTATAAGACGTCGTTGTAAATGCAAAACCTCGTATCTCGTTTTCGGAAAATTTTAAAGGGGAAGGAATAAAGTGTAATAACTTTTCCTAAACTGAAATGTTTTACTTGAAATTTGGAAATATTGTTCATAAATAATGTATCATTGATACTGATCGGTGAAAATATCTCAAAACCAGCAAGAATTGTCTAAATTGGACACACAAGTTTGTACTTTGAAAATCGATAGAACCGACATACGAGGTTTTGCATTTACACCGACGAAGAGTAACCCAAGTGATATTTTCAGAAGGCACATATTTAGCCGTTTTCTAAACCACAGAATTAAGATTGTTCTAAAATGAAAACTGCTACAGATGTTGAAAATTATAGAAAGTATGTAGAAAATGGCAGATAATGTATTGATGCAAGTGGAGGAAATGCTGGTTATCAGCATAAAATCATCTGTTTACCATGACTTTTTGTTATTGGTGACGGCAAAACACAACCTCGAAACAGTAATTGCGTCAGAGGTACGTAATCCCTATCGCAGCGAAAATCACGTGATAATGGTATGATTGCGTGATATATGCTAAGATTGTAGAGCTTCGGGTGTTGCCGGGCTCTCAAAGTCGGCCGAGTAGCGACGAACGGGCGTGTCACACGTTCAAAAGTATATTCAAAGTATTTTTTTTTTTTTAATCAGTTTTTATTTTAACTCACATCTAACACCTAACGACCTTAAACCATACCAACAGTCTATTTACTTTTTAAAATAAACACCAAACCAAAGAAAGTTCAAAATAGCTAAAATCCCTGAAGTAATGTTCGTGACGCCAGCAGATATCTCATCCTGATTAAGGGGATAGAACTGCAAAGGGGATTTGGCAAAACAATAGGCGTATTCGACTGAGCCGTTTGTTGCCTAATTGTTTTTCGTTACTTAACTATTTTCATTCGACTGACAGAATGACGTCATAAAATTAAGTAATATCTTAACGAAAAAAAATCCGCGTTAAGTCACGTGACAAAACAAGGAGACAAATCTACTAATAATGTAGCTTAAATTCATTTCAATGTGTACCTATTGCAATTTTATGGGCAAATTTGATCAAATATTGATAGAATTAAAAAGATATTTAAAGATAAAAACAAGAAAGATTGTGTTTCATTTACGGATGTACACGATGAGGTTTCGTCGGGTGTTTCCGTTACCGGACAGTAACGAGAAATTCCGACGATGCACATATTTCAAAATGGCGACATTCTCGTTAACTAATTCCGTCTTTTGTATTCGACTGAACGAAAATCGTTGACTAATAGTGATGGTCTGCGCAGGTGGGCGGAGCTAAGCGTTACTTAAGGACAGATCCTCCAGTTGTTACTGCGCAACTTACTGCGCATATCCTAAATAACGAAATAAAGCTGTTTCAGTAATTGGCCTTTTTCAGCAAATGTATTTATTACATATAGTTAATGTTTGGTTGATAAATGACAAGACCCTTTTCGGTTATTTCAATTTTCTCTGTTTGGTCAATTAAAGTGTAATAGTACTCGGATGGTACATTTCGCTTTCTGTTACGCGTTCAAAATGTGGCGTTAGCGATAGGAAACAGAGCAACAAAAGCAACGTGGTGTCTCTATGAGATAGTCCGCTTTAGATGGACATAAAAGATGACACGTTTTATTATCTAAAGCTGGTAATAAGGAAGAAAATGGATAAAAATAGTGAAATAATTTCGGACAGAGCTGTAAAAAGTAAACCAAATTTTACTTATAACTAAGAAAAATGCTTGGTTTGATATATTTTTCTTTATTTGTTTTTGTAGGTATGACCAAGCACTATGTCTATACCAAAAAAGAAAAAAATCTTACCGCAGGAATATTTTTTATTATCAGAAACGTTGCGAAAAAAGAGCAATTTCAGCTACTTTTGAAAGAATGTTTTACTAAAAATTTCAAAATCATCACTAAATTTTCCCAAATTGATACTCATTTAGACAGAATAAAACATATTGAACACAATAAAGACTTTTTATGTAATCCTAGTCATTTCGAACACCTTTTTTGTGGGTATTTAAGTGACACCTCATTTTTGCAATTTTAGACAAGAGTAGTCTCCCTTGAAATTCAATAACTTTTTAATTCGCTTGGTGACCTATAGTTTTTAAGTCATTTTTTTACTTCTCATATATTTAAATATCAGTACAGAAAAAATAAAAAAAATCTTACCGTGGGAAATAAATGGAGGATCTGTCCTTAACGAAAATGTTGCAGTCGCATACGCCTATTTATGTCTTGTTTGAGGAAGGATTCAAGAGTGATCTCCCTTTCTACTTTCGTTTTGAACAGAAGTCTTATCAAATTCCCACACAGTGACTCTTTTTGACTCCTTCCAAGATAATAGCTTTGGAAAACATTGTGGAAAACGAAGAAATTGCTTGTGACAAGCAATTTCTTCATTCACCACAATGTTTCCTACACAAAATTACCAAAGAATGTACAATTTCATGCACTTGAATTTGTCGTCTGCATCACCTTTGAATTTGGGCTAGCCTAAAATTTTGCCCTTTGGTAATGGGTAAAAGTGTTTAAATTATTAGAAGACGACACTTTGTTGCTCGGCTTGTTTTTATGTTTACATAAAATAGTTCATTTTTTGTCTTCATAAGAGATGTTTCCTTTTCGACAATGTTTTTCTCGTTAGTGCCCTCGGTCATTTGCTTTTCTAACATGTCAGTATCAAATAGCCTATTTAGGTCAAGATTGCTGTACACATAATAAATATTGTGTATTTTAACACATCAATTTTGTTTACACTACACTCAACTAAACTATTCTTTATAAATTAATACAAATAAACCTATCCAAAACGGCACAAATTCAGATTGGTCAAAATTTAAAACTGGTTGACAATTGAAATAGATCAAGTCTATTACAATATGGAGAAACTTCAGGCAAAAGAGATTATCAGCTTTTTCTTCTTTTGTCTGATTTTCCCCAAGCTTTCTTTTCTATCAGGAAGTCAAACCCGGTTTTGTTTGGGAAAGGGTTAGAGTAGCCTATTGGCATATAGGCCCACGATGACAGGACTGTAATGAGACTGCTTTTAATTGCTTAACCCTTTCCCAAACACGACCTGGTTTTGACGTCCTTAATAGAATAGGCTTGGGAAAACATTGAAACAAAAGAAGAAACTGCTGATAACCAGCAGTTTCTCCTTTTGTCTCAATATTTTCTGTGCCATATTTTACACAAATTCTATCTTTAATAACACCCATTTTGTCATTTGTGACAGTTTTTGAAGTGGATCACCCTAAAATTTTGCCGTTTGGGAAAGGGTTAATGGTACTGGCATGAACTAAACATTTCGTCGCTTTTCTTCAAAAACCTCGTAACTCCAGCTTATTTTCAGCTACAGTTACGAGGTTTGCGATTAAGCGTTTATTCACATTCAATGATGATAAAGAATGAGATCAGATAACAAGAACGACATATCGATGGCTCGGCGCGAAACAATTGTAACTGCCTATAAACATACAAACAGTTACAACTGTTTCGCGCTGAGTAATCGATAGTGTCTTGACCATTCCAAATTGTAATGAATTTTGTGCTAAAATAGACAGGATTTACTGTTATGTTTTGATAAATCGTCGGTGTCGTTATGAAATCTCGTAATCTACGAAATACTATTGTTTGTCCGAAACACGGCACAGTTACCTGGATGAAATCGTCCACGATTATAAAAGAATATTTTGCTTTTTTTTAAAGCCTTTACCCCTCTTAACTTTAGCTCTTCAAACAAGAGTACATGTGTAAGACAGCGAGTTTTCCCAATGTAAAGGATAGATTTACACGTAGGCCTATTATTGTATACATGTATTATCAAGACCTACATCAAAAAGTAACAGACGAAAACAAAATTAAGCTTGCGTATGCTAACGCTGGAACAATTATCAAACAGTCTCTACTCACCCCATTTTGCACAAGTTCTCAAATTCGCCAACACCTTTTCTCAAAAAGGAAGTAAATTGTAGTTTTCCTTATTTAAAACCTGTTTGTCAAAAACGAAAGTAGACCGTTTGATCACGTACTATACGTACCTCTCAAAAACACACGGATGGTTGGGTTTGATATAAGGCAGTCTCTGTCGGTTTAAGGTAGTCCACCCCTAATGAGACGGAATAATTCGGGCGGTGTCGAAAACATTCGGCGTTGGAACTTTCAACCGCCGAATGTTTACGACCGCACCCGAATAGGTTCGGATACGTGACGACGACGCTCGAAAAAATCCGATGTTTTATGAATCCCAAAATGGCGACATTACGGGTATACTACCTTAAATGTACGTATTATATATTCGTATTACGTTTAGTGATGCACCTAACCATGTCTTCATTTTTAATATGATAAAGGACACCATATGAGGCTTGTGACATATGTAACACGATGAGTGCCAGCACTGTAGTTGTGCAATACTCTCGGGGATATCACGTGTTGAGAAACGTGACTTCAGCACGTTTCGAGGGGCGTGACCTGAGAGTGTTGTATAACCAGTGGCTGAGTATATAAGAGGCTGTTAACCGCCGCAGCCGCAGACTGAAGACAGACTGGAGACTGGAGTAGACAGGTTACTTGGTCGGGTGTAAATACTGTAAATAAAATATAGCTGATAGTAGCTGATAATGGACTTTGTGTTGCTTCGTTAATTGTTCTACCTGTACCACCTCCTTCGCTCTCGCCGTCGCTGTACTACATGACGCTTTTGTGGTGCCGTTTAGACCAGGATCTGGGTTGAATTGAACCGAACTGTTCCTGCTGTAGTTTTGCTGTGCTGAAATTGTGATTGGTGGAATTCGAGAACCGTAAGTTGTCAATTTTGCATATTCTTTTGCATAGGCATGGCAGAATTATTAGAGATCGCAAGATCTGTTGAGGGACAGATCAAGAACTTAACAACGGCAGTGGGGGCCCAGGGGGTGGCGAAGATAGTAAATATTTTCGATGGCTCTGATCCGAAGCAATTCAAACAATGGATCAAAAGCATAGAAAAATATGCTACACTAACAGGAGTTACAGAAGATTCTGTTAAATACATTGCATATCAGGCATGCAGTGGCCCTGTCAGCGACTTTTTAAAACGTTATTACGAGCAGAATATAGGACATAATTGGGATCAAGCAAAGACAGAATTACGACTAAGGTTTGGGGAGGTTGTTGACCAGCAACATGCATTGTTACTTTTACGACGGGTTAAGCAAAAATCGGGGGAATCAATTCAAGTTTATGCTGAGAGATTGTTAACTCTCGCTGAGGACGCATTCGACGGACCTGATCAGATGCAACGACATTTGGTGGGATATTTTATTGATGGACTAGCACAGGACTACATGAAAATGAAAGTTATGCGTGATAATCCGCCGACTTTTAATGAGGTTGTGAGAATCGCCACCGGTGAACAAAATTTGCGAAAAAGATTTACCCTTAGGTTAAGACAACAAAATGCGCAAGCTAGAGAAGAGACGCCTATGGAAATAGGTCACTCACGATCTAAGTTGTTGAAATGCCATTATTGTAAGAAATTAGGGCACGTCATAAAAGACTGTCGACTGCGAAAAGTCAGTATAAATGCTACTTCCGAAAAGCCGAACTATCAAAGAAATATGGAAAACGTTAAATGCTATGCGTGTGGGAAATTTGGACACATTGCTAGAAATTGTCCAGAGAAACAAACACAAAACAATTCTTTAAACTCCAATGCTTCCCACATGTAGAAGCCGGTGTGGGAAGAAAATCAGAAGACAAACTGAAAGCAAAATTTCCTAAGAAGAATAAAAATACTAAAAGGAAATGTATTCAAATTAATTCAGTTGACAAAGGACCTAATTCTCTTCTTATCAAATTACAAAAACAAAAATATCGAGCTCTTTTGGATTCGGGCGCTGAGGTATCTTTGATTCATAGTCGTGTTTATAATGCATTAAAAATTAAACCTAGGTTGCAAAAACATAAATTAGACTTAACAACTGCTGGAAATACTCCACTTCATATCGATGGTATAGCAGAAATTGAGTTTATGTTGGGAGGGCTAAAAATGACCCATAAATTTTATGTAGTACGAGACCTTAACCGAAATATTATAATAGGACTTGATTGGCTTCAATCACGAGGGGTGCGTGTGTATCATGATTTGGGATGTATCCGGGTCGATGAGTCATATGTTCCGCTTGTAGATGATATACATATATCTTCTGTTGCCAGGATGAAACATAAAACCAAGATTCCTCCACAGTCTGCCCATATTTGTCAATGTCAGGTGAGAAGGCACGTGGATCTTCCATCAGGTTATGAGTATGAGATTTCTCCCTTCGAAGTAGGTCAAATTGGCAGTGAGCCAGGCTTGTTAATGATGAATTCACTCGCTAAGCTTTCTGATAACAGGAGATTACCCGTTATGCTCGTTAACACCACTAACAAGACGTTATCTTTTAAAGCTGGAACACCTGTAGCACGTATCAGGCAAATTAAATCTACAGAAATAATGAGCATAGATACGCAATCTTCGGGCGTGTCAATTAGTGAGAAAAGTCACGGAAACGCCGATAAGAAAATTGACACTAATGAGTTAGATAAATTAGATGTTCCTCTTGAATTCAAGCCAAAAATAATTACAGTGCTGAACAAAAACTCTGACTTGTTTGCAAAAACTGATGCTGATTTGAGTCACACGGACACAGTTAAGATGCGAATAGATACTGGAACACATGAACCAATTAAACTCAGACCTTATCGTACTCAACTGAATAATAGAAAAATTATCGATCAAGCAGTTGATGAAATGTTAGACTCTAAAATCATACAACGAAGTAGATCAGCATGGTCATTTCCAGTTGTAATCGTTGATAAGAAAGATGGAACAAAAAGGTTTTGCGTTGATTTTCGACAATTGAACAAAATTACAAAGACAAATTCTTACCCTCTTCCAGTAATAGATGACATATTAGCTTTGTTAGGCAAGGCTAGATACTTTTCCTCTCTTGATCTGAAATCAGGGTATTGGCAAGTTAAGATGTCTGACTCAGACAAAGAAAAGACAGCATTTACTTGTCACCGAGGCCTATTTGAATTCAATGTTATGCCGTTTGGGCTTACAAATGCGCCAGCTATCTTCCAAGAACTGATGAATAGAGTTTTGGAAGGCTTAAGTGATTTTACAACCGCTTACTTAGATGATATTTTGATATATTCAAGAACTTTAGAAGAGCACTTAAATCACATACAACAAGTGTTTCAACGTCTTCGTGAACATGGTCTTCGTCTGAAACTCAAGAAATGTAGTTTCCTGAAGAAAGAAACAAATTACTTAGGATTTGTTATCAATGCTAATGGCATTCAGCCAGAAGAGAAAAAAGTTGATGTAATTAGATCTCTTTCACCTCCAACTAATGTGCGCGAGGTTAGAAGTTTTATAGGTATGTGTAGTTACTATCGAAGATTTATACCTCAATTTTCTAGCGTAGCTGAACCTATTATTTCTCTAACTCGGAAATACGCCAAGTTCAAATGGGACTCTAGTTGCCAATTAGCTTTTGATAAATTGAAGGACAAATTGTCAGAATTGCCCTTATCATGCTTCCCCGACGCCAATTTACCATATAAATTGTACACTGACACAAGCGACAAATGCATTGGTGCATGTCTTACCCAGACTGTTATTGAACAAGGACAAGAAATTGAGCGTCCTATATACTATTTATCACACCGACTGAGTGACACCCAGACTAGATGGACTGTCATAGAGAAAGAAGCATATGCAATCTATTACAGTTTGCAAAAACTGGATCATTACCTCCATAATGCTAAGTTTACGGTGTACTGTGACCATAAACCTTTAAGATATTTATTGGAGTCTCCGATCCAGAATAAGAAAGTTTCGCTATGGTCCTTAAGTATTGCCGGTTATGACTGTCAGATTGAGTACCTGCCAGGCACGATGAATTCAGTAGCTGACCTGCTTTCGCGTGTACCGCCAAACTCACTTAAGAACCAGACAGATGATTCACTTCTGAATGACCCAGATGTGAGTGGTCAAATGTACCAAATTAATGTTCTGAACTCTAACGAGTTCCAGCCAAAAAGTTTCGCAAGATGTAAACCGCATCTTGAAGACGAGGTTGAAAAGCCCCTTTTCTATGAGCCACTTGACATGATTGTTGAACAAGACAAAGATGAAAATCTGAAACAAATTAAACAGGGATTACAAAACGATACGTTATCCCCCTCTCTTGCTAAAAAACATCTAGTTCTCGATGGAATTTTGTATTACATTTCATTTACTGACTCCGATCCAACTCTTCGTCTTTACATTCCTCAACATCTTCAAACTGATGTTTTGTCTGAATATCATAGATCTTTAGGACATATGGGGATAGATAAAACATATGATGCAATTCGAGCAAAATACTTCTGGATTAATCTATTCAAAGATGTTGTTCAATATGTTACGTCCTGTTTAGTTTGTCAAACAAGGAGTAATAAAAAGACTAAACCAGCTGTTCAAGAAACTGACACGCCTCCTTTTGCGTGGGCAAAATGTGCTGTTGACGTAAGCGGGCCGTATCCTATTACATTGTCCGGAAACAAATACATAATCAGTTTTATTGACCTATTTTCTGGTTATCCCGAGGCGTTTGCGTGTCCCGATAAAAGTGCGCAAACGATGGCTCACCTCATTATAGATGAAATTGTACCTCGTTATTCCTGTCCTCTTGAAATATTGTCTGATAACGGTTCTGAAATCGTTAATCAGGTCATTAAAGAGACATTGGCTGAATTAAATATACACCATGTAACAACGTCCTTTTACCATCCTCAAAGCAATGGTCTTATAGAGCGATATCACAGAACACTAGTTGATGTGATGTCAAAGAAAATGCAAATTGAAAATGCTCAGTGGGATGCATTTCTACCTCATGTACTTTCAGCTATCCGGTTTGGTGTAAATGAATCAACAAAATGCTCGCCTTTCTACCTTTTGTTTAACAGAGAATGTGTGTTACCGATCGACACGATTCTGAGGCCGCGTCGAAAATACCAAGGAGAAGACCCTCATAAAATTTCGTTAGAACAACAACATAAAGCATTTCTTTTGGTTCACCGGAATAGGAAAAAGGCCAAACAAAAACGAAATGAGTACAAAAACCGAAAAACTGATGACGTCAAACTTGAGGTCGGTGACCCTGTTTATCTCAAAAACCACACTCGTAAAAATAAATTGGATATTAAATGGCGTCCTTATTACCGGATAATTGAACAAACATCACCTGTTACTTTCATTATCAAGCATCAATTAGATGGAAGCACGACCAAAGCTCATGCTGAACACCTGCGTTTAGCTAATTTAGAGGAATGGCACGTACCTGTAGATAAGTCAGGCCGCCAATTAAGACCAAGTAATTACGTTGTTCCGCCTATTTCATCTGAAAGTGATAGTTCAGATAGCGAATCATCGACTGACACAATAATTTATGATAAGAGTAAATTAGTGCGTAGGCTGAAACGACAGCGCTCACAAAGTTCTGATGAATCAGATATACCTTTGGCCGAATTGAGGCAGAGAATAAGGTCACGAAACCAACGTGATTCTGAATCCAATTAGGATGATAATGAGGAGTTTATAGCCTTTCAGTTTGTATTCTGTAGATAAGGCTTCCTTCAGTTATAGTTAACTGAGGCATGTAAAAAGGTACCTTTGCTTTGTTTGTTTTTTTTGTTATGTAAGTAATTAAGTTGATTGTTCTTGTTCATTGTAGGAAAGAACAATGGTTAACTTCACGTTTACATTAAGCATTTTGGCAGTAATGTTATGTGTCCTAAATGTTAGACAGCGTTCGTCGGCCGCGATCGTTGCTGAAGCAATAATTATTCGGGACAATGTTATATATTATAAGACAAATGAAGTAAGCACCACTAGGGCAAAATGGCTAGCAACAATTGTTATTGATTTTGAAAATATCCAGGATCTTCTGGCAAGATTAGCTGAAGATCTTAAACGAGTTAAACATGCATTTAACGTCGTCGAATCAGGTCACTTGAAAGGGACAGAAAATTTCCAAAGTGCTTTTCAAGGGCTAAGGCAAAAAGTTAAGTACTTGCAAGAGGTTGAAAAGGACATTAAGAGTGAATTGTTTCCTCTCATGTCACTTGCGAAAAAGACTCGAAATCGTAGGAGTTTATTACCATTTGTAGGAGATGCAATGTCATGGTTATTTGGAGTAGTCAGTGAATCTGACCTACGGAATATTCGCAATCAGATATCATCTCTGGAATCGAATCAAAAACAGATAGTTCATATTGTTGAGCAAAGTCTGACAATTATAAATGAGTCAAGAACACTCATTCGCGAAAACCGAAGAACAATGTCGAAAATAATCAAAAGTCTTTACGCAATGGATATAAAGATAAATTCTATGGCTCAAGAACTTACCAAGCAAATCAGCGAAAACCGCCGATTTTTGGAAATATACAGTTACCTGAATCTTCTAATAAGTGAAATAACTATTCTCACACAAAATGCGAAAACATATCTCACGCAGCTGAGAGCTGATTTAGATTATTTGGCGCTTGGAAAACTTCCTGTAACGATAATTAGTCCACCGAGATTACAAAGCTTGTTAGTTGAAATTCAGAAGGCGTTGCCTGATTTAATGTCACTAATTAACGACCCAAAAACTGAGATATGGGAGTTTTATAAGTATATGCGAACAGAAACAGCCTTCGTTAATGGCAAAATAATTATTATTCTATCAATCCCAGTGATAAGGCTAGATAACAGCTATGAAGTTTTTGAGGCTATCTCAATCCCAGTACCACCACCTGTTGGTGTCAATCACCGAGGGAAAACAAAACATACTGATTTGTTGGCTAATTACAGATTAGAAAGTAACGCGTTCTTAATAGATAAAGCACGAACAAGATATCGTTTACTTTCTGACACAGAAGTTCAGACTTGTAGTCACCATCGCACGAAATTTTGTACTTTAATAAGTCCTGAATTTCCGGTAAATGTAGACCGTACCTGTTTGATTAATTTATTTGTGGACGCAAGGAAAACAGACTACTGTACACCGCAAGTATCTCAAGAGAGATTGCCTATAGCTAAATACTTACTTGACACCACATGGTTGATTATTTCGCGGACGAACTTGAGTTTTGCATTAGTATGTAATGGCCTGCATACTGAGGCTCATACTAGGTCGCCCGTTGACGTAATTAAGTTAGACAATGGTTGTATTGCTTCGAATAAGTTCTTTACTTTATCACAACCCTACGTTGTGGGTAAGACAAACATGACTCATGAACAATACACACAGTTGAAAATTGCAAATTTTACCGATGACGAGGTTTGGAAACCTTTTAAAGAACAATTTCCAAATGTCTCGAACATTGACATACCGGAACAATTGACGACAATAAACGACATGCCCTTGGACTTTTTACTACGTCAACTACATAATGTGCACTATGTAGACGGACATACAAGGTTTAATTTCTGGTATATTGCTAGTATTGTGCTAACTCTGGTGGCTGCCTTTGCTGTTGTAGTTCGCTATTGTATTATGCCTAGAATTAGAAAATTTCCGCCAGATTGCTTATGTAAAAGGTGTGTGAAGCGACAACGACAGGCCAAGGATTCGACGGGAGTCGAGCTCCAAACAATGGAGAGTGATGGGAAAGCACCATCGACTGAGGCAGTGTCGAGCACCGACCAAAGGATACCTACTCTGTATCCATACCTGTTGACCGCCCATGAAAGGGTTAATTAACATACAGAACAGTAGATAGATGGCTGATAAGACTGTCGTAGTAAATCGTAGTAATTACATGGAAACCAATAATTGGACACAAACAAGTTGATAAGAAAAATTGAGAGAACTATAAAAAATAATTGCCTTGATAAACTTTGATAAACTTACCTATATATCCAGAAACTTAGAATATCTCCCACTTGTGCTTTGATATCCATCCTGGTTAGACGAAAAAGGAAAATTGGAAATTTAAAGAAAAAATGGCTTATGACAATATGGAAAAATTTCACAAAATGTCAGAAGTAGTTGAACGGGTGATACGAGACAATAATAATTATAACCAAATGCCGGACAGGTACGTTGGACACCTGTCCGTGGAAGTTGCTGCAGCCGTTTTTGAACTCTTAAAGTCGGTGGATATTATCAGTTCCACTACGGGTGACAATGACGATGATTGCATTCTCGTCAATGTGGAAAACAATAACGACGACGATGACTGTGTGGTCGTTGGTGTAGACCAACCCCATGATAGAGACTGTGAGAGTTGTCTACGTATCGGGGACGATCATGATGGAAATGGGAACGAGGAAGATTATTGTGAGGATGACCAGAACGAGGACGATTGTGAGGACAACCAGAACGAGGATTACTATGAGGACGAAACGGACGAGGAACATTGTGAAAATTGTCGGTATACCGTAATGCAGGAATAATTTTAGTAGTAGACAATGTGTAGTGTTACAGCAATCAAGTGCAATAAATAAGGACAATAGTCTTATTCTAAGGTAAGGGTTAAATAATTGTAAAGTTTTACTTTGCTATCTTAAGGTTAGGTTAAAAAAAAAATGTTCAATTGAAATTGTTAAGGTTCTCTTTTTAATTAGTTATGCGTCAATTGATTGTTACATTGTCATGTAATAAATGTTCATTTCATTGATTATTCGTGTAAGGTGTTAGGCTTCCTTATTCAAATTATTGTAATTTCATGTATGGACATCACTCCTCTGTTGATATAGTATAGTCAAGATTCTAGTTAATTTAGCAAGTGATGTGGGTTACAACAGGAATACCATACAGTTTTGTTTATTTCTTTTCTTGTATCATGACGTAATTTAATTACTCACTTTATATTAAATTTGTAAACAAGGTTTACAAATTTTAAAAAAGAAAAGGGCGGATGTAACACGATGAGTGCCAGCACTGTAGTTGTGCAATACTCTCGGGGATATCACGTGTTGAGAAACGTGACTTCAGCACGTTTCGAGGGGCGTGACCTGAGAGTGTTGTATAACCAGTGGCTGAGTATATAAGAGGCTGTTAACCGCCGCAGCCGCAGACTGAAGACAGACTGGAGACTGGAGTAGACAGGTTACTTGGTCGGGTGTAAATACTGTAAATAAAATATAGCTGATAGTAGCTGATAATGGACTTTGTGTTGCTTCGTTAATTGTTCTACCTGTACCACCTCCTTCGCTCTCGCCGTCGCTGTACTACACATAACGTGTGTTAACTACTTTCAAAAATGTCCTAACTGCAGCTTGATTTATAAACTGTAGTTCTTGTGTTCTAGAGCATAGCCTTCTTCTTCTTCTTCTTCTTCTTCTTCTTCTTCTTCTTCTTCTATTTCTTCTTCTTCTATTTTCTGCTATTTCTTCTTCTTCATCATCTTTTTCTTCTTCTTCTTCTTTAAAAATGAAATAAAACACTTAGGCCGCTCCTTATTAACCCTTCTGCGAACAGGACCTGGTTTTGACCTGCCTAGTGGAAAAAGGGAGCATATAGGCAAATACATGTATTGAGAAAAATGAAAGAAATTGTTGAACACTGGCATTTCACTCTTTCACTTCATTATTTTACTGTATTGCATTATGTGTAGATCTTATCATTTCAAAATTCATTTTGTCGTCTACATCAGCTTCTAGACTTGTTTTAAATTTTCCCTATTTGGAAAAAGATAAAGTGTGACGAATCTGACAGAGGACTGGTACTAAAAGTTTTGAATGCGATGACCAGTATTTCGTATGTTCTCTAAGCGTGTTTGGATTTTTTTCAACACCAAACCAGATGTTATTTGGGAATGGGTAGAAAGTATTGTCCGGAGGACCACAGTAGATATAGACTGGGTTACTGACTCTAGATCTATCGATAACTAGGTCTCTCAAAGAGATGGCGGGGTACTAGTTTACAGAAGATATAGGGATTGAAAAATCAAATTTCTGCTTCGGTGTTTGATTTGAAATGTGTTGCAGACGACAAATTAACTGCTCCAAAAAATAATTCAATATTAGTTGACTTCATTAAAATCCGAGCACTCTGGTTGGTTGAGAAAACTTTTTCATAGCTCCATGAAAAAAAATAATAGCCGGAACTACTTTCCCTGTCAAACATTGTATTACGCCGCATTTTAACCCGTAATTTTTGTTGAAAATTAATTACGAAAAGTTGTGTTTTTATTGTTTTTTTTTTAATTGCAGAATATTAAATCATACTTGCATGAAAAAATAAAAGCTAGTTCATTCCTTAAATGAAAAAATGGGTATAGTAAAGCAGAACATTCATGTTATCAGCATTTTCTTGCCTCTCAATGTTAGTCACTACGACGCTTTTAAGGTAAGAAAAAAAATCGTGTCTTGGAATAGATACATCTCAACAAGAAAACCCTCTTGGAATTCTGCGTAGCTTACTATGGACAAAACCTTGAGGTCTATAATGACTTTCTGAATCTAAGATGTTTTTGTACCTAAGTCCTTACGAAACGTTCCTGTTCAAAAACCGAAATCTTGTTCTGCTGACTCTAGTTTGCTTCTTCATACACATGGATTTGTGGACATCCAAACAAGGCCTTGTTTAAAGGGACATTTCATTCCAATTTCAATTTTATAAAGTATGTCTTGATGCCAAGATTGGTTATTCTAATGAGTATAAATAATATTAGTTTTATTTAAGTTGTTGCCAATAAGCGAGAAACACGCATTTAAAGTCGAGACATAATCGATAAATTGCATATAAATCCGAACTGTTGTCCACAACAATTTGTTCAATTTTAACACAAAAATATAAATTTCTCGTAAACGGCGCAATATTTTGGCTTGAAATTCTCAGAATTTTTATAAGGAAATATGCTCTTTCAGATAAAAATAAAAGTAATATTTATGACAAAAAATTCTGAAATGTCACTTTAATGTCCTAAAAAGAAATGATTCGGGGAAACATTGAAACAAGAGAACGAAATGCTAAAAATCAGCATTTTCTCCTTTTGCATTAATATTTTCTTTGTACACGAATCTTATTTTTATCAACATCGATTTTGTCTGTAGATGCTTTTAAATTGGAAATGTATGCTTTTTTTCTGGTTAGGAAGGGGTTAATAACAACTTTGAGTGAATAAAGAAAACTTGATTTATATGAACTTATTTGTAAATATACACAATATATCTTTTCTATTAATGAAAAAATAAACAAATAATCATAATTATGAATATAGCACAACCACTAACGTTTGAACTTTGGCTTGGATAAAGTGTCATTCTAGGCTAACACGGGTCTAGACCGGCTTCTGCTAACAAATAGTACCAAAAATATTTAGTCGCTTTTCAACAAAACCTCGTTACTGCAGCTTGTTTTAAGCTGCAGTTACGAGGTTTTTGTTGGAAAGCGCTATATACAACACTTTTCGATTCAATAAAGACTTAGTTCTTCCCCTGTGCTGTCCCTTTACACAGAATAGATCCACCTTTAAACAGAAACACTGCAGGCCATACCACGTAATCAATGTATTGTCCCGTCGACGTGTATTCTTTGTACTCGGACTTATTGAACGGCCCTCTCACATTCATGACGTCACAGTCCATGTAAATGGGCGGATCATTGATACACATCAACCAACATATCTCCAACCCTCGCTTCCGGAATGTCTGCGTCGATTTCAGAACTTCCGGTTTCCAACTATCCAAGCGGTCTTCCATTTCCTGAAATGATTTAAGAAACACTTCTTTTTCTCATTAGAATATACTTTTTAGCTCGGCCGGGACGATAGTCTCGGGAGAGCTATTGTCATACCCCCGGATGTCGGCGTCGGCGTCGGCGTCGGCGTCAGCGTCCGCAAAAACTTTAACCTGACCCATATCTCATGCCCTGTTAGAGATACAGCCTTCACCTGTGGGTACCTCTAACCAAGACCTTCAATTTGAGACCATGACCTTTGACCTTGTGACCTTGACCTTGGAGTTTGACCTACTTTTAAAAAACTTTAACCTGGCCTATATCTCATGCCATATTACACCTACAGCCTTCATATCTCACATGTGGATACCTCTTACCAAGACCTTTCATTTGAGACCATGACCTTTGACCTTGTGACCTTGACCTTGGAGTTTGACCTACTTTTAAAAAATTAACCTGGCCTAAAAAAAACTTTAACCTGGCCTATATCTTATGCCCTATTGCACATACAGCCTTGATATTTCACATATGGACACCTCCTACCAATACCATTCACATTTGACCATGACCTTTGACCTCGTGACCTTGACCTTGGAGTTTGACCTACTTTTAAAAAACTTTAACCTGGCCTATATCTCATGTCTTTTTACACCTACAGCCTTGATATTTTACATATGGACACCTCCTACCAACACCATTCACATTTGACCATGACCTTTGACCTTGTGACCTTGACCTTGGAGTTTGACCTTCTTTAAAAAAAACTTTAACCTGGCCTATATTCCATGTCCTTTTACACCTACAGCCTTGATATTTCACACATGGACACCTCCTACCAACATGATTCACATTTGACCATGACCATGGACCTTGTGACCTTGGAGTTTGACCTACTTTTTTAGACTTTATCCTTGCCTATATCTCATGTCCTTTTACACCTACAGCCTTCATATTTCACATATGGACACCTCCCACCAAGACCTTTCATATTTGACCATGACCTTGGACCTGGTGACCTTGACCTTGAAGTTTGACCTGCTTTTAAAAAAACTTTAACCTGGCCTTTATCTCATGTCCTTTTACACCTACAGCCTTGATATTTCACACAATGACACCTCCTACCAACACTTCACATTTGACCATGACCTTGGACCTGGTGACCTTGACCTTTGAGTTTGACCTACCATTAAAAAAATTTCACCTGGCCTATATCTCATGTCCTTTTGCACCTACAGCCTTAATATTTCACACATGGACACCTACCAACACGGTTCACATTTGACGGTGACCTTGTACCTTGACCTTGGAGTTTGACCTACTTTCAAAAAACTTTAACTTGGCCTATAACTCATGTCCTTTTACACCTACAGCCTTGATATTTCACACACGGACACCTCATTCCAACATAGTTCACATTTGACCATGACCTGTGACCTTGTGACCTTGACCATGGAGCTTGACCTATTTTTACAAAATTTCATTTTGGGCCATGACCTTTTGACCTTGACATAGGAAATGACTTTTCTTTGTGACAAGCTCTCGTTTGGGCGAGCTTTATTGTCCGCGGTGAATTCTTGTTAAACCTTACAAATATACTGAACGATAATGTAAATTCATAGCCTGTGCATGATAAAATATCTTTCAGGAAGTTTCTTGATTATGCTACGTTCCCACTGTCGTGCGTTATGTTACGAACGCCACGAATGGCCAGTCGTAATTTATCGTTGAATCTCACCGAAATTTTCACGTTCAATACGTTGCGATTAGAATTATTGCGGTCTTAAGCGACCTACTGCGATTTTATACGATTATTCCAATCCACGGAAGGCGATCTGATACCGTCGTTCATATACGATTGTGTAAGATTTGATACGGTTCGATACGTTCTTCAAGATCATGCTTGTCGACATGAGACGATAACGCACGTGTAGATACGTTCAGATAAGTTCTTTCTGACTCGATGCGCTCGATAGAACCTCCTACACCTCGCAACTCAACTACCTTAGATGCGAAGAACCAAGGTGAGCTTCTAAAGGCGCTTATCATTTCACCCCATAAGGCAGTGGAATGACAAGAAATGGTAATTTGGCTACACGTTAGAGAAGATAATATCTGATGAGTGTGTTGAAGTTGAAAACTGAAAGTTTGAATATAAAGTTCCATGTGACATAGCCATATTTTGATTTGCCATGTCCCGATCAGCGCGATTGTGAAGTACGATTAGATATGGTCTGATGTGAATTGTTACGATTTGTTAAGTTCTGATGCGATGAATACGACTGAAAGTCAATCGTGTTAATCGTAGAAAATTCGTTGGCAGCCAAAAAATTTTCTACGATTAACGCGATTGCAACGATCGTCCTGAAGAACTGAGAAGGTCTGATACGAGAACCACGATTTAGATCATGATTTCAATCGTGGCGCCAATCGTTATAGTGGGAACATAGCATTATAAATGAAAGCATTTATTTACATGGTGGATAACACACGTGACTTTTTGCAAGCGTTAACACCGAAAAAATCGTCCTCTTCACGGTATGTTTTGTTTAATTTCTCAGCTTCTACTCTATTGATTTTGACGAGATTAAGTGCACGGAACGCGCATTTGCGAGGGCTATCCCCGTTTGTAACTCACTCTGCTGCGAATCCCGCGGTTTCTTCAAACATTCAAGCGAAAGTTTTTTCGGTGCATGTGAACGCTTCCCACTTTCGTTTTGCACTTACAAACACTTTGGCTCGAATGTTTGAAGAAACCACTTGATTTGGAGAGTGAGTAAGAGCCGGGAATAGCCATCTCAAAGGCGCATTCTGTGCACTTTATCTCATCAAAATCAAAAGAGTATAAGCTGAGATATTGAACAAAACATACATTGAAGCGGACGATTTTTCCATGTGGACGCTTTCCAAAAGTCACCTGGGTTACCCACTGTGTATTTAGTAAGCCGTTGGAGGAAGGACGAAATCGCTTAGGAGTACTAGTAAATGGGAATATACCTAAATTGACTAATGACATTATCAGACATTCAAGGTTTTAAAATCTTCAAATGTTATAAAACAAGAGCATATTATGAAAATTGTACATCTAATTCCTATTAGTAGTATATTACAAATTTAATTTCACCTGGCGCAGCTTTAGCTTTTATAATCATAAATTACACGCCTGGGCTTTTTTCAAAATAACAATTCAGTGATATTTTCTTGTATAACTGTTATATCTGTGAACTATGATACAAGTCTTTTTGAAAAATGTTACGCTATATGAGAAATATGAACTCATTTTGAATAAAGGTCACTGTCAGATCAATTGAATACAATCGTATAGAAATAAGTCAATTGAAACAATAGCAACACAATTGCGCTTTTTGTTGCCGCATAAGATAATTGAGTTTATTGGGGTTTAACGCCGTTTTCAACTGCCAAGGTAATATCGCGGCGACTGGAGCACCTACTCATGGATTCCTGTTGTTTCTCAAATCAGTAATACCAAAACACCCTTACCGAGCTTCCAGCTGCTCGCCCACTTAAGTTACGATTTCAAATCCATTGGTGGGTGATAATTTTGTCAGAAAGGGTGTTTGTCGCGGCCGGGTATCGAACCCGGGACCTCTCGAATGAGAGGCAGATGCGCTACCAACTGCGCTAAGGCCGCGGCCCTGCATAAGATAAAGGCTTCTTGTGACAAGTAGTTTTCCTATTTCTGACAATATTTTCAACCACGAATAGACAAAAATTACATAATTACATTCACTTGAAATTTGCGTCTTCAATATCGTTAAATTTGGACCAGTCTAAATTGTTGACATTCAGGAAAGGGTAAATCATGTAATATGCCTCTAGTTCTATTGCCACTGTCCGTACTCTTTTTAAAAAGCGGGTTTTAATTTTGATTAGTCTCGATATTGTGTGCTTGAAAGTGTATCGAGTTTAATAGATTTAAATAAGTGTTAAAAGCAGTTTTAAAAGAGGTACGCAGAGCAAAAGATAAAAGATAAAAGGGATGTATACATTCTTACTTTTCTTTATTTCAATTCAACACCTCATGAGATGAGACAATTCTAATGAGTACCCACAACATGGGGACAGTAAAATAAATGTTGCATTTTGAAAAGCTGTGATACCCTCTTATTCGTAACTCTGGTCGTAACTCTGGGTTTCACATTACCTAATTCAAGTTTTCTCTGACAAAATTCGCTCTTTGATATAGTGTTGTCGCTCATTTAAATGTAAATGAGCGACACCGACATATCAAAGAGCGAATTTCATCAGAGAAAACTCGGATTACATATTACCTTGTTAAGCTGTGGAAGGAACTGTGTATAGTTTTCCTTTCTTGTTTTATTCAGGTGTTGCTTTACTTCTGCCGGTAGGCTGGTGTCCTGTGAAGAGATTCAAAATGCACGTAGTTTCTTCGGTCCTTTCCCAATCAAAATCCGGTTTTGACAGAAAGCATGAGAGAATATTTAGACAAATGAAGAATGCTAATGCCTTTAGTCCAAATGATTTGGGTGCGATATTATTCACTAATAAACAATAATAATGTTGTCTGCAACATCTGTCATGGTGGAAAATTTTCAAACTTTTGCTAAAAGTGACTCATTTGAAAATGGTTTGAAGTATAGAAAGCATAAATACATTTACTAGATGTGGTAGATCTTAGAAAACTTAGTTGAAAAAAGAGTTCTCGTTAATCCTACATACCATCATAAACTGTGACATCGTACGCATCAAGTTTTCAACTTGTTGATTTGCCTTATCTTCACAAAACCTAAATATCTCCTGCAAACAAACCAACATCGTATTTATATTTGTGACCCGTTAAGCACAAAAGGTCCATCGGGGAGGTTTTAACCCTATAATTATATCGTCGCTTTTCAACAAAAAAAACTAGTAATTACAGCTTAAAACAAGCTGCAGTTACGTGGTCTTTGTTGGAAAACATCGATATGAAAAAAGAACGACCAAAATATCCCTTTTCGAAAATATAAATATAGAAATACAACAAAACATTCTAAAGTAAATCAAGAAAAATCGTCTTATGGCAAAACGTTTTGAATCTGTACAAAGCGTCCATATTGTACAAAAATTATACTTTCCATACGTTCCAGATGGCCTCTTTTAGCGAGACGGACCAAAAATAGCAAATAAACGAAAGTGCTGATGAGCAGTTTTTCCAACTTTTGCCTACTTAGTTACCGAATTTATAATAAACTCTTGTTCTTGTTGTTCTTGTTTATGTGCTATAATGTAAACAAATCAACTCTTTATCAATATATATAGCGGACGATAAATGACCTGGCAGAGCACTCTGCTCTGCCAGGTCATTTATCGTGAGGTCTGTAATATATTTCTAGCTTTTAAATTTGAAACCATTACAAGTAATTGTCGTTTGTGAATATGTTGATTATGAATAAAATACAAAACTTACAATGATGAGATTACGTAGAATTTCGATCGCTTCTCTGTCTTTAATTCCGAGATCTTCTAAATCACAAATCGCGTCGGTCCACTCATTGTCGTAAAATTGGGAATATTGTTCTGCCAGTTTGGTAGGCCTGTTTTCATCACCAAGATTCACAATGTTTGGATTGTTGTTGGTTAAACTGGCTGCTGTAACCGAGCTTAATCTGTAAATAAATGAGCCAGGATCTTGAAAAAGGTCCCTCATAACGTTTTAGAAAATTGAGTTTCAAGATAAGGCCGCGCCTAGAAGCAGTCTAGCCAGCATCCATGTTACTCTCATATGGTTGCTACAGACCATGAGGAAGCTATTGGAGAACAACATGGTTCCTGATCAGACTGCGTGTATACGCAGGCTGGCCTGGTACTATGTTGTTCTCAAAGGCTAGGAGGGACGTTTTTCCAGATCCCGGCTCAAATGTTTAACATTGATATTACTAATAAGGTCTGTAATAATAATAGTGTCCCCTGTAAGCATTTTAGTTTAATTAATGTTCCAATTAGTTTAATTAATGTTCCAATTGGTCGTTGGTGATTTTATATGGATTTCCAATTATTATGCTATCGTAGGTATTTGTAGAATACATATGATAGGAAAAGTATAAATTAATTACTAATTATACAGTTAGACGTGTCCAAATTCCCAGGTTATTTAACCCATTTCCAAAAACAAAACCCTGGTTTAGACGTCCCTAATTGAATAGGCTTAGGAAATCATTTAGGCAGAAGAAGAAACTGCTGATTACCAGCAGTTTATCCTATTGATTCAATTTTTTTCTATACTATATCATATATAAATTTAATCATAATCAACAACCATTTTGCTGTCTTCAGTAGCTTTCAAATTGGACCCACTGAGAATCCGTCATTCGGGAATGGGTAAATCTAAACAAAACAAAATCTGGTTCTTAGTAGAAAAGAATTGGGAAAACATTTAGGCAAACGGCAAGCTACTGTTGATACGTTCCGTGTTTTCTTTCGCTCTAATTCAGTGTTTATCACCGTTACCATATCTCCTGCAGCTGCTTGATATTTGAACAACCTTAAAAGATTGTCGTTTGGGAAAGGGTTAAGCCATTACAAGACGGCATAATTTTAGATGGTCCAAATTCAAAGATATTGCATACGACATTTTCAAGTGAATTTAATTTTACAGATTCTGGTCTTTCTTAGTAGAAAATATTGTGGGAAATAAAAAAATGCTTGTCAAAAGCAATTTCTTCATTTTCCACAATGTTTTCCAAAGCCTTTGTCTTGCAGGTAGTCAAAAGGCGTCATTATAGAGTAACGGGTTAATGTGCTCAGTCAAACTAATCTCGGATCTAACGATCAAACGAATCTCAGTTTTAAACATTTTTCAGTTTTTTTTCTGTTTAAAAGCTGCTGCAGATGATAAAATGTGCGTTGATAGAGACATAATTCGTGTACATAGTACAGAAAATATCGAGTCAACGATGGGAATTAAATACTGGTTACTGTCATTTTCCTCTTTTGCCTTTATGTTTTCTTGTATTTTTCAATAGGGACGTCAAGCAGGATGCTTTGTTAGTAAAATGCTTCATGTTGTAATACTGCAACCCCGAGGATCGAACGCTAGCATTTCAAGATTTAAAAATATCATCGCTTTTAAGCAAAACCCTCGTATCTGCAGCGTATTTCAAGCTGCAGACACGAGGTTTTCATTGAAAAGTAGCGATGTATTCCACAGCTGAGCTACATGTTAGGAGGGCATTGCCTTACCGAGTCCGAAGATCATTTATCTCGGTGGTCTTTTTCTCAAGATCTTGTTTTGCTACATCCAGTTGTTGGTCACGCTGGTTAAGTTCTTCTTTCATGCTTCGAAAATAAAATAATATGACCGGTTTCCATGTAATGATGTTTTGAAATTATATGTTTGATTGACAATCGTGTTAGAATTAAAACAATTACAAGTTCAAAGTTACAAGTTTTTATTGTCCAAATAGATACCGCTACTCCTTTCTAGATTAGCCTAAGTCCAGTCGTCATTGTGCAATTTGTCCAAAAAGATTGATATAGAAACCGTTATATTTTGGTGCAAATGATTGATCGTGTAGATTTTGACGTCATGTCATTTTTAGCTGTAAGAATAAAGGGGTAAAATGTTTAGACTTGAACCCAGATTACCCTCGTTTTTTTTTTTTTTTTTGACATGAAGCCCATCCAACATCGTTTTTTTCTTGTTTTTTATTCCTTTTTTTCTTTTTTGCAACGTACCACTCTGAACTTGTACTTATTTTATACCAGAGGAAAGAAGAAATGCAACAACTAATTTATGTCATTTCTCTTGATTCTTTCATGTTATTCAATTCAAATTGTACTGATGGTTACAGGGAACTTTATCCGGTCATTGATCCTTGTGTTAACATTAGATCCAGTCTAATGTACGAAATATTGTCAAAATATGCGTTTACGCGATTCCCACGTGCAAGCTTTCATATGTCCAAACGGTACATTAAACTCTTTTAATTTGTTAAGATACACGTCGGCTTGACAAAAAGCAATGCTTTTTGTTTCGATTTAATCCCTCGTATAACATCGCGACTAATTGAAAGATAACGTTCGGCAGCAATTGTGATGTTAACGAATGGGACTTTTCAACCCGCGGTTGCTACTAATTTTGGTGTACACCGGTCGACAATATGTTGCTTGATGTAACGTCGTAGAACAACAGAATAAGTGACGGTCTCCCGAAAAGCGGTCGTCAACGTGTAATATCACGACGTCATGACCATTACGTTCGCTAACTTTACCTACAGAACCAACTTCTCTTACCGAGAAAGACTGTCGAGACTGTTCATGGATAGAACAGCAATCAAATTTCCACCAAGGATCGTTTACGCCAGTTTGGATTAAATTGTTGTTGCGTTTCTTTTTTCCTCCAGTATATGAATATATTTTATGATGTTCTTGTATTTTAAGAATTTGACTAAAACGTAAAAGTTCTAGTAGAAGGTGCCATAACTCGACATTTTTTTTTTTGAAATGAAGAAAGTACTAGGCTAACGTGAAACATTTTATTATATTCGATTCGTTGTGTCTTTCCCACTTGACAAAGATTAAAATTGATTCATTTTGAAAATTTCTGTAAACGACAAAATGGATATTCGTGTTCGATTGTTTGTCTTTTCTAACAGGGACGTTGAAAGTTATGTTTTTTGACAAATGCTATTTGTATTTTCTTTTATTGTTATCCCGAGGATCGAGATTCGAACCCACATCCAGAGCTACAAATAAAAGGGGGTGATGGTGTTTAAGGTGCAATATTTCATTTATTGTTGTTCATCAAGCCCTATGTTGTGGGCATTCATTGGAATCCAATGAGTACCCACAAAATAGTGTGTGGAATTGAAATAAAAAAGTTAGAATGTCTTAAGGTAGTCCACCCATAATGAGATGCACGCGATGTCGGAATTATTCGGGCGACGTCGAAATCATTCTGTGGTGGAACTTTCCACCGCCGAATGCTTACGACCGCGCCTGAATAAGTTCGGATACGTAACGACGACGCCCGAATAAAACCGATGTTTTATTAATCTCAAAATAAACACATTGCGGGTATTCTTCCTTTCCCTCCCTTATCAGTTGCTCTGTCCAAATCATGAAGAGTTTGCGTATATCAATTAGCTTACCTAGTACGCAGATCATTGATCTCTGTTTTCTTTTTCTCAACTTCTTGTTTTTCGATTCTCAGCTGCTGTTTACTCTCATTCAGTGCTTCTTTTGTGCTTAGAAAAACAAAAGGACGTAGAAAATATTAAACCCCTTTCTGAAATGACAGACTTTAAGATGGATCCTATTTCTTACGAAGATGTCTAATACTTAGTGACATTCAACTTTGAGCAATTGCATTGTGAATTATACAACATGCAAGCACGTGCAATGTAGGTGTAATCAAACATCTTGTATATTGAAGTAGGAACTATTATATGCATGTAACAACAGCCATCAGGTATGATAAAAATATGGATTCTAATCAACAGTCATGTTGCAAATGCTAAAATGCTCGTTGGTAATGCCATCACGCGTTTTAAGCGAAAGGGCTAACCGCGTGATTGCAAGTCAAAGTAATTTCTGTTATCTGGATCGGAGCGATTTCATAAAAAATATGAAAAATGCCATTTAGACAATATTTCTATGACGCCGTGTCTCCTACTTAAACCGCATCGTCATGTTACAGCACACAACTTTATATAAATCATAGAGATAGATCAATTTTAGTTCTACGTCTCACAGACAAGTTGTTAGCTCCGATCCATGTCTATTTTGTTCAGCTTCCCATCGATGTCATTACACATTTCTTTTCAAAATATACTGAACAAAAATGAAAACTTTACACTTCAAGATTTCTTGTTTCTGGAAAAGTATCCAACTAAAAAGCTAAAATATATGTTGACGTTATTTCCCAGGCTTTCAGCAAACGTTTTGTCGAAATTCCATTGCCTTGTCTCCTTTAATGTCAGAGTTATGGCCCTTGATGCGTTTAGAGCTAGTTATATCTAACGTCACATATGCGCATGCGCAGGAAACGATTCACTATTTTTTCGGAATTTGTCATGTCCGGGTTGCCAAAAAAACACAAAAAAATCTTTCTTATTACTTGTAGCAAGCTCTAAAATAAAGGTCTCATCTGTCAATTTTGTGAATTACCTCCCTTTTACATAAACAAATAGGGAATTTGAAATGTTTGATATTCACAAATTTATCACGCTTTTTGATTGATTTTTTGTAAACATCACGCAAGCCTTACAGGGAAATTTTGAACACTTTTTTCGACTAGGATTGTTCCCAGATGTCCATGCAATAACGATTTCAATTTCCTATGGAGATTGCATTGTAAAATTTTCAAGCTTTGCAACATAATGAAAATTCTGCTTTTCAAACATCATTTTTTAAAAGCTTAAACAATGTTATGCAAGCGTCTTTACATTTTCTGACTGGTAAGTTGTCAGACTACCATTCCGTGCAGTCTGACATGGTTTGAATTCTTCTGCTCGGATATCTGAGGGTTTAAATTTATAAAATTTTCGTTAAAATTGTAAGCCTGAAAAACGGACCCCTGTCACACTTAACGGGTCCGTTTTTCACTCCTGTAATTATGATCAACAAAACGTTTAGTGTTTGGCACAACCAAGTCAATGAACAATGCGAAGCACATTCATTTGATTTCTTTACTTGTTGTATTTAGAAGAAATATGACAAGCAATGTAGGTGTAAAGTTTTCATTTTTGCTCAGTATATAATCAAATTAACATGACGACGCAGTTTACCACCAAATATTAATAGTGAAGCACATGCGTCATTTATTAGGGGTAATAAAGTTATAGAAATATTTTCTAAAAGGCATTTTTCATACTTTTTAGCTCACCTGAGCACGAAAGTGCTCAAGGTGAGGTATTGTGATCTATCAATGTCCGGCCTCCGTCTGTCCGTCTGTCCGTCTGTCTGTCTGTCCGTCTGTCCGTCTGTCCGTCACGGCGTCAACAATTTCTTTAAACGTCATCTCCTCCTAAACTTATTGGTCAAAATCAACCAAACTTGGCAGAAATGTTCCTTGGGTGTTCCCTTATGAAAATTGCTAAAAGAATTGGAATCCATGAAAAACTTTGGTTGCCGTGGCATCAGAAAATGGGAAATTTCACAAAAGCTCAACAATTTCTTTAAACGACATCTCCTCCTTAACTTCTGGGTCAAAATCAACCAAACTTGGCAGAAATGTTCCTTGGGTAGTCCCTTATAAAAATTGCTAAAAGAATTGAAATCCATGAAAAACTCTGGTTGCCGTGGCGTCAGAAAATGGGAAATTTCACAAAAGCTCAACAATTTCTTTAAACGACATCTCCTCCTTAACTTCAGGGTCAAAATCAACCAAACTTGGCAGAAATGTTCCTTGGGTGTTCCCTTATAGAAATTGCTAAAAGAATTGGAATCCATGAAAAACTCTGGTTGCTGTGGCATCAGAAAATGGGAAATTTCACAAAAGATCAACAATTTCTTTAAACGACATCTCCTCCCTAACTTCTGGGTCACAATCAACCAAACTTGGCAGAAATGTTCCTTGGGTAGTCCCTTATAAAAATTGCTAAAAGATATTAAATCCATGAAAAACTCTGGTTGCCGTGGCATCAGAAAATTGGAAATTTCACAAAAGCTCAATAATTTCTTTAAACGACATTTCCTCCTTAACTTCTGGGTTAAAATCAACCAAACTTGGCAGAAATGTTCCTTAGGTGGTCCCTTATAGAAATTGCTAAAAGAATTAGAATCCATGAAAAACTCTGGTTGCCGTGGCATCGGAAAATGGTAAATTTAACAAAAGCTCAACAACTTCTTTAAACAACATCTCCTTAAATTCTGGGTTAAAATCAAACAAACATGGCAGAGATGTTCCTTGGGTGGTCCCTTATAAAAATTGCTAAAAGAATTGAAATCCATGGAAAACTATGGTTGCCGTGGCATCGGAAAATGGGAATTGTCACAAAAGCTCCTTAACTTCTTTTAACGACACCTCTTCCTTAACTTCTGTGTCAAAATCAACCAAACTTCGCAGTAATGTTCATTGGGTGGTCCCTTATAAAAATTGCTAAAAGAATTGAAATCTATGAAAAACTCTGGTTGCTGTGGCATCAGAAAATGGGAATTGTGATAAAAGCTGATCAATTTCTGTAAACAACATGTCCTCCTAAACTACATGGCCAAATTCTTCTCTGGGACAACAATGCGTAACATATGCAAAGTTATTTGGCATTATTGAAACATTACTCAGGTGAGCGATTTAGGGCCCTCAGGGTCCTCTTGTTATGAAATTGCTCCCATCCAGATTACAGGAATTGTATTGACCTCAAATTACGCGGTTCGAATAAACTCAAAATTCTTAGAACTTTGGGTTAATAACTTGTTTGCCGTTGGTCAAGCATTCTTCAATGACGGCTCTCGTCCATGTTTTGTAAGGATACGACAAGTATAAAGAAAGTTATATTAGGAAAAGTCTTACTCGAAGCGAGCAATTTTTATCCATTTATCATCCAATCCTGACCGATTCGTGACGTCACAAGTCACGTGAGTTGTACACCGTGTCTAACAGGATGGTCAAAACCAAGACTTAAATTGAGAAATAAACCAGTGAGACAGACAACATGATTCTAAATATCCCGCAGCCCACTTCCTCAAACATCGTTAGTATATCTTAAAACAGTTGTTTGTACACTTTAGTTACGAGCTGTATAAGTGACAATATTATATACATTGTACAACTTACTTTTCATATTTATGTTTATAGTCATCTAATTCCTCCTTAACCTTGTTTAAATCGTCTATCAACGAACTGAAAAATGGTTGAAGGAAATGTGAGAAAGAGATCAGATTCGGTAATGGTCAGCCATATGTATAATAGAGGAAAAAAGAAACACGTCAACAATTTTGTTCAGCCGTTTTTCTAAAGATCATCATAATTTGATTATTGTGAAACTTCGCCATTTGACTTTCATGTGTATATTTTTATTTAGGTCATGGGTTCCACAAATATCTGATTGGATGTGACCGGTTGTGCGTTTACGTCAAAAAACAGTTACCTTGGTCATCGACTTGCAACGTATTCCAAACTAACGTACATGTAAACGATAATTGTCTGAAATTCGATGATTGTTCTGTAGATGAATAGTCTCGACAATCTACCTCGGTAATCGAAATTCATACCGTATGCGAATCAAGCAAACGTAACGGCCTTGACGTCTTGACGTTACATGCGAATGGCCGCTATTCGGGCAATCGTCAGTTGTTCTGTTGGTTGTAAGACGTTACCAGCAGCAACCGCGATTAAAGATTTACCTTTCTTTTACATCAAAATTGATGTCGGACGCTGTCTTTGAATTAATCGTGGTATGACGTAGGGGATTCAATCCATACGATACACATTTCCTTTTGAGTCGACGTTTATCTACACAACTTAAAAGAGTTTAATGTAAAGTTTCCCATGTATATAAAGATGTATAGGGGAGACCGTGGTTAATTGAGCCACGGGGTTAAACGAACCACCCCAAATTTCTCTGGCATGCTTTTCAATTTCACGTCTTCGGTGTAAGTGTTCGAAGCGGGAATGTTTATAGTATTCATCGGTGAAAATTTCGAGAGATTCTGTCTTGTTAGATGGATTGTATGCCTCAAAAACGAAATTTCGACCTTAAAATTGGTTTTCACAATGTATGCATTCCGTCTTCGTACTACAGTGCACAGCAAATCTCAGCAGTATTCTTTACATTTTACAAATATATGATATCTTCAGAATGTAAAATTGAATTCCGTATTGCTTTCGTAAGATTGGTTCTTCACAAATGACAAGTATATGACCATGGTGTGTACCGGGGTAAGTTGAACCACTATGAAAATAAGTGCAGATAAAACGCTCAAACTAATTCTGGGCCTATTAAATTGTCTGTTGTATGTCTAATCGAATTCTCTTGAAAACTGAAATAAATGTTTATTCTTTGAATGAAATATTATGATATTATTGCAGGTAACACCCATTTTCATTATTATGAATGAAATCTGGTGTTTATATCTCTTTTATCTGTGAATAATTATCACAAACATGCTAATTGGCTCAACTTACCCCATGTACTGGTTCAACCTACCCCGTCAAAGGGGTTAAATGAACCATTTCACCAGCTCTGTTTAAAATGAATTTCTGTGGATTATGGATGTCGAAAATATCTGCCAAAGGTTTAGAAACATGCGAGAGATGTTGATCTTTGATGTGACATTGACCAGAGCACTCTGCGTAAAACTAAGAAAGCCCTATCTGAAATTTATCAAAAAGTGGTTCATGATGCCCCGGTCTCCCCTACGTGGAAAACGTTTATTTTGACGTTATCTGACACATTTAACTGATTCTGCCGTAAACACAAAGATCAACGTAATTAAGGTAAAGTTGCCAGTTACTGCCAGTAATAAAAAGGATTAGATAAGACGACAGATTAATAGTAATATAAAAAATACTTGTTGCCTTTCTTCTTTCCTCTAGTATAGTTTATGGGAAATGAACAGAAAGCAAAAAAGAGGAAACATTCTACATGCAATAATCATATTGGAGAAGTTCCGATCATATACTGAACAAAAGTGAAAACGCTACACGTACTTTGCTTGTCATATTTCTTCTAAATACAACAAGTAGAAAAAGCAAATGAAAGTCCTTCGCATTGTTCGTCAACTTGGTTGTGCCAAGCACTAAACGTTTTGTGGATCTTAATTACGGGGATGGAAAACGGACCCTTTTAATGTGACAGGGGTCTGTTTTTCAGGTGTACAATTTGAACGGAAATTTTACACAATTTAAACCTTCAGAAATCCAAGTAGAAGAATGCAAACCTTGCAAGACTGCACAGAATGTTAATCTGACACGTTACCAGTCAGGAAATGTAAAGAAGCTTGCAAAACATTGCTCCAGCGTTAAGAAAATGATGATTGAAAAGCAGAATTTTCATTATGTTCCAAAGCTTGAAAATTTTACAAAGTAATCTCCATAGGAAATTGAAATCGCTATTGCATGGACATCTGTGAACAATCCTAGTCGAAGAAAGGGTTCAAAAATCCCCTGTTAGGCCTGCATGATGTTGGAAAAAAGTACCAATCGAAAATCGTGATAAATTTGTGAACACCAAACATTTTAGATTCCCTATTTGTTTATGTCAAAGGGAGGTAATTCGCAAAATTGACAGATTAGATCTTGATTTTAGAGCTTGCTACAAGAGATAAGTGAGATTTTGAGTGTTTTTTTAGCAACCTGGATATGGCCAATTCCGATAAAAATAATGAAACGTTTTCTGCGCATGCGCAAATGCGGCATTTGATGAAATTAGCTCCAAACGCATTAAGGGCTGTAACTCTAACATCAAAGCAGACAAGGCAATGAAATTTCGACAAAACGATTGCTGAAAGCTTGGGAAATAATGTCAATATGTATTTCATGCTATTAGTTCGATACTTTTCCATAAATCAGAAATCTTGCAGTGTAGCGTTTTCACTTTTGTTCAGTATAGTTAAGCTGCGGGGACTGCGCGGGCGGACTGTGCATTCCGCGCAGCCTGACTAGTCTCGGTATTATTTCACGCTTCCAATAAGATCCCTTTTAGCGTAAAGTGTCACAATTGTTTAACATATTCCTACTTGATGACACTTTAACCACCTTCACACAAGATAATGCTTGGTAAAACATATCGGAATATGATTTCCGAGTGTTTGTCAAGTATATAGTTCCTTCAATTTCATATTGTTTTCTAACCCCAAGTACCATAAAATTGTAAAATTTCTTTCATCTTAAATTCTGTCTGCAACATCATTTAACTTGGACCAGTCCAAAAGTTTGCCTTCTGGTAATGAGTTCAATGTTGAAATGTGACCGAGGCTCTATCAAACCCTTTTAAATAAAGACTTCATTACAATCTTTTTGGACCTTATTCATATTCATTTGCTGTGAAATGTTTAGTCTGGCTTACCTGCCCCTAATACTGCGTTATTGGGTCAGGCGCACACCAGTAATGGCGACGTCCATTGCGCCGATATTTTAACAAAGGTCATGAAAAACTTTTATTGCTAGTATTAAAAATATACTGAAACCTATCTGCTCTTCTAATGACCCTTCCCTGCTCACAAAATCAAAGAACTTTGCTCTTTATCATTGTAATTAAAGGATGGGTTGCAATAAGGGGTAAAAAATAGATTTTCTTTAAATTCCGTCGATTGATAGGGTTACATAATATCTTTAATTTGTATGTGAAAAAATCTGGTTTCGGCGAATTTTCCGAAATATGGGTAAATAAAGTGGGTGGGGTAAGATGGACAGAAACACCGTAGGGGTAATTCCTTTGCATAAATTAAATCCATGCCGTTTTGAACATTATCTGCTCCAACCTCAATTCAAATTAGTCTCAAATAAACAAAAGTATTAGTGGTTTTCTGAAATTATTATATCAATTGATTCCCAGTTTTGTTATATGTTAAATATAAACCTTAACAAATATTTTTAGAAAGGCTTGGGTGGTACTATTTACATGTTTGATGTTTTTCCTGTAGGCCTTCTCCTTTTTCCTCCTGGCATATTTGGATCCTCTTCGTTGATATGGCTAGGTTTGTTTTCTTCTGTTGAACTTTGATTGCCCATTCTGAAACCGGAAATTATATATATATTATGTTTCCGCAACTGTTTATCCATTACCAAACGACACATTTTGGAATTGTCGAAACTCAAAGAATTTGCATGCAACAATTTCAAGTTCAGGAAATATTTTGGTCTTTTTTGGGGCTTTTCCCTATTACGGTGCGTCATGGCAAAAGAGGGATTTATGAAAACATGCTATCTGACGTAACTCCTTCAAAATGTATTGACGGTTTTTGATCAAATTTACGTAGAATGCTTCTAGACACCTGAAGAAGTTTATATAGTGCCACATTTCTTTCATATCGTCCTGCGTCATATCGAAATGGGTCTTAATGTAAAAAAGGGGCTTATTTGTCGATTTCTACTAGCCACCGAGAATACTGGTGTAATGGTAGAGAAAATTTAACGTTGTGATTTGTTGTGGTAAAGAATATAGAAATCAAATACGGACTAACGGCATCATTTGATGCTCCACTAACTCGCACGTGCAAAATTTGCATTTAGCATTTAGCATAAGTATGGGTAGTCAAGCAATTTCAGGTAAAATTTATCAACACTATATTATTGATTTATGGGTAGAAATGAAAAGAACAAAATGTTGAGTCGATATGATGGAAATTAAGAGAGATATTGACAAACAAAAAGTGTATATTTTCTTTTGCCTCTCAGTATATCAAAAATGTTTGTCGCTTATGTTTATTTTTAGTTTGCCAGTTTACATATTTTCTCTTATTGGTGTCACTTAAACCGCCCACAACAAGTGAAAGTACGATTGATTCGGTACCTGTTGAAAAGGCCCTCACGCTATTTGAGACTAACATGGATCCAGATCAACCAGCGTGTACATGCAGTCTGATCAAGGTCTTGAACAGTCGCAAATGTAGCAAAGCAACACATAATGCTAATTGTAGTATATCAAAAATGCATTAGGACCCTCTTTCCAGATCCCATGTGTAATTGTTTGTCATATTACGCCAAAATTTTATTTTACAGCTACTAATGCGTTTAATCATCTACTTAAGGTAGTATACCCGTAATGTGGCTATTTTGCAATTTTTGAAACATTGTTTTTTTTTCCAGCTGCGTCGTTACGTATCCGAGCCTATTCGGGCGTGGTCGTAAACATTCGGCGGTGGAACGTTCCACAGCCGAATGTTTTCGACGTCGCTCGAAAAATACCGACATAGCGCAAAGCTCATCAGGGGTGGACTACCTTACAATTATCTCTAATAAATATGAACAAGGAAAATTTCAAAATGAAGTTTAACTTTTTCCCATACAAGATAATGTTTCGTCTAATATTATGAATTGTTAGCACCTAGGCAACAAGCATTTCCTTGTATGCTATATGTTATATTTAACTTGTTTGTAAAAATATTTTTAGTCTTTTTGGTGCTCTCTGCCATGAGTTTATCGCACATATTGGTAAAGCAGGACCGAAATCTTTAGAAACATAGAATTATCACTTAGACTCGGTCTATTGGTAGGATGCAGGTATTAGATTCGACATGTCCCCCGGCTTTGATACCTGTCGATGTCAGGTGAACTTGTTTACGGGAAAATTAACATTGTCGTTGCTTCTATTCATCCAGGTGTATAAAACGCGTACACACAAGCGTTTAACCCTTTCCCAAGTAAGTCCTGGTTTTGACGTCCCTAATGGAAAAGGTCTGGAAAAACATTGAGGCAAAAGAAGGTAAATGCTGAAAATCAGTGCAGATAATTAGCATTTTCACCTCTCTCTTGAATCAATGTTTGCTATGTTTTATCAAATAAACAAATTCGTTTTCTATCAACATCTGGTTTGTTTTCTGTAGCAGCTTTTGAAGAATATCCCAAGTATGCCCTTTGGGAAAGGGATAAAATCAAATGAGACAGAATCTGGAAAAACGTCCTTTATAGCATTAGAGACAGCCAGGTTTCAAGATCATACTGTGCCTCAATGAAGTCTGATTGTGATCCATGCTACACTCATATGGTTGCTGCAGGCGATGAAGAAGCTGTAAGAGAACAATATGGTTCCTGATCAGACTGCGTGAACACGCAGTCTGATCTGGAACCATGTTGGGCTCAAAAGCCTTAAAGAACCTTTTCTCCAAATCCTTGCTCAAATCGAAGCTCGGAAGATATTTCAAATATGGATGAAACTGGTAGGATATGCTTGCTATGTATAGATATAGTAGGACGGACGTTGATTAATAATTTTATCATTTTCCGTCAAAGTTTTCAAGCGGACAATGATTTAATAAACAAAAATAACTATTACCTCTTATGTATTTTAGTCCAGAATGAAAATATTACCAAAATTGTTCATCTTTCCTCAAATTATCAGACCGGAAAGTTATTTACCCCTTTTCAAACAAGACCTGGGTATACTGTCTCTTATATAACACGCTTGAGCGGACATTGGTTAAAAAAGACAAAAAAACCGACAACAACCATTTCTCCTTTCCCTTCACATTTGTCTGTACTATGTTGCACACGAACCCGAACAAATCAACATCAAGTATGTCATCTGCAGCAGTCCTTAAAACTGGGATAGTCTAATTTTAACCTGTTTCGAAAAGGGTTTATACTCGAAATATGATGGCTTTAGTTCACTGAGCCTGTATTATACCCCAAGTGTAACTTTACAAAACGTCAAAATTTTTGGGTGTTCAAATTTCACACGAGAAAATATGTGTTACTAAAGAAAGGAATCATGTACTAAATAGCCGAGAAAATATTGAGGCAAAAGGAGAAAATGCTGATTATCAGAATTTTCTTCTTTTGCCTCAATGTTTTCTCAAGCCTTATCTATTAGGGGTGTCTAAACCAGGTTTTGTTTAGAAAGGGTTGAATAAGTTTTCTTTTACCAAGTTTTGCAAATCCAGTTTGAGGAAACAAGTAAAATGCAAAGCACATTCGTTGTCTTAATTAAAGTCAAAGGGATTGCCTCTTTAAACCTTACCCAAACAAGGCCTGATTTTTAAGCTCAAAATAGGAGGGGATAAAGAAAATATTGAGGAAAATGAAGAAAATGTTAATAGAAAGCATTCTCATTTGACTCAAGATTTCCTTTGCCATATTGTTCACAAAGCTATAGTTTTGGTTGGTCATCAATGCCTTTTTTATTAGCTGTTACCATATCCAGATTTTTCTGTCATTTTTCACCTTCTTTGTGTCCGAATTAAACTGGTCACATATTTACAAAATTGCCGATAATCTGCATAATCCGTGGCAATGGAATTTTACGGGGATATCCAGATCTTTAAAACCAGGATACCCTTGTCAATTTTCGTTCTTGTGGAAAAAAATCGTTCTCGTGGAAAAAGTGGAAGATAGAGGCGGAATTGTGCAAGCCGTTTCGTACCTAAATGATGGGCGGAATTATGGTAAAAAGCCTCGTTAACCCTTTCCCGAACGACAACTTTTTCGGGTGGTCCTATTTAAAAGCTGCTGCAGACGACAATATTGATGTTGTTAAAGATAGAATTTGTGTAGAATATAGCTCAAAAAATATTGAGACAAAAGGAGAAACTGCTGGTTATCAGCAGTTTCTTCTTTTGTCTCAATGTTTTCCCAAGCTAATTATGCTCCCCGAAAAAATTTCGGGGGAGCATATAGTCGCCATGCTGTCCGTCCGTCCGTGTGTCCGTCCGTCCGTCCGTCCGTCCACAGCCATATCTCAGCAACCCTTGGACCAAATTCAATGAAACTTCACATGTGAACTCCCTGGGTCAATACCTAGGGACATTTTTCTCCGTTTGTAAATTTAAGACTGCGTCATGGAAAAAGGCGCCTTAGTGTAAGAATTAGTTTTTCTCTTATTTCCATTCATCTAATGGGCAGAATTTAATGAAATTTTGTGCTCATGTAATAAATAGGATGTTCTAGACCATATTCTATAAATAATGTGTGTACAAAAAAGCTGTCATGGGAAAAGGGGACTTAATGTATGATAGTTTTTATTTTGTGACAAACACTTATTCGGGGAGCATTATCCGTCTGTGACGGCTCTTGTTCTATTAGGAACGTCAAAAGCAGGTCTTGTTTGGGAAAGGGTTAAGTGGCGTGGTGATATCGCTACGACTGGTACGTTCTTCACAAGCACAACCATTTTAATCCCCCTGCTGCTCGCCCACATATGTTCACGATTATCCAAACATTGGTGCGTCACAGATTTGAGATGAAATATATTTTCCTACATTGGAAGAGGTTTTAACCCATTACCACACAATGACTCTTATTGACTACCCACAAAATAATGGCCACGGAAAACATTGTGGGAAATGAAGAAATTGCTTGTGACAAGCAATTTCTTCATTTCCCACAATGTTTTCCATCCAAAAAGACATAGAAATTAAAAATTCCATTCACTTGAAATTGTCGTCTGCAGGATCTTTGAATTTGGACCGCCCTAATATTTTGTCGTTTGGTAATGGGTTAAATCAAATTCAGAGAATCATTTTAAATTAACGAATTAAATAAGCTTGTTTCACGGAAAACGGTTTCGGCTGAATGACTTTTAGTTTGTTTGCCAAAACGTTTTCATCCATGCTACAATTTTTGTCATTTGATATATTTTTAGATGTAATTTTTGAATGACCTCGTTTTTGACAATTTCACACTATCATACACAATGAAATAGTAGGCTCGTCTTACATGAAACCTTCTTCAGACGAGAAAAAAGACTTATGAATACGAGTTTATGCACATTACGGTTGATAATCACGTAATACAGCCATTTCAGAAAATTCTCAATAATTTTGCTCATAAGACTACGGAACTGATTTGAATTCGGTTTGAATCAGAGAATATGGAAGGACGTCACGCATAATTAGATAGACATTGTGGACTTTTGAATAATCTCAACTGATAAAAAAGTTATTAAAGATCAACCCAAACTTTGGTTGATCTTCAATTTTTTTCTATCAGTCAATTTTTCGAAATTCCACGACGTCCATGTAATGTGTAACGTCTATCCACCTTCTCTGCTTCAAATCGAATCTAAATCGATCACGTATTGATAAAATTATTGAAGATTTTCTGAAAGTGTTCTATCACGTGATTATCCACCATGGCGCAATTTTGCCATATATTAACGGTTAACCCTTTCCCAAACGACAACATTATAGGGTGCTCCACCTCAAAAACTGCCACAAATGACAAAATGGATATTATTAAAAATAGGATTTCTGTAAAATATGGCACAGAAAATATTGAGGCAAAATGAGAAGCTGCTGATTATCAACAGTTTCTTTTTTTGTTTTAATGTTTTCCCAAGCCTTTTATATTAGTAACGTCAAAACCAGGTCTTGTTTTGGGAAAGGGTTAAAATATTCATTAGAAAGAAATGTTGATTAACAACTACATCTTCTTTACCATCAATTGTTCCCATATAAATTCAACGGGATCGTAAAAAGCGTCTGTTAGCATTAATGATGTTAATGATAGGGTTCATTCTTACACAGACCAATTTTGCTTAACCATTTTCTTAACGACAAAAAATAGGGTAGCCAAATTTGACGGCTGCTGCAGACAACAAAATAAATTCTGTTAAAAATAGAATTTTTGTATAATATAGCACAGAAAATATTGAGACAAAAGGAGAAACTGCTGGTTTCAGCAGTTTCTTCTTTTGTCCCAATGTTTTCCCGAACCTTCTTTATTTGAGACGTCAAAACTAGTTCATGTTTGGGAAAGGGTTAAATTCTGAAAATGTTCCTAGAACGACAAATAAGAATGGGTATAAAGGTTTATGACCTCCTTATTTCATATCCAACCCCTATGTTGTCGGCACTAATTCAAATCTCATTTCAATAATTTACAACCAACATTACATTTTTAAAAGCCAATGTCGTCTCTTACCTATACATGTAGCGTTGGGGTTCTAATTAATCCGAGTCTTCTCTGATGTAAATACGCTCTTTGATATTTTGATTTTTCGCTATTTAAATAGCGAAAAATCAAAATATCAAAGAGCGTATTTACATCAGAGAAGACTCGGATTAGGGTTCTAATACGCCACTGTGGATATTTTAAAGGACGGCTGACATTTACCAGCAATTTTCCATAGTTCTGTGGGTATTTAATGCTACCTGATATGACTAAATCTCGACGATATGCGCAAGGTGACGTGCTTAAAAATGTATCATGAATATTTCCAAATCAGCCCAGACATGTAGGAGTTGCGTTCTCAAGATGCTGACGAATGATCATATGGACGGACGTTGACGGACAGACCGATAGACGAAACAGATTATATCAAGGTATTACAACCAACATTAGATTAGATTAGATTTTTTTTTATGAAATCGGGACACTCTCGTCAATTTCCGTTGTAACGGAAAACGGCGAAGGGAAGTTTTATTACACGAAGTGCTTGGTATTTAATGATGGATGGAATACCTTTATATACGTGTAAGTCCACCTTCGGCGGCATGTAAAAAGAATCTAGAACACATTTCGAACTTTTCATGCGACTTTAATTTGTCTGATATAAAAAGTATTTATCATTCATCAACTTCGCCATACGATCGTTAAAAGGTTTATAAAAGTCCTGAAGTAGACGTCGTGTTGCCGTCAACATGGTGTCAGAGTCACCTGTCTTAGATTGTCTGGTGTTCAACATACGTCGTCCTGCTATCTTCTCTAACTTACCCACCGGAAGTCTCTCTGTAATTAATAATCAATTATCAGACGACAGTATTGTCAAAATTCAAAGACGTTGCAGACGACAATTTTATGTAAATGAACTATTATATTTCTGGTCTGTCTGGATAGAAAACATTGTTGAAAATGAAGAAATTGCTTGTCACACGCAAATTCTTCATTTTCAATCATTTTTCTAAAACCTTTATATAACGGGGCGTCAATAGGCGTCACTGTGTGGTAAAAATAAATGATTAAAGAGACCCATGTTAGATATTCTAAGCACCAGAAAAAATGAGGACTATCGGAATTTGTATAATTGTTTGATCCACCGCATTATGTTAAACCAAAATGAAATAAACTTTAAGAACTGCTACCAGTTTTTCTCTATCTATCGAGGACCAGTTACGCGGTACGCAGAGTACAGACGCATAGTCAATGGCTACATCAAGAATATTTCATAGGGAACTTTTAAGCATGTGTGGCGCCGTCTGTGGGAGCACTATTTTTTTTTAATTTTTACAACAATAAGTGAGTTTTACACGTTGTTGTTCAAAGTTTGTGTTTTGATGCTTCAAGTCCAAGACATTGGAATGGCACGATCCGCGCATTAATTTTGTTTACACGAAGCATTCATGTACATATGCAATCCTAACGACAAAATCTAAGACTGTACAAATTGAAAGCTGTTATTCGCGACAAATTAATATTTCTATGACAGAAATCATTGATTCATAGCATAATTATCTATGGGGTGAATGGAAGAAATGCTGAATAATAGTATTTTCTTCTCTGCGTGAACAGTTTCTTAAATCATGCATGCAGGGTCGTCAAAACAAGTTGATGTTTGGAAGGCCAAAGGGAGACTACTACGAAACTGCGATGTCTACATAACATTTTCAACATAATTATAATCATGCATGTCAAAGTAGCGGTTTTAGAACCATTTTATAATCAGCATTTCGTCGCTTTTCTTCAAACACCTTGTATCTGCAGCTTATAACAAGCTGCAGATACGGGGTTTTTGCAGAGAAGCGACGATTTCCTCTTTTTTGCCTAAATATTTCGCTGCTATATCACAGAGACTGTCTGCAGCTGCCCTTTTTAACATACATTATAGCGTCTGCAGCGCTTTTATTTTTCATCATTTGTGTAAGTTTTAATACAACACAGACTTGTTACCTACCCATATCTAGAAACTTGAACACCTTCTCTAGGCCTTGAGCCTCGCTGACATCCTCTAAATGTAGCACGAGTACCTGGTCCTTACCGAATATCCGCAGCATGTCCTCCATATACACGTAGTAGATACCCAGATTCAATATCATCTGAAATAGAACATATTATACTTGTTGTAAACGTGGATCATAAATTGAGCATCACTAATATGTAACATGACTATGTTTCTGATCTTATAAGTGATTTTTTTTTCAATATTTCTCTCATGAAGATGTACTATATGTATGTCAAGTAAACAACATCATAAACGTGGCACCAGAAAAATAAGAGTTCATGCAAATAACGTAACAAAAGAACGACGCTACACTTGACAACACAAGTTTCGGCATGCTTTGAAAAATACATTTCAATTTCTTTCGAATAAACTGTCAATGCATCAAATATTGTTGTCTCAATCAACATGTACCTAAATAGAGAAAACGTGTTACTTTGTATTGATGATATTAATATTATAATCTCAAAACGAGAAGGGCCGTGTATTCATAAGATCGGTCTTAGTTTGTGGTTTTGGCTAAACAACATACCATTTTCTCGCATTTCGTAGTTTCTAAGTCTGTCGATCTAGAGACTCGATTAGTAAAATAAATCCATTCAATGTTTGGAGATATTAGAACAGCAGATTCTTTTGATAAAGCAAAGACAAGAAAAGAATATCTACGGACCGTCCTGCCTTCTCTGCAGTAATCGGCGACATTTGTAGTTATAAAACGTGAACATTCTGTCATACATAAGCAAGATCGAGCCATGATAGAAATGTTGTATAAAGACAATGTTTTCTGTGTTATTAAGTACACAATTCCTGTCATTATCATCATGCATTCAATTCTTTGCAACAGCTTTCAAATTGAGACGGTTTGAATTAGGCTATTACAGTTTGGGAAATTGTAAAAAGATACCCGAACACTCCAAATAGCTTACCGATGGTTCAATGCTGTGCTGTATGGTAGTGTTGTACACACACGCCCTCACAGTGTTGTGTTTGAAACAATCTTTGTACAAACCGAGTAAATGTTCTACACATAGGTGGAAGGAGTAAGGGTTCGTGTTGTTTTGTTTGAACAACTTCTCGTGGATGAACACGTACTCTGAGTATAATCTGAAATGAAGTCCAATGTAGGTCTTGACTTTAATACATAGTAAAGAATTCATGTTCTGAAATATCTTTCATTTCAAAATACTGCAAAGGATATTAACTAGCCTGGAGGCTTTTCTTAAAGTCGACCAAACCCAAAGGTCAATTTCTCAACATGGTTGTTGTAGATTTTCGTTGACTTATACCCACTTATTATTAACATTCGTCTTGCTTAACATAAGCTATCAAAAGGCTTAAGTTAACTTTTGTGATCAAATGACTGACTTTTGAATATGTTTCACATATCATGCACAAAATGGTCTTCATGGTCACTTAAGTTGCTCTACCTGGGCCATGACATACTTTTACATAATTTAATTCGGAAATCATAAGGGCTTGCAAAACAATATTACCGTTCGACTGGATCTCGGAACACGACGATAACTTTTGCCTTCGGTATGAAATGATGCAGATAATCCAGAGCCAGATATTTCGGTTCCTTCCGGTTTTTGTTACCCGGGTACTGGTGCCAATCGTAATTTACGTACATGGAGTCTGTACTACCGTCACCTGGGTAGAAGAGAGAGATTTTGTACATTACGAAATTTGAAATGATTTACGATCAAACCCTTTCCAAAACCCCCAACAATTTGAAAGGTCAAATTTGGAAACTTCTGCAGACGATAAAATATATCAGGAACGATGTAACTTAAAAACAAGATATGTTTGTAAAATAGGAATGCCCTCCCGATAGGCAAAATTAATGTTAAGTATTCGACATTAAATGGCATTATCTTTAAAGCGACACATTTATAGGATGTGCTTATCAAAACATGTTGACCACAAAATAAGGCATACAAATTCGTAACAGAAAGACGCATTTTCAAACAAATGCTACCAACCTAGAATCTTATTATTGTAAAACTCCTTGTCATCTGGCACATTGTTTACCGCATCTATCTTCCTGGCTCCACTATCAAATATCTTGATGTAGTTGGCGATCCGATCCGCACCTTCTGTCTCTGTCAGGTAAAAGAGAATTGGGTAGAGTAGAAATACATTAGTATTTAGATTCACAATAACTTAACTCATATAATTGTGTCATACACTTTAAAAAGATTATTTTAATTTAAGTTAGTCTCAATTTCAAAATATGTGTATATTCCAGAGCCAAAGTGGTTTGCAAAAAGGGCCTTTAATGTATTTGATGCTACTTAACATGTATTCAAATACAGAGGCTTACTGTGGTCCAGTCACTATACTATCTTACACAGTCCAGATAGTGATGAAGCTCTTGCAGAAGACACAGACTAGCATGAATCCATGTAGGTCGCAAATGTCATGAAAGAGCCTGGTTCAACTTATTTTCAATTTTCCCAATTCGCGTCGATAGTTTTCCTTGACCTCTGTATCATATCAATGGAAGGGTCTCGAATTAATCTCACAAATAACATTACACTCGATGCAACTGGCACAGAAATATATCTGATCCAATAGGATGGATACTACTTTATTCTAGACAATATATACAGGATTGTTGGTGAATATCGTACGCCCCCTGCTCTGAACCCTCGATATAGATAAAGGACACCTCTCTTCGATAACAGCAAACACTAAAATTTGAGAACTTACTTTTATTCACGGCATTGGGCTATTGAAATACATACGGTTATACATCTGTCCATATCCAAAGAACTGGGGCTCCTTCGTTACAGCAGATATGGCGTCCGGATGTTGCATGATGTTGGAATACAGCGAAGTTGTGGCACATTTTCTCACGCCGAGGAGCAGGAAATACGGTAAACACCGGAGTCGCTTCCCTTCATACCAACATGGATTCTTAAACCGCGTGTCGAACTGGTAAGGTTTCTGAAACAAATTTACATATAAAGTCTAATAATAAATGAGTCAGGACCTGAAAAAAGTCCTTTATAACATTTTTAAAGGGACATTTCATTCCAATTTCAATTTTTTAAAGTATGTCTTGATGCCACGATTGGTTATTCTAATGAGTATAAATAATATTAGTTTTTTGAAGTCGTTGCCAATAAGCGAGATACACGCATTTAAAGTTGAGACATAATCGATAAATTGCATATAAATCCGAACTGTTGTCCACAACAATTTGTTCAATTTTAACACAAAAATAAAAATTTCTCGTAAACGGCGCAATATTTTTGCTTGAAATTTTCAGAATTTCCATAAGGAAATATGCTCTTTCAGATTTAAATAAAAGTAAAATTTATTACAAAAAATTCTGAAATGTCACTTTAATGATTGAGTTTAAAGTTCAGCCTGTTGTCACATGCAGTCCGATATGCATCCATGCTGCTCTCTTTAAGTTACTTCAGGCCACGATGACGCAATTAGAGAACAACGTTGATCCTTATCAGACTGTGCGAATGCACAGGCTGATCGGGATCTATGTTGGGCTCAAAAGCCTTAAGGGACGTTTTCCAGTTCCTGGCTCATTAATGTATTCCATTCATCCTTGGATACCAAACGCGTCGTGTTACTTCGGTGTCGCGGATACCCTCATCATTTCCCGTTGACGCGGAAACGGCGAACGTACAGGCGGAATTGTACGATGTTTTAAATATCTAATTGCGGGTGGAACCCTTTAAATAACTTGTAATGTAAAACATTTGTACTTTTTAAACATCCGTGTTTTTCTCTAACTCTCATAGAAAGTAAGTCAGTAAATTCTTTTTAAAGTCGGCAAGACAGTATAACAATAACATAAGCTCACATGAGCTTTTGAACCGACTAGCATACATATAAATATATAAATAGCACATGACATTACATGTATAAAAAGCACATGACAAATAGCAAAACACATAGAAGCACATATTAACTACTGAGTCAATCTGATCCAATGCGTCATTTTGTGCGCATCATATTTTTACTTTCACTCTGGTACCCAATTTCTTAGCTATGAGTAGTCGAATATACCAGAGTAGGCGTTTGTAAAAATTATTTGTTGGGCTTCGTTTCGACCCCACTAAAACGGACCCAACAAAATATTCTATATAACAAGAGCAAAAAAGGAGTCAAATGTCAAAGGTCAATGTCACTAGGTCGAAGGTCATGGTCTCAAGGTCAAGATTATGGCATGAGTTATCCATATGTGAAATATCAATGCTCTATATATAGCAGTGCATGAGATAAAGGCCAGGTTAAAGTTATTCAAAAGTAGGTCAAACTCCTAGATTAAGGTCACAAGGTCAAATGTCATGGTTCCAAATGAACGGTCTTGGCAGGAGGTATCCATGTGTGAAATACCAATGCTCTATCTATCATAGTGCATGAAAAATAGGTCAGGTAAACTCCAAGGTCAAGGTCAGAAGGTCAAATATCATGGTTTCAAAAGAAAGGTTTTGGCAGGAGGTATTCATGTGTGAAATATCAAGGCTTATCATCAATAGTGCATGAGATATTGGCCAGGTTAAAGTTCTTTAAAAGTAGGTCAAACTCCAAGGTCAATGTCACCAGGTCAAAGGTCATGGTCTCAATAAAAGGACTTGGCAGGAGGTATGCATGTATGAAATATCAAGGCTGTATCGCAAATAGTGCCCGAAATATAGAACAGGTTAAGTTTGTTTGTTGTTGTTTTTTTTTTTTCAAGTGAAGACGCGACGCGACGGGACGCCGACACTAGGGCTGTGACATTAGCTCCCCGGACTTAAAGTCCCGGTTCGTTAAAAAGTATGTACCATGCAGCTTTTTGCTCAGTTAAGTATAACTCGTGGACGAAAGTTAGAAAGTAAGAAACACAACTCTTCTTTTAATTTTCAGTTTTGTGTGTGTTATTTTCACTTGTAAATAACCGATACATCATTTTAAAATTTCTTTTTTGATGCATAATTTGTTATGAAATACAAACTAACTGGTGGGGTCATATTGACCACAGTTGGTAGGATGTGTATGGCCTAATAAAAATTTGATATGTAAAGAATTTCGCGGTTTGTGGAGTTCAAACGGTAATCGGAAACATTTGAGTATAAAACCTTACGTCCTTCAAAAAGTCGTGCCCGTGGTACGCTTTGATTGGCTTCTTTGGGGGAAAGTTCAACGTTCCATGTTTTTTGACGGCTTCCAGCTCGGGATCCTTGACGTTTGTTACGTCAGTGTGTTTAACGTCGACGTTTTTAACGTCACCAACCGCCAATGACGTCACGGGTACCGGGACATCTCGCTGTATAAAGCAATAAATAGCTATCACTCTAAATAGTTGTCTAATAAACGAGTAGGATTTAGTGCATTCATTCAAGATTTAATAAAAATGGCAGCCAACAATTTTCTCAATTATTGAATATCCCTCGGTTAATGTTTTCCGAAACAGCTGCGCAGACAATACAATAGATACTGATAAGGATATATAAGTATTGTACATACTATAGCACAGCAAGTATTAAGCAAAAGAAAGAAATGCGGGTTACCAGAATATTTTTCTTCAGTCTTATTTATAATCAAGTAAATTCTTGTTTTCTGATTTGTATATAATCAGACAACTTGTTTATTTACCTTATTCAGGCTCGCTCGTACTTCTTCTATTCTGAGATTGTGAACAGCCAGTATCAATGTCACCAGAGATACACAAATCAGGAAATTTATCCCTCGCTTCCTTAACACCGCACGAAACCTGTGTGAATAAAACATATCAAGAAATTTATCCCCCGCTTCCTCAATACCGCACGACACCTGTGTGAATAAAACATATCAAGAAATTTATCCCCCGATTCCTCAATACCGCACGAAACCTGTGTGAATAAAACATATCAAGAAATTTATCCCCCGCTTTCTGAACACCGCACGAAACCTATGTGAATAAAACAATTCGTGTTGATCCCTCTTTCCATGAATACTTCACGAAATCTGTGTGGATAAAACGAATCAGGATTTTTTAGATTTCCTGAGGCCACATTATAAATTAGTTTTTCGAGCATTTTGAACCGTTGAAGGCGTTATTAGTGGGCAAATAATAATTATTTTTCTTAGAAGGATAATTGATATTCATCCAACGATAGAAATAGCAATTAATTTTGTTCTGAAAATAGACTGGGTTTACGGTTGTGTTTTTATAAACCGTCGGTGTTGTTAGAAATCTCGTAACTACGGCTTGAATCAAGTCGTAGTTACGAAATAATATCACAACACCCATAAAATACTATTTGCTTGTCCGAAATTACGTCACGGCTAGCTTGATGAAATCGTTCCCTATTCGCCTGACGATGACGGGCAAATGAAATGTGTCATTATTTTTCTTATGTCGATTACACTTCTAGTGAAATGTATACGGAATGCAATCATTATGATGGACAATTTTATCAATTAAAAATGTGTACTTAGAACTATCCATAAGATGTCTATTTCCGGTGACTGGTAGACTGGGTTCCAGACTGATCATTTTTCCCTCCTTTACTTTCTCCGGTCCATCAACACGATCAAAAACGGATGCCGCGATATCTAACGGGTATTGGTTTTTTATGCGCTATCTTATTGACCAAATTGTATATTGACGACTGAACCCAGGCTAGGTGACTGGTTACATTTCTACACCCGCTTTGTGTATGTATAACACCTGATGAAAGTGATCTCATTTTACACATTAAATGTGAACTAGTAAAAATACAATCATGGTTTTAAATATTTCTTATGAAACATCCGTATTGAAGGATACCAAGGCTAGGTTCTGAGAAAAAAAGCTCGTAATGTGGTCATATTCGAATGTTAGGTATGCAAAAAGCAGTAGCCAGATACTATTACGTTTTGTGTTTCTGGCTTCGGTGTCTTAATCGACGCGTAAGAGTTCCGCGAACGTATACTGATCGGTCATGCTCCACCAGACTTCGTGTAACGCCTGAAAACAAAAAAAGTTCATAAAGTCAATGTCATTTACGCTTCAGGGGTCCGTATTATCAACGATCGTAGGATTTGATTTTGCGTAATTACTTGAAACAGCAAACCTGATTGGCCCAATCTGATTCTCGTGCAATCAGATGTTTTGTTACACAGTTTACACAAAATCGTGGTCGTAAGATCCTTGATAATACGGGCCCCTGGTTTTTGACGTTTGGAACGACATTCCGTGGAATAGTCGGTTACTGTGGTGGCCAAGTAAGTTATTTATGGTAACTTTTGTCGACGCAAGTAAAGTTTGAAAAAGACAAAATAGAGCTCGCGAATTAGCCAATACGAGAAAATCAAAAACAAGCCGTAAGACGTTTTCACGTCTTGCATTGTACAATAAAGAATCTTGGTCGATGAGTTGGAGATACACGACCATTCAATTGTCAATCGGGCAAAGTCAGTAAGATCTCGTTTAACGCCTGATATACAAGCAGATTTCTCACGTTAACGTCATATGCGTTTCAGGTTTGTGGAAATGGGATCGACGTCGCGTTTAGTATTCACGTAATGTGGTTGCCAAATACTACGTTTTACAGTACCTGTTTTTTGTCGCAAGCAAAGTTTGAACCACGCGCTACTGATTTTTAAACGGAATTTCAAATACCGGTCTGTTTAAATGTGTTATTTTTTAATTAAACTGTAACAATGTGATAATTTCTTTACCATCATTTTCAACAACAGATAATCAACTTAAGTTAATTTACAGATGGAAATAAGTTTTTTGTAATTTCAATTGCAGATATACTGAAAAATCGGACATTTAATTGGATTCAGATGGGTATTTTTTTGTCTGTGAGTATATTTTTGACCAAAAATGTACACCATATGTTATTAGTATTCAATTCTTTTCTCTCAATACTTAACAGCTGTCCCAAAAATGAAGTAATTACGGACCCCTAAACAAATGCCTCCTTGCGAAAGGGTCAACTCAATTCTATACAAGAGGAATGAAGAAACACAACAACTATTTTTTCTCCTGATTCTTTTACGTTATTGAGCCAAAGTTGATACTGATAATTACAGGGAAATGCCTCCTGATATTGATATTGTATTTACGTTAGAACCTGTCTTACCTGCGAGATAACTGCAAAATAAACGTTAACACGTTTCCCACGTGCAAATATACATAATAAAAAAAGTTTTGCAACAAAATGTAAATACCTGTAGTAACCAAAATAGTTTTGTTTTAACTTAAAATCAAACGTTTTCACAATAGATTATAGCTAGAGAACACAAACAGATAAATTTTATACCGCAATCGCGTGCGTCTCGCACTCCAGGTGCGCATTTCCGGTTTTCATGTCTGCCATGGTATTCATGTGTATGGAGCATAGTTCTAGAAAAGATTTAGGTGTGAACGTAATTGTCTTTGCCCAGCATAAAAAAGGCCACTAAAAAGAATTTTCTGCGTTAGAAGGACGTTATATCGCTAATGTGTTTCTACGTGGCAGAACTGGCGAAAAAGATGCCTTTTTGAATTTTGCGCATCTCAAAGCATAAGTAACAATTTGAGGATGCTATGTGAGCCAATTTGTGTGGTTTGAGATAGTCCCGGTCAAGGACGTCGTAGAAAAAGGCCACGAGAAGATGACCGTCATAATTTCGTTACGTCACGACAAAGATGTTCCTTATCAACACCAAAACTTACGAGTGGCTTCCACAAGAATTTTAATATAGAGTATCCACACTTACCATCCGTGATCGTCTCCACAGATGAACGGTTACTAGACGTTGACCATACGTCGTAATTTCCCTGACGCTACACCATGAACGCACCAGACTTGACTGGTATAGAGTCCTAAATGCTTTAAGCCAAATTAAGCGTATACAACACTGATGGACTCCCATTATCACCCATTTCCTTCTGATTTGTCACCCATAGAGCACATACGGTGCATTTAAGGAAGACGTGTGCGTAATCGTACTGACGCGGATGACGTTCAATCTCTTGATAAAGTAGTGAATGTTGATACTGTGTACAAACAATTTAAGTGGATTAGAAAACTTTTCACGGTTGTTCTTGCTTGAAAATGGCCGCTCAGTCGATACCGAATTCTATTGTAACTTTTTTATTTTGACCCCTCACTTACGTCAAGACAATGTTTCTAACACAATATTTAACGTTACCACAAAGCGACCTTTGAATGTTCTGCGTAAATGCATATGCTAAAATATATATAACGGTTGTGAAATAAATATCACAGAAAATACATTTTTTCAATTAACAAAGTCTGTGTTGCTAAACTTTTTTACATGGTATATTTGAATACCCAAACTTTTCATAAAACTCTTTTGATTGGGTAGATGCACGTCGACCCGATAAAAGGCAATGGGTTTCGCTTGGATTTAATCCCTCATATCATTTTGCGACTTATTCAAAGACGTCGTCCGGTAGCAATGGTAATGTTTACGAGGTTGACAAAATATTGTTTGAGATAACGTCTTAGAACGAACGAAACAAATGACGGTCACCCGAAAAGCGGTCGTCAACGTCTAACGTCACGACGTCAGGACCAAAACGTTCGCTCATTTTACCTACAGAAACAAATTCTCTTAACGAAAAAATCCTGTTTATGCTATTCTTGGACGGTACAGCAATCAAATTGCAGCCAGGAATCGTTAACGTCAAATTGGATTGCATGGAACTACGCATTTAACGTTGACGCTAAATTGCTCTCAATTAAACGCATATCTATGGCACGTCAAACACGTGACTTTGATGAAATTTTGGCACTAGAAAGTCAAATGATGAAGTTTTACTATGCATTAAAAAAAGTACTCGAATTAGGGTGATTTTGAGACAGACAAAAACAAAACGTATGATCAAATTTATTTTTTGTTGCGTTTCTTTTTCCTTTAGCATATAAACAAGAGATGTTTGTAAAACATGTATGCCCCTCAATGGCAACACAAAAATGTAGGTCTGCTTATTTTTTTTAAAAACGGGTCAAGGTCAAGGTCGCAAGGTCCAAGGTGATGGTCAAATGTGACAGGTCTTTGTAGGTCTTTGTAGGAGTAGTCCTACTTATAAGCCCGGACATATTTCATTGTCCGGTCTTATCAGATCCGCCATTTTGTATATAGCACTTCCGCCAGGAGGAAAGTGTCAATGTTTAGCCCTCAAACTACTATGTCTAAAATAGAAATTTTGATCTAAAAATGGTATAGATTGAAAGATAAATCAGTTGTTTTTTACTTCAGTATAATTTTGAAATAAAATTTTATCTTGTTTTATTCAAATCAAACTAAATTTCCAACAGCCGTGAACAAAAGTAGTATAGGGGCTACTTTGGATGTAAACAAAGATGACGTAATCGGCCGCCATCTTGTTACCTTATATGGCAACTCATTTACATATAAGGTGTTTTCTATTTTTAGAACAGTGGCCATATTGGATGACCTACTTTATTGATTTTGTTTTGAATAAATATGGGTTTCTATTTTTAGACTAGCGGGCATTTTTGTATTTTGTGAGTTATATTTTAATTCTGGTAGGGGGTCTTTGACATCTTTTCAACCTCCCAACAGGTTTAATACTAATGAAGAGTACGTGTGTCTATAAATGATTCAAAAATGCGCATGCGTCAATTCATGTTGAGACCCGTTCCATTCTGGGATCGATAGCTCTTTGGCACCAGATGGTCTAACAATAGGGCGTTCTATTTTTAGATTTAGAACAATAGGGCAATATTGATTTTTTAGGACGACGACCCGATCTGACAACAATAGCTCTTTGTTAACGTAGCAGATGGCTCAACAATAGGGTGTTCTATTTTTAGCTTTAGAACAATAGGGCGGTATTGATATTTTAGGACGAAGACCCGATCTGAGAACAATAACTCTTTGTTAACGTGGCAGATGGCACCAGATGGTCTAACAATAGGGAGATCTATTTTTAGCTTTAGAACAATAGGACAGTATTGATTTTTAGGACGACGACCCGATCTGGGATCAAAAGCTCTTTGTTAACGTAGCAGATGGTCTAACAATAGGGCGTTCTATTTTTAGCTTTAGAACAATAGGGCAGTATTGATTTTTTAGGGCGGCGACCCGATCTGAGAACAATAGGTCTTTGTTAACGTGCCAGATGGCATCAGATGGTCTAACAATAGGGCGTTCTATTTTTAGCTTTAGGACAATAGGGCAGTATTGATTTTTTTAGGACGGCGACCCGATCCGAGAACAATAGCTCCAGATGGCACCAAATGGTTCAACAATAGGCTGTTCTATTTTAAGCTTTAGAACAATAGGGCAGTATTGATTTTTAGGATGAAGACCCGATCCGAGAACAATAGCTCCAGATGGCACCAAATGGTTCAACAATAGGGCGATCTATTTTTAGCTTTAGAACAATAAGATAGTATTGATTTTTTAGGACGACGACTCACTCTGAGAACAATAGGACGGTATTGATTTTTCGGACGCTTTAGGACAAAATGGAGGTATTAATTTGTTGTTACATGCAGTATATGAATTTGTTAGAAACTGTATTTGAAAATAAAATGACTTACCACGTGTTTTGTGTTTATATCCATTTTTATATTCACACAATTTTTACTAGCACACAAATACATTTTACCGGGACATTATAATTTAGATTCAACGTTGAACATGTGATAGATACAATTAGAATATTCTGTCTAAGTTAATCCTTCTATAAATACTAAGGTTTCAATCTGAGCGCCATTGATAAATGCGAGAATTGGTCTTGTGCATTTTGAGATGTTGCCTCTAAGCCAGCCTCGTTCTGATATTGACCAATCAAATGAAAGAAAAAGGTGATGTAGTTTCTAGATATAGATACGTTTCTAAAAATAGATTTTTAGTGTAAAAATCGTCTGCAACGCTTTTCGATATGGCCCTCAAAAGTTCTGCCAAACTGCTTCAAAATTTAATCAGGGTTCTCATTTTTTTTTTGTCATTTTCAACATAATTTGACCAAAATATCGAATTTCTTTATTTTTGAACCAATCCGTTTACAATCTTTATTATTGGAAAGATCATGACGCGCTGATTCTAAAAATACTTACTTTGGTGGGTGTATGTCTTACCGTTTTCGAGTTATTAAGCTTCGAAGAATGTCACGTGGCCCCAAAAATGGCGCCAAATTCAAAATATCGATTTTCTTTAAAAACTTTATGCCTATCCCTTTGAAATTACTACAAATCGAAAGATCTCGACGAGCTGATTCTAAAAATGTTTACTTTGATGGATGTACGTCTTGCCGTTTTCGAGTTAGATCTATTAGTGTTGGAAGAATGACACGTGATCGAAAATTGGCGCCAAATTCGAAATATCGATTTTCTTCAACTTTATGCCAATCCCTTTGAAAAATAAAATCAATGAAAAGATCTCGACGATATCAAACACGGAGGGGGTGATGGCGTGGTGGTGGTGGTGGTGGTGGTAGTGGTGGTGGTGGTGGCGGTGGCGGTGGTGGTGGTGGTGTGGCGTGGTGGTAGTGGTGGTGGTAATGTGGTGGTGGTGGTGGTAGTGGTGGTGGTGGTGGTGGTGGTGGCAATGGTGGCGGTGGCGGTGGTGGTGGTGGTGGTGGTGGTGGAGGTGGTGGTGGTGGTGGTGGTGGTGGTGGTGGTGGTGGTGATGATAGTGGTGTGGTGGTGATGATGATGATAGTGGTGTGGTGGTGGTGATGGTGGTGATAGTGGTGCGGTGGTGGTGATGGTGGCAGTGTGGTGGTGGTGGTGACGGTGGTGGTGGTGGTAATGTGGTGGTGATGGTGGTGGTGGCATGGTGGTGGTGGTGGTGGTGGTAGTAGTGGTGGTGGTGGTGGTGGCAGTGTGGTGGTGATGGTGGTGGTGGTGGTGGTGGCGGTGGTGGTGGTGGTGGTGGCAGTGTGGTAGTGATGGTGGTGGTGGTAATGTGGTGGTGGTGGTGGCAGTAGTAATGTGGTGGTGGTGGCGGTGGTGGTGGTGGTGGTGGTTGCGGTGGTGGTGGTGGTGGTGGTGTGGCGTGGTGGTGGTGGTGGTGGTGGTGGTGGTGGTGGTAGTGGTGGTGGTGGTGGTGGCGGTGGCGGTGGTGGTGGTGGTGTGGCGTGGTGGTAGTGGTGGTGGTGATGTGGTGGTGGTGGTGGTGGTAGTGGTGGTGGTGGTGGTGGTGGCAATGGTGGCGGTGGCGGTGGTGGTGGTGGTGGTGGTGGTGGTGGTGGTGGTGGTGGTGGTGGTGGTGGTGGTGGTGGTGGTGGTGGTGGTGGTGGTGGTGGTGGTGGTGGTGGTGGTGGTGGTGGTGGTGGTGATAGTGGTGTGGTGGTGATGATGATGATAGTGGTGTGGTGGTGGTGATGGTGGTGATAGTGGTGCGGTGGTGGTGATGGTGGCAGTGTGGTGGTGGTGGTGACGGTGGTGGTGGTGGTAATGTGGTGGTGATGGTGGTGGTGGCATGGTGGTGGTGGTGGTGGTGGTGGTGGTGGTGGTGGTGGTGTCTGTGGACTCTATTGCGTGTATTATGTCGTGACTCGTAGTACAGGGATGACTTTTAAAGACATTTTAAATCCTTTGAATGTGTATAATAGACCATGGAATGATGAATATGTCACCAATTTTGTAAACGAACTGTATTATTAATAGAAATAAACATGTAAAAAAGGACACTGACTTTGTTTTTTATGACTCGTAAACTTTGCACTGGTGTGCCACCTATGTATACGCTGATTTGTTCCGTTTTATTCCAACATCAATGATAGAAAATGTTCATTTCAAGCGCTCTGTGAAACTGTCGATAGGTATATATCTGACCCTTTCAAAACTAATCCTAAACAGGTACAAGGGAGAAATAGGTTATTTTTATTTGTATGACGTCATTTCCGGTTTTAAAAATAAATTCACTTCCGGTGTATGAATTTGGTCGTATAGTTTATAAACGTAGCTTTCGATCGATACCTGAATCATTAAAATCGGTTGGTAAATGACTGAGATATTAACATAAATAGAATTTGCGCTTAAACAGTAGATTTTGGCGCCATTTTGGGGTCTCGTGACATTTTCAAATGTCATTATCTCCAAAATAGTAAGACGCAGACCCGTCAAAAGAAAACCTTTTTAGAATCAGCTCGTCGAGATCTTTTCATTGATTTTATTTTTCAAAGGGATTGGCATAAAGTTGAAGAAAATCGATATTTCGAATTTGGCGCCAATTTTCGATCACGTGTCATTCTTCCAACACTAATAGATCTAACTCGAAAACGGCAAGACGTACATCCATCAAAGTAAACATTTTTAGAATCAGCTCGTCGAGATCTTTCGATTTGTAGTAATTTCAAAGGGATAGGCATAAAGTTTTTAAAGAAAATCGATATTTTGAATTTGGCGCCATTTTTGGGGCCACGTGACATTCTTCGAAGCTTAATAACTCGAAAACGGTAAGACATACACCCACCAAAGTAAGTATTTTTAGAATCAGCGCGTCATGATCTTTCCAATAATAAAGATTGTAAACGGATTGGTTCAAAAATAAAGAAATTCGATATTTTGGTCAAATTATGTTGAAAACGACAAAAAAATGAGAACCCTGATTAAATTTTGAAGCAGTTTGGCAGAACTTTTGAGGGCCATATCGAAAAGCGTTGCAGACGATTTTTACACTAAAAATCTATTTTTAGAAACGTATCTATATCTAGAAACTACATCACCTTTTTCTTTCATTTGATTGGTCAATATCAGAACGAGGCTGGCTTAGAGGCAACATCTCAAAATGCACAAGACCAATTCTCGCATTTATCAATGGCGCTCAGATTGAAACCTTAGTATTTATAGAAGGATTAACTTAGACAGAATATTCTAATTGTATCTATCACATGTTCAACGTTGAATCTAAATTATAATGTCCCGGTAAAATGTATTTGTGTGCTAGTAAAAATTGTGTGAATATAAAAATGGATATAAACACAAAACACGTGGTAAGTCATTTTATTTTCAAATACAGTTTCTAACAAATTCATATACTGCATGTAACAACAAATTAATACCTCCATTTTGTCCTAAAGCGTCCGAAAAATCAATACCGTCC